>CAHIKZ030001345.1:195000-495000 GCA_903632075.3 Acanthosepion pharaonis
AGTTTTCGTTAAAAATAACGGGTAAATAATTTTTTCACGTAAATGTAAATTATTTCACTTTTCTCCTTCCGTAGAACAAATTAGCCTCATGGAATTCGTAAATATATCATTCATCACATGTCAAGAGACGCGAAAGTTTATGACCTGCTTTGTTTTATTTTCAAATTACATCTTTTTGGCACAAAAGCTAAGTTAAGTTTGGTTCAAAATATTTTAAATAAACATTATAATTTCTGATTTTCTTAAAATAAGTTTTGAAAAAATGATAATTGATATTTAAAAAAAATTTCAAAGTCAGATTTCCATTTTTTTTTTAAAATGGAAAAAAATGGTCAATTTTGCTGACTCAAAAAAAAACTAGATTTTTAACGAAAATTTTGGACGTGCTAGGAACGATTAAAAAATGGAAAAAATACCCCAAAAATACTTTGACCTTTCCTCTTAATGAATAACAAACATTTAGACGATAAAATTTTGTTTTCGTCAAGTTTGACGTCTTTTTCATCATGCTATGCTCTTTTTTTAGCGATCTCGTGGAGGTACCTAAGTTAGAACATGTTGAGAACAAATTCACTGTTGAAAATGAAATTTCAACAGTCAATTCCAAATGCTTCTGATAGCATTCATTTATCAGTTATTGTCCTGTGAACATTTTACAAAACTAAGAAAATTTGCACAGAATTATGTCTGTCATTTTGAAACTCCATATAGATGTAAAAATTTTACAGGAGCTTTTCTTTTTTTTTTACCCAAATTAATCAGGGAACAATATTTGTATGGCACATGTAAATTTGTTAAAAAGATTTTAGGCATGTTAGTGATTGCAGTTGCTGATAAAAAGCTACAAACTTAATTCTTCAAAAATGCTCATTTTAATTTTAAAATTTATACTATTGACTTTAAATCTAATCCAGAAGTTTGCAAGATATGACAAAGGATCAGTGTTGGACAATTGAGAAATTGTTTACTATGTATGACTCATATGCATATCAGTTTGCCTAAATCTTATATCCAAATGAAAATGATTGTATGGAGGATACATTTAAAAAAAAACCCTCAATAAAATCATTTTCCATGATTAAATTGTATTCATTACCTAATCTCTTCTATTCTGATAAATTCTGGATAAAAATTGACATGTTTCTCTTAGCTCCATTATAAATTGCTTTCAACTGTTGGACAAAATCTATCAAGGAATGTGAAGTTGTCTTGATAGAAAGTCTCTTGCTGGTTTTCTGTGAACAGCATCTTATTCTATACCTTTACTATATTGCATTCCTTTTTATTTTATTTTTTTCCTTTTGTTACCATCTGGTGTAACTATAATAAATCAAAGTAATTGATTCATTTGTTGAATTTCCAGTTTTTTTTTATGGACTCTTAACAAAGTTGGCTTTAGGAGGTGTTTTGATAAGACAAGTAAGGTAGTAATGGAAGGCTAATCTCTCCAAAGGCTCATTTATCCATACTCTTTGCTATCTACCATCATGATATTTTGTCAAGATATTTGGCAACTGGAAATAGCATAGGGAACAATTTCAAATTCTCTTTGCTAGCAACTCTTATACCATTCTTCACTTCCAAGATATGATTGTATTATGTTTCTTTTAAAAAAAATGTTGTTATCCTAAAATTACTTTAAAATAATTGAAATTCTGCCTTTTTATTCACTTTTCCTGCCTTGAAACATTCTAGATTCTTCTTGAACAGGAAATATTGCTTGTTCTTACATTAAGACAAATGGTTAAAGAAATCTTTCATATCAGATAAATTTAAATAAAACAAATCTGTAGATAATTGCAATCTATGAGAATCTACTTAAGTATATTTGTCTAGCATCACCTGATCTTTTACTGTCATGCAATAACATCCTTATCTAATCTGGAGAATTTGAAGGCCTTCAAGTGAAAAACCAATATCACAGTTGGACAAAATGTCTCTCTTCCATTTTTTTATTTTTCTGTTGCATTATTATAAATCTTTCCTATTGTGATGATTCCATGTTTAAGTCTCTTGGTAAAACTTAGTCTATTGAAATAAAATCAGCCAAGGATAATTTTGAAAGCCAAAGCAACAATAAAACCGTGTCAAAAAAAAAAATTTTTTTTTTTTTTTTTTTTTTTTTAGTGCTTCAAAAAATCACAGCAGCAAATTGACTTTTGGTTAAGGACAAATTTAGTTACATTCAAATAATGTTTCCTGTGTGCTTCTCAGAATTATAGATAATCAAAGGACCAGGAATCTCCAGCTTGTTTTCTGTATTTAATATTTTATTTATTGTTACAAGCAAGAGCAGAAGCAGTTGTTTATTGTTCATGTCTATTTTAACCAATTCTGTTTAGTCATGTTAAATATTTTTCTGTAGTCAAATTTTCTCACTATACTAATAACATTGTTTCATAAGTTATAGCAATTTTAAACTATTAACTACCAAAGAAAAATCTCAAACAAAAATGTAACTTATAGTTGCTCTGCTGAAATGATTTTGGTTAAGTCCAATTTATGAAGGGAGAATGTTTTTGTATTTAACAAGATGAAATATTTTCTGTTGGTTGAAAGTCAAGATGAATTTTTTTTTTTTAATCCTTTCAACTCTTACATAATCTCTTTGAAGTATTTTTACCAGCCATTTGAAATCTCACTGAATTAATATGAAACATAAAAAAAGTTAATCATCAAAGAGGCTGCCTTAATTTGATGCCATTATGTTTCATTTATTACCATCTCATTCCTTTTATCAATATAAAAAAAAAAAAAAAAAAAAGTGGGGGCAGTGCAAATGAAAGTAAACTGACTATTATGTATAGCAATGTTATGTTGGTAACCTATAACTCCTATAATGAAACAATGTTACAAGAATAGCAAGAACACTTGACAACTACAAAAAAATATCTTCATATAACTAGACAAATGGCTGAAATAGACCTAAACAATTGTTTCTGATCTTGCTTGTAACAATAACAAAGATACATGCAAAAATACTTTTAATTTAAGGAAGACAGATGTTATTTTTTGGATGAGAATCTATTAATTACAATCTTGGTATTTTTGAATGCTTGTCAGTTTAAGAAATGAAAATTATCTTTTTTGTAACTTAATTTTTATATAGATTACTCCATTATTTAGTTCCCCTAGAAAATTTTCATTCCTTTATCTTTTTTAAAAAGTTAAAATTCCCATTTTTTTCCCTACTCTGCTTTGCCCCACCCCCATTTTTTTTTTTTTTTTTCTTTTAAGTTATATGCTTTTTTTTAAATAGTGTTTTGATTAGTGATTGTAATCATGGGAAGAAAGCTTATATTTTGTTGTATTTTTAATTTTTCCAATAGTTATCCTTTTTAGAAATAAAACAGCTATTCAAAAGAAATACACTATTCAAGGAGTCGATCAAATCCTTATATTTGTGATCATTTGTGAGAGGTTTAGGGGTTTTATCATTGTCACTGATTCCCTACTGTTAAAGTAATGGAAAATAAAAGTGAAAGTTTGTCATCTCAACTTTGAATCGATTGACCTGTTTTGTGAAGTCATTATTCAAATGTATATTTTGTTCACAACATTGTAATTTGCATTTCAAGTTTGGTTTCAATGGACAATACCATTTGTTTTCTTCTTTTTTCATCATCACTGAAGCATATATTTATATTATTATGCAAAACCCTCTTTCATCTAATCTTTTTTTAGTGACACTCAGATATCAAACCCAGAATTGTTCAGTTTTATAATTTCAAACTGCTGTCTTCGCTTTGTTAAGAGTGTGAGATTATTTATTAATATTGTTTCCTATTTGACAGTTTATTTCTCTCTTAAACCGATTGCTGTCTCGCTATTTATGAACAAGACAAATACAGGCTCTTCTTATGATTATTGCATTGAAGCTTGTCAGGCCCACTCTATACAAATATATAAAATTTAATGTATGTCCCTGAAGTGACGCACAAAGTTAGTTATACTCAATGGCAAGTTCAGTTTATTCAAAGATAAAATATAATTGAACTTTTTATCAATTTGTTGAATCTGGCAATAGTGAAAATTTGCTTTCTTGTTTTATGTCAGCAATATGAAAGGAAAGTAATCTTCTTGTCTTGTGGTAATACTTAGAATGTGATAGAAACAGTTTGGAATATATGATGACAGTGTAAACAAAAATTTAAAGCACAGTTACAGTTTTCGGTTTTATTCAGTCAGGCATCCCAGCGCTACCAGAGTCAGGTGCTTTCTCACAAATTTGGACATTATTAGTCAGCAATTGAAAGCAAAGACTAAATTATGACTTGCAATATCCCCTACTTATACTTAGAAGAAATGTTGAAGATACCAAGACTTGGTGCGTTCTTTGTTCAGCATTTCCCGAGTTTATGCTACTTGTTTTATGTATAAGAGTCTCACTTTTTTTCTTTTTCTCTCACTCACTCACTCACACATATATATGTATGTTCATACTGTTTTCTGTACCGATGTGGTTAACTGGTTAAAGATTTAATACATCTTATGCCACCTGCTGATCAGTTATTAACTTACCAGAAATAATGGAGTATTTTCTTACCAGCATCTGCATATATAGTAATTAGGACAGTATATATTTATTTCATATGAGAAATTTCAACAAAATCTATACAACCAATCTTGTGTGCACTTTTCCAAGTTGAAAAGTTCTAAGTAAATTTTGTGGTTCAGCTTCCAATTTCTCATTTGGAGATGTTGCCAAAATTGCAAACCATATTTAGTATATATGAATCCTGTCAAGTAAGATTTGCACTTCTCTGAAACTAAAATGTTATTTGAATTACAACAAAGAATTGTTTGTAAAATTGATTTCTTATTTAGAATAAAATTGGAGGAAGTTTTTCAAAAGCATTGTATACCAACTTTTATGACTTTTTGGAACGTTTTATTCATTATTTTTTGGATTTCAGTACAGATATGCTTATATGAACTTATATATATATATATATGCGCACACACAGGTGATTATAATAATTTTTTTTTTTTTTTTGATTCAGCATTTTGCCAGGGAATTGTTTTGCATTTAGTAAGCAATGCCAGATAAATATTTATATAGATTTTTATCTATCTACTTGTACTCAATTTAGCAGTGGATAGTCATATAGCTGGAGGGGGGGTAGAGTAAATTGAGAATTTCAAAGAATGAAACTTATATGCAGTGATAGCCCAACACTCTTTTATCAAAACCATTTTCTCCTCTATCTATAAAAATAGATAACAACATTGCTACTGCTCCAGTGGAAATAGAAACTTTTTTTTTCTCCACACTAGCAACATGGGCCTATGTTGATCCAGTATAAAATAGCTTTCTTGGCCCATAAATATGTTCAACTCAGCCAGCAGTAAAATGTCTGTAGACATGTTACCTATTAAAATCCTAACAACGCATCTAGGTTAATTACATGAATTTTATCTTATCTATCTTTGATCAGAAGTTTATTTAAAAATGCTGTAACTCTTTTTTTTTCTTTTTTTTATATATCATCACCAATATAAGTACAATAGATATAAACATATCTATATTCTAATACCCTTTATTTATTGTAAGTCATTTGAGTAATTCATTCTTTTTTTTATACTGTATAAAGTATTTTAGTCAACTAGTAATTTGGCAAGTGATTCATCTGACCAAGTTTGTAGGTATTTCTATTTTGTATTGCAGCCCTGACATGAAAAAAAAAAAATTTGGCTCTTAAAATGTTGGTTACCAACCTTTGACCTAAGTGAATGAAAGTTCAAATTTTGAAAAGGAGAAACTTCTATACACTAACAATTTTGTACTCTGAGATTCACATCTATATTTTCACATTTAGCAAGATGTTATGATGAGCCTTAACCAGAGTACAAATCCAAATTTGTAAATGGTTATAATTAGCTTTTTTCTCTCTCTCTCTCTATCTATCTATCTATCTATCTCTCTATCTATCTATCTCTCTATCTCTCTATCTATCTATCTATCTATCTATCTATCTATCTATCTATCTATCTATCTATCTATCTATCTATCTATCTATCTATCTATCTATCTATCTCTCTCTCTATCTCTCTCTCTATCTCTCTCTACCTCTCTCTACCTCTCTCTATCTATCTCTACCTCTATCTATCTCTACCTCTATCTATCTCTACCTCTCTCATTCTTTTAAAAGGATATGATTTGTTGATGTAGACATCATAAGGATCTTTGGGGAAATTTTGGAATGCTTTTATATTTAATCTCATTGAGAGATTTCAATTTCAGAAATATATTTTCACTATTACTTTGTTCAATATATAAATACATGGCTTGGATAAATGGCTTTCTATATGTTTTTTTGAGAATGTTAACAAAGCTACATTCCTATATGTTCAACATTTGCCCATTGTGTATCTGTGAATGACATAGTCTAGTCTTGCTTGTGGAACATGAGTTTTATAGAAAATTGTTGGATGTTACTTTCATGTCTAAACTTCAACTATTATAGAATTTGTTCTTGTGAAGTTTGTACCAAATATATTGCTAGTATATGCTTGATTTGTTATAGTTTATATCAAATAATCTCATGAATATCTGTAGTTTTATATTTGTCTTTTGTGATTGTAAGGACTAGTTTCACTTTTTCTTTTGTCTATATATAAATAGTATCATTAGGTCAGATAGTTTGACTCACTGAAGCCCATTTATCTACTTTTGAATCTACTATGGGCATCTAGATACTAGTACACATATAATCACTGCAGTCAAACCAATTCTGTATGCTCAAGTGGATTTGTTTCCATTTTCTTTCTATATACTGAAATATTCAGACATCATTTAATCACTTATTAGGGTGATTCCATGAATTCATTTGAGAGGCATGAGACTATTGTACAGTAAATTGTAAAGAACTAGAGCCAATAATTAGTATCTGTTTGAATGCATCACATGCATATAGTAAACACAACTGTAATAACAATTTTATTGATCACATTGTAAAAGCAAGATTCTGATCATCAATGCAATATACTTTTGAACTTCTACTTGACTGATAGCCCAGTGGTTAGAACAATGTGCTGGGAAATACAAAGTCTAGAGTTCAATTCTTAATAATAACATTAGTTACATATACTAAATAATATATTAATTCTTTTGATAATATAATAGATATTTACACCACTATACACAAAGATAAGGAATTGGTTCGACTTCTATGATTATATGTGTACTAGTTTGATTTTGTATTGTGTTGGACTAGTGTTTCTCAACCTTTTTAAGCAACAGCACACCTAGGAGCAAATGAAAATATCATGGCACTCTTAGCAAAAGTTTTAAAGAGTATACATTTAAATGCTATGAAATAAAACCAGAGACTAAAAAAAAATACATATACAAATATGAACTTACTTTGAATATTAAAACAAAGTATTTAAAATAACAATCAAAGAATAGTGAAAAGAATTATTTGAAAAAAAGTTTAATACTTATTTATTAAAATACTAATGCTGTACCATTAGTATTTATACACACACATATATATATATATATATATATATATATATATATATATATATATATATATATATAAAATTAGGAAATCTGCCTATTCCACTACCTTGGTTTCAACCTTTCAGTATCTTCAGGCAATTTTGGTCAATTGATTTCCTAATGCCTTATTTTTTAAAAATAAAAATTTATGAACACTATATTTAAAAAAAAAAATAAATGAATAAGCACATAATGTGAGGTATGGTAGAAGGTGAGGAGGACAGGAAAAAAGTGTATTGAAAATCTATCGATGGGAGATTAAATGAAATATACATATGTTCTTTTTATCCCTCTTCAAATGAACACAAAAGGAACTTTTTAGTATGTATACAATGCAACATCATTTCCGATCTCTGGTTTAATTTTTTTTTTTTTTTTTTTTTTTTTTTTAAATTAGTTATTTAATAAGCTCAGCTTAACATGGAAATTTACAAATATGGGGCACCTAGTGAGGATCAAATTCTTTACAGGAGTAGTGGCTTGCAAGATTAATTTGGTAACTATTGTTGCACAAGTGACTAATAATTCTGCTCATACTGAATTTTTTCTTTGAAATCTGTACAATTTTCAGGAAGTTATGATCTTAATATTGGATTTTATTTAAACTTAAAGAAATATTTTTAAAAATTAAGGAATGATAACCATTGTGCAGGCTAAGTTATTTTATGCTTAAAGATGTCTGTAATGCACACCAATCATCCACTACCTTCCAAAAATAAATGTTCCTCTGCTCTTTTCTCTAAAATAAGCCATTAATATTGAAACAAATTAGATATTCACACTATTTTTATAACCAAGCTTCCAATTTAAAATTTTTCATTTTTTTTTTTTTTTTTTTTTTCCAATAATTGATCAGAAAAAATAGCCCTGAGCACGTTCATACCTCTGTCTGTAAACAAAACGAAGTGAAGGAGGTAATGCAGTTTATGGAAGCTGATGATGGCTTCATCGAGTGTTGATTTTTTTTTCTCTCTCTCTTCTCATCTTTCTGAAGATGGAGAAAATATCTTGAGGCTGACTTGAATTGAGGATTAAAAAGGTGGGTAGCAGTCCTACTCTCCAATCCAACCAAAATATTGAACATTCAATGGAGTGTGGGGGTTTGTAAAGACAATTAAAATATATATGCCCGGGTTAAGTTGACACTGAAGTGGGATGCCAAAAATAATATACCCAGATAATGAATTTTATTGGCAAATTATGAAAAAAAAAAAAAACATACTATGAAGGCAACTACAGCAAAATAAAGTTTGAAACTTGAATAGAAAGTCAATCATTTAGCTTGGTGATGTATTTAATGTATATTAAAATCTCAGTTCATTTGCCACAAGCAAAAATGACTATTAAATTGTTTGTGATTGACTCTGAGCATTTATAAGCTGAGCTATATTAGATAGCTTCCCATGAAATTTAATATAGTGATGTTTTAGAAATATCTTAGACAATTTTTCTTTTCTAATTTAAATTTCTGACATCTTGCATAGAATAAATCAAGTCTCTTGCAAATGAGGAAACACAAATTAAGGTAATGTTTTATATTCATTATTTCAGGCTAACTTACACAACTTATATTGGAGAGCATGCTGAAAAGCTTTCTCTCTGAGCAAAGATAGATTTCCCAAAAAATTGTTTTTAGTCATATTTTGGGAAGTGAGTCAGGCTGAAAACTTTTGAGCACCCTTTCTTAGATGGCTTTGCTTTATCTGAAACATTTCCACTATTATTTTCTATGATATTCGTTTTTAAGGGTGTAATTTTTTTTTATATGCCAGCAGGTATCTTATATAAGGGAATATAATAGATACTACCTTACTTAGCTGTGCTAGTATTTTGCAGTTCAATCAGTAAAGCCACAAATAGTGAAAAAGAAACTGAGCACTTATGCTTTTCCCATTGGAATTAGAAAAGAACAAAGAATAATGCTACATTTTCTTTCTCTAGAGAAAATCATCAAACAAGGCTTTTTCTTATTTATAGCTGGACTATATACAGCTGTTGACTTCTGGTAAAAATAAAGGCAAATCATTCAATAAAATATTCAGGTAAAAATCTAATAAAAATTCCATAAACTATTATTTTTGACATATCTACCATTCTTTATTATCGCCTATGTGAATAATAACACTGATTATTTTAAGATGGGTTGTGAAAAAAAATATCTCTAATTTACAAAACTTGTTTCGTATTGTCATAGTTTATATGGAACATACCCTAATTCTTTTCAAATATGAATTTATATTAACAGAATAGAAAAAGTGGGAGTTTGGTTTTTATATAATTCCTACTGTTTTCTGAAAAAGTAATACTGGATATAGAATTAAACATGTGGCAATTCCCTATAGATGCAGTTTTTCACAAAAATTGCTATATATGTATATATAATATTTACACATGCATATGTAAGTTGTTCAATCATTACACTCAACAGCAAGTCACCATGTGTTTCCATGCCAACTTATTGATGAAATTTCTCCTAACTTTAATGAATATACATCTGAGTCGATCTAGCATTGCAGTAACATCCTTCAAGCCCTGGATATCATCTTGACCTTTTATTAGAGAGATGTCATTTAATGATTTGTTTGCATAACAGTTTTACACACGCACCACTGCATAATGAGTCAGTCTGTCTGTCTGTCTGGATAGAGAGAAGGAAGTAATCAACTGATGATGAATTGGATTTGCACAATTAATTTTTGCAGAACCAGACTAGAGATGTTATGCTGTCTGATTGAAAAGTTTGTAGACTAAATAAGATGAACTTGAAAGAAGATGGTTAACTGACATCTTTCAAGAAAAGCCCTTTGATGCACATACAATTTGTAATGACACAGATGTGGTTAAAACTGACTGGAGATTTACTCTTAAAGGTTTGAAAAATTGTTTGTCAAAATTTTTTATCACTCCCCCCCCACACACACACACTTCTTTTGGTAACACTTAGGCAGCACAATATTTTCCAGTGATGCCTTATGTATTATGACTAAAAGAATATTTGGCCTCACAAAACAAGAACAGCAAGTTTAACCTTCATTATAGGAATGTGACCTTATGTTAAAGTTGGATTTATCAAATATATATATTTTGTCATGACTTTTTAATGGCAGTCAGTAATATACTCTATTTGATGGTATATAACATATCCCTCACCTATCCCCCCCCCAATCTCACAGGTCTTAGGTGGACTGTTTATCCAGATGCCATAGACTACCAGTACTTGTAACCTTGCCTAGGTTTATAATATACTAGCAGTAGAGCCCGGCGTTGCCCGGGGATGTAACAGTAAAAGATAGATCAAGTATCGACAATCATAAAGACTGAAAAATAAAATTGACAAAGATTATTGTTTATGGTTGATGGACACGCATGTCTTAATTAGTTTTTTTTTTACAAATTGGTCAAACCCAAACTCTAACAAAAGCATTGTTTTCAATCGTTATGAGTCTACCGATTGAATAGAATTTTATTATAAACAATTGTCTTGTAAATGGAATTTTTAAAGCATTCTGAATGTAAAAATAAAGAAAAAAGTGTGCAAGACAATAAGAAACACTACCTGCAAAAAAAAAGAGAAGTTTTGTTGAAATCGGTTGAAAAATGTAGGAAATCCGATCCCATATATAAACAAACGTGCACACACACACAAACAACCTGGGTTTTTATAATAAGTATAACTCGATATGAGTTGTCCCCCTTTCTCTCTGTGAAAGCGATGCCTCTTAATCGTGTTTTCAAATTGATTTCATGCAAAAACAATTTTTTCCAATTTTTGGTGCTGTCAGAACCACCGTAAGGTAATTTTATGTAGTCCTGTGAAGTTTAGTTGAAATCAGTTGAAAAATGTAGGAAATCCGATCCAATATATAAACGTACAGACACACACACAACCTGGGTTTTATAATAAGTATGATATATATTAAATATAAATGGAGGTGTCAGGAGGGTGGGTATTATGTCCTCAAGTACTGTACTTTTCTTATATACATGCATAAGATGATAGAAGCTTTTTTTCAACTTCTAAGAAAAAAAAAATGACAGTATTAACATATGGAAAGATCTGATCAAAAAACTTTAGGACTTCTTGGTCAGGCTGAGAACTTTTCAGTTTCAACAGTCTCTCATTGTATCATTAAATGAAAAGTTATTTATTGACTGTAAGCTGAAAATTATTAATTGAATTATTGATATCTGCAGTTAAGTGATCAAAACTATAGGATCAACACTTGATTTCTTTCAAATTAGAGCAAATCTGATTATGCAAATAATTCAGCTAAAAGATTACCAAGTATGTGCCAAATAGAAACTTTTTTTATTGCACTTGTTTGTTCATTTCCAAATATATTCACATGCTACGTTGGTTAGCTACCTATTGCAGACACTTGCTCAGACACATTTGTTTGTTCAACATTCACAGAGCCAGCCTGTGATTTATATTGCAACTGTGCTACAGTTTCTGGGAGAAAGCACATAAGCTTGTGCGATTGTGATAGAGTAAGGTCAGTATGCTCAAACCTTTCATCACAATGATATGACAGTGCTACTATAACCATCAATGACTTCTGGATATTTTTTATACCCAATGTGTCCCCTACAAGGTCTTGGTCAACCTGTGACATGGTTTCCAAGCAATTCTCGATTGTACCACAACTCCTTAGCCTATTATTATCAAGAAGTTGCATTCTTGACAAATCAACAGTAGTGAGATTTGAACCTCTCATAATCAGACTGTCAATGTTGTAAACACTCGGCCACACAAACATTGATATTTACTTAGCTTAGTATAGCACAAGGCTAGAAGTTTTGAATACATAACGAGGATCAAAATCACTATAGTCATAATGGCCTAGTAAGACTAGTTTGTTAACCATTACTCTATAGAAATATGCTAGATATTTACTCAGCTACAGCACACAGCCATAAGTGTAAGATGGGGAAACTACTTGTGACAATGATTCATGGAGTAATCTTGCTAACAATTGTTCCATGTTGGAATGTTTATATACAGTGTGTTGCTGAAATATCTTCCACATTTTAAAGGTTAGCAAAAAGACCAAAGTAACTGCTATTTAAAAACTTATTTCACTGTTTAAACAAAGGGAAACTATTTTTCATTTTGGTTTAAAAATGACACCCTCCAAATAGTAGCCTTTATTCACCATACACTGTTGTAGACAATTTCTGAAGTTTTCCATCACTTGGAAGTTTGTGCACTTCAAGGTCTTGTAGATAGCTTTTTTTTTTTTTTTTTTTTTTTTTTTTTAAGCACTGAACCGGTGGCCCTGAAATTTTCAACTTGTAGCAGTATAGATTTTTTTTTTTTTATCTTGAACAGTGTCATTCCAACATAGCATGAAATAAGCACAAAAAGCTCTGTGTTTCAATTACAGATTCACCAGTCTTACAAAACATTTCAACAGTAAACATATGATATACACCAGATTAAGCCATGATGGTTTCTGAGAAAAATGGCAAGACATTAGCTAGATGGTGACACCATTCCCACTTGCCTAAGTTCACTGGCACTATGCAGCTGACAGTTTAAAATGTGAGAGGTATTTCTGCCACACACTGTATTATATATTTATTTAATAAACTGAAAAGATTTTTTCCTAGATGGGTATGAAATTTTTACATAGTAATGGTCAGCATAAGCATTATACTTTGTCTTCTGAAGAATATTTATTAACTGAATTTTATCATTTCAGTATTTCTTGGGGGATGACTTTTTAATGTTATTATTTAAAGAAATAATTTTGTTAACATTTTATAACTTTTTATATATTTTAATTAAAGAATCTCTTGTTTTCACTGGATCAATTAACAAATAATGCATTATATTTCTTTTATTAAATATTTTCTCATTTAAATTAGTAATATTTTACAAGCAATAATTGTTTCCACTTATTACAAGATTAGAAGGAAATAGGGTAACGGAATGTATTAATATTATTGTATGACAGATGTTGTGCAGGATCACAAAAATATGGCCTTGTATCAAACATGTTCTAGTCCAGCAAACGTAAGATTTTATTTCAAGTTGTCAGGTCATATCATTTTAATAGCCAATTTATTTCATATCAATTTTCTACATAATAGACAAATAATGTTTTTGCCTTATTCATGAATATACTTGATTAATTACAATAATTACACTTCCAAATCCTAACATAAAAAGGTTTTAGTGGAGATTTTTAAAAGCTTTAAAAATCTCCACCAAAAATGTAGTTTCTGCAATTTAGAGAAAAAGATGACTGCCTTATTTTTAAACTCCCTTATTAGATAACATGAGACTCTCTACCACCTCCTATAAAGAAAAAGGCTAAAAAAAAATCAGTCCAGGATTTGCAAAGTTGGATAAAGTCTACCAGACATTGTTGGTTACCAGTACTTTTTACTTAGACTGACTCTATAGTACTGTGTGTGTGTTGGAGTCTATCAAGGCAAATCCAGTCTTGTATTGATTACCTTGTATCATATACACTAGTTTGTTATTAGTACAAATATTGACAAAATGTAGTTTTGATATAAAAATGTTCCTCTTTTAAATTTTTATTTTGTAACTAGAAACTGACAAACATTTTAAAATGAAAATTTTAATGTGATTTCTAATAATATTTTTAAAATATTTATTGTATTAAAAATATTTTATAAACTGTTATTTTCGCTTTCATGATAAACTTAAATTTGATAAATTTTCATTTACTACAAAGTAGCAGCTAATGTCTTGAGGACTTTTCTTTTTTTTTTTTCCATGAGTGAATTGTGATTCAATGCAATTTATAAATACTTTGTAAAGGTAATGAAAACAATGATTCTCTTGCAGTGCCTGACAAGATATTTTGATAATATGAAATAGCACAAAAATATCCTAGTCCCAAGTGTGTCATCTTTTTCTATATGCCTTGTCTCTTCAAGATGTAGATCGTGGTTCTCTACTACTTCCTATCCTTTGTAGTTCTTAGTAAGGCTTGTTTTTTGTCATTATTCCCAATCCCTGTTCTGCCATTTATTTACAATGGCTCATTAGGTTACTTAATATATTTTCTCTATCCTTTCAATATGTCCTGTGAGTGTCAGATTCTCCAAACCCTCTTTCCTCATTATGTACCCTACAAATTCTACTGTCTCTTTCTGATGTTAAATAGAAATGTTCTTTTGTTTCCATTTTTTTCTGAAACTTTATTGCTCACGTATTCTCAGCATCCTTCTGTAGAATCCCATTTCTGTTGCCTCAAGTCTCTTCCTCATCTGTGGAAATTGTTCTTTATCATGTGATTGACACTTTTAGGTCTTTTCTCTCTTCCTGCTGCTTGTTGATGACCTAAATTCAGGCAGTTCTCAAACCTTACTTTCTCTTTATATGACTCTTCACTTGATCCTTGTAATACAAACTTTGAAATCTAGGCTGCACTGAACATTATCTGATTGACATAGTACAACAAGACTTTTTTCTGTTACAACTGTCATTAAGCTTTTATTAACTGCATCTATGTTTTGATTTACAAACAAAAGAAAAGGAAAACCTGGAAGACAAGTTAATTAGAGTTGAAACGGCAGAAAACTAACCCCATTACTATCACAGTTTCTTTGTCGGTATAAGAACAAAATACTCATGTATTGTTATTTCTTTCTGATGGATTCAGTAAAGGTGACAGATTATTTGCTTGGTATATATATTTGATACCATAATACTAATGTTATATATTTGATAGCATAATACTGATGTTAAGTGATACAAGTACATGAAGCACACAGATACTGATAGGACAATAACTGGTCTATTTTGTTGGTTTCTTTTAAAGCCTTTACTTTCTCTTTTTTATATTATTATTATATATATATATATATATATATATATATATATATATATATACACACAAGACAATACTACAATCATGTGGCATTGTATACATCTAAATTTTAAAATCTCATTCATATGACATGGAATACATTCAAAAAATTTTAATAAGACATATTTAAAATACAACAATTTGTTTTTTGCCTTGAAAAAGTCTACACTGGATGAAATGCATCAGCTAAAACTAGTTTTCCTATTGTCTTTTTTTTTTTCATTCATATATATATATATATATATATATATATATAATTAATATTTTTAGTAGTTACAAGGAGTGCTGAAAAGTTGTCTAACAAAGATTAAGAAAAAAAATAATCCTTTTTTTTTATCAGATTTTGTTAAGTGTTTGGCTGAGAACTTTTCAGCACCTAGTATGTATCATTTTTCTTCTTTTTTTTTTTTTTTTTTTTCTGCTTATTTCTCTTTTTTTCTGTGCATGCATGTACATGTATTTTTTTCTACTTCTCCACGGTGCCTTCAGATATATTTGTCTCTACATCTCTAAGTTCTCTTCCTTCCAGGTAAGTGAATTGAGACTGTACGCAGGCTCCAAACTGCTGAGAATCTGTTCCACCTTAGTGGCCATCTGTAAAAATGATATAGAAAAGTAATGGGGTTAAAGAGAAAGAAAAAAAAAGTAGAAAAATGTTCTAATTCACTTGAGTGCTGTCCATTTTTTTTTTTTTCTCTCTTTCTCTCATTCCCCATTTTTCACCTACTCCAGTTTCTTTTCACCTCATTTTCCCCCAATCATCCTTCTAAGCTTAGAGCAATATTTTGCCAGATATCATGATTCTTGTAATCTTGCTGGGATTATCTAGTTTTATTTTTGCTAGACTTGTTTCTTTTAGATGCCTTTTGTACACTCAAATATCATTCATAGACTGCACTTAGTGTGTATATCAAACCACAGCTTATGTCATATCGATGTTTCTATGTCTATTCCCATCAGACAGTTTAAGAAAGAAATGTTGTTCTCAATACAA
Source organism: Acanthosepion pharaonis (assembly GCA_903632075.3). NCBI lineage: Eukaryota > Metazoa > Mollusca > Cephalopoda > Sepiida > Sepiidae > Acanthosepion > Acanthosepion pharaonis. Next base: position 211,352 of record CAHIKZ030001345.1, read on the forward strand.
TGGCAGTAATCAAAATTAGATCAGGAAAACAGTCAAAAATAGACTTGTTTTCTTCATCTAATTTTTTATTAATGAAGATGATATTTATAGCAACATATTTACAATAGGCAAAAACTTAGGTTTGTTCATTTTGTAAGAAAATTTCTCTTGTAAAAAAAAAAAATACAGTTGTTTGTATATTGTATACAGTTAAGACTTTCTGAAATATAGATTTCTAGGAGTTAAAATATATTCATCTTTCCGACATTGATAATTGTTTGATTTTTAATTTGATAGTTTTTTGGGTTTTTTTTTTCTTTCTATGTTTAATGCTGAAATGTCTGCTTGTTATTGCCTTATTTTATTTGTTTCAAACAATTAATATTTTTCTATGGATGAAGCAGTCTAATACTACAGAGAAATATGTAGCTTATTTATGAATGAAAATACTTATTTAAACCCTTATGTCGCATTTATATTGATGGAAAATAAAATTGCAACACCTTGAATACATTTCAATTTACTCAAATTAGACATACAGGTAATATAGCTGGATTACAGGAATTGATCACGTATATAGATCTATATATGCACAAGTTTCAAAATGAGAAATGTATCAACAGTACTCTGACCCCATATTAATATGCAGTATATCTTTGTAGAATGTTAACTGGATAACATGTTGGCCAGGGAAATTATAGGACATCTTTCTGCATATCTTGAATAACATTAACATCATTTGGGCAGTTATTCTTGCTCAGTCCTCTAAAGTTTGTTTGTTTTTTTTTGTTTTTTTTTTTTACCATTGTCCCAGAATTGTTCCTTTCTGTTTTTTTTTGTTTTTTTCTTTATCATTTATAGTTTTAAGTAATATAATGAAAATGCTTAGGAAATAAATTTTTAAAAAAAGCTAAAATACTCATTTTTTTAAAATAAATAAAATATTAGTACTATAATTTTTTTAAAAATCACATCCTTTTTATTTAAACATTTTAACTAAATCACCTTGAATAAGATTTCTTATACAGAAATGCCAATTAATTTTAATGCTGAGAGTAGCTATTGTTATCCTACTTGAAGAACTGTGATCTATACATTTATTTTCTATATAAAGAATATTACAACATTCCAAATGATCACAATGAAAAAAGTTTTTAAAGTTAACAAAGAAATTATCATTTACAATTACTGATCTTGGATCATAAGTGAATTTTCTGTGGTTGATTAGCATTTTTAAATTCACCCTCACATTTTCAATTTAGCTTATGATAATCAAAAAAAAAACGTAATGGTTCATTCAAATTTTTTAATCAAAAACTGTGACAGATAAATCGAGCATGTGTGTGTACACACATGCTCTATTCATTAAAAGCCCACCACTATTGGTGAGATTTTTTTTTTTTGTGTGTGTTTTTTTTTTTTTTTTTTTTTTGTTTTTTTTTTGGGGGGGTTAGTAAAAATTATAATGGAATTTTGATTAAGCATTTCATATCTCATCACCCCATCATCCCAAGAAACCTAGCCAGTCATTCCAAACTAATGTTTTATTGTTGCAAGGACAGCATTAATTTTCAGCCCTGGCTTTGCTGTTGCAGAAATGACAACAGAATGAGTTGAACAGAGGCCTAAACATACATGGACTGTTCCAAGAAAAACCAAAGGTGAGCATGATTTGTAACTTATGGCACTCTACACTATGATGCCAAGTGTTAGGCTTGGGTTCTGTAGATGAATACACTTGGGATGTTGCTTCCATCTCTGTCATGCACAAAACTGATCACCACTGAGTACTACAGAGTGCCATTTAATTTTGCAGGTGACCTTTTTGCAATGCTACTGGAGACCTGCATCACTATGGCACCAATGGAAATATGGTTAGTGGCACATATGCCTTTAGTCTTGCTGAAAGTTTGCTACTGCTGCTCTTACAATACAACAGTCTTTAAAAAAAAAATGTTAAGGTTATTATTTATTCAATCTCCAAAGTACCCTTTAATTTTCTAATGCCATACTTGTTCGGGAAATCATTTTTGACAAAAATTTTCAGCCCCGAATCTGATTGGAATGCAAAATTGTTTGCTCTGTTATAGAAAGCTAAATTCTTTCCCCTAAAAAAAAAAAAGAAAGACAATAACACAATAAAATTTAGTTACTGCCCTTGTCCATAAAGACTAGCATGCCAATTCTGAATTGAACATGGCGACAACCTGACACGCAAATGGAATTCATTGTTCCAATCCATGCAATCCTTGTGAATGAATAAAGGTTGTTTATTTATGTGTTAAAATACACTTGTCTTTTATTTTCATTTGTTTTTGTTCATTCCAATAGCTTGGGATATAGCACTTTGATATTTAGAGACATCTTCGAAATTAAAGCAACCCATGGATTGCCATTCTTAAGCATTTAGGTATTTAAGAGACAATCCAGGACTGTTACTGTAAACATTGCCCTGAATAGCAATTTCTCTATCAAACTAGCTCAGCTTCTGATGAAATGCAATGGACCAGACAGATAATATGTATTATCATGAAGATAAAAAAAATGTCACATTATTCTAACTCCAGTTCAAGAAGCATAGAGCTATTTTGATTCATTAGTACCAGCTAAATATTAAATATTCAATTCTCTGAAACTAATGAGACAAGGCATAGATTTACAGAAAATGTTCTTTGGAATTTTCCTTTAATTCAACTCATCAAAATTCAATGTCTTTTTGTGCCCTCAAAATAAGTAAGTTTGGCAATTTTCTTCTCATAGTTTCATTTGACAATTTTGTGTTGAACAATGTAATTTGGTTAACTTGTACACAAAAATGTTAAAAATTGTGACTACAGTACAAACTTCATTGAGTTATATATGTTTATCAGGTCCCAAGTAAGAATGTGTAGCTTAACAGCTACTTGTATTCAAGTTCACTGTTTATCTTCTTTGCAGAATTAGAAATCTTCATTAAGATTTACATATGATTACTTTTGGTTTCTCTTCCAAAGTTTTACTATGTAATGACAAGACAATGACTGACACACATACAAAATGCAAGGAGGCATTAACACAAAATGAAGTTAATTATTTGGAACTATTTTGTCAATTTAATTTTATTTTCTTGGTGTCCTATCGACTTAGCTGCATTATTCACTCAGAGTAAAACCATACTAGAACAAATAAGATTTGGCAAATGACTCCACTTATTACAGAAAAAAAATTCCTGTACATTGACCTAAGAATTTAAATCACAAGATGACCTGGCTTTGTCTTTGATAATATGATTTTAGATCATCACTCAAAGACTTAACACAATATAAATTTGCAGAAAAAAAAAAATTATCGAAAATTAAGCACTTATGATTTTTTTTTTATGTTGACATTGTAGAAAAACTTACAATTATAGACTTTTGGAATTTCATATTTGTCTATAGTCAAGGAAAGGGGACATTAGTTATTAAACACAAGTTTTGAAATTTCTGCAGTATGACCATCCATACTTGCAGAATGTTTCCATGTAATTTGTTAAAGGGAAAGGATAGAATATAAGATTCACACACTTACTTTAAAATGTTGGCCACTCATTAAATTTACAAAGCCCTGATTGTAGAAAAGAACACTTTCACTAAATATGAATTTTTCATGGCATGTTCTATATTTGGAGCATACTAAAAGCATATCTGAATTTTTTTTCAAGATAAGTTTGCTTTATATATATATATATATATATATATATACACACACACGCTTTTCTGTATAAGCTTACTTTGTTAAACAAAAAGGATCTGGGAACAGGTTAGCTAGAACAACAATTTATTTGATAGTACTTAATTAATAGTACTGGTATATAAAGTGAGTTTTTTTTTTTAACTACCTAAGTAGGTTCCCTAATGAGAAGGGAGCCCCAGGGTAGTAGGGGCACCACACGTACTGCAGCAGAAGTGGTGTTTCTTGAGCAAAATAGCCTGATGGAGCCCAAACCTCTCCAGGCCAGTTTGAATTTAGTTTTCCTTCTCCTAGACCGGTTGCCACCCAAGGCTATAGAACCCAGTCTGTATTGCTATTTTACCCATAGCTGGAGGGAGAAGAGGATTCATACCCTAGTGAATGTTATGGATTCAACTGGGATTCGAACTCTGTTCTCTGATTTGTGAATCTGAGCCGCTATCTATTACCCCACTGTGCATCCTCTTTTCTTTTCTTTTTTTTTTTAACAACATGAATACAAGGTTATTTATCACTGATTTGTTGCTTATAACAAATATATATATGAAAGAATTGAAAATATAGATAAAATCTGGCAGAATGATTAAATAAGGAGCAAATAGGAAAATCTTCATAAATTTCTGAAGACTTTCTTCCTTGTACTTTATTTAATTATATAATCTACATTCAAATAATTCATTTCTCTTTTCTTTTCTTTTTTTTCCCCCCACCTACAAATAATTTTGGCATACACACAATCTATATTCAACTTAAATTTGTATATGAACAGATGCTGAAAAGTACTCACTTCAAAAATTGGTATTCTGTCTGATCATTGAAATATCCATTTTGGGATGTGTGGCAGACAGAAAACTCTTCAGCACTCACTTCAAACAATTAATTATATTTGATAGCATATATAACCCCCCCCTACAATGACAAATGCACCATTTCAGCAGGAAATGTGAGGAAAAAAAATTTTTATTTGGTAAGTTGTTACTGTAATTTCATCCATGTTCTCTATTTGAGTCAGTTCAAAACTAGTTTTTTTATTATTACAAATTTATGAAATTTTAATTTTTTAAGGGAATGGATTTTATAGTCCTCACTTGTGTGTGTATAATAGACTCTCCTGTTGAGTTTGACATATGAGGTTCCAATGACCACCTACTAATTATCTGCATGCCTATGATGGGCATGACTTTTGAGGCCAGCTCAAGAATTGCACAAAAGACCACAAACAGTGCATGAGAGAGTATTGTGTGCAAGTGCAGCAGGAACACTGTTAGCTGTTTTATTTTGCTTTCGTGTTTCAGTCAAATGATACTTACTGCTTGATGGTGCTTTATTCCTGTATGACAGCTGGAATGATACTCTGATCTCTTCATAGCTACTTGAATGGAATGGTGACACAAGAAAGGCTGCTCTTCAGTTTATCTTTATACTTGAGCCAAGGTCTACCAACATTTCTATGACCACTATGGAGTTGACTGTAGAAAAAAACTTTTGGTGTATGATCATCACTCATCCTTAGCACATGGCCAGCCCAAAGTAGTTGTGATTGCACTATGAAGGTCTCGATGGTACCAATCTTGCATTTCTCAAAAAGGTCAGTATTTGACACTTGATCATCAAATGTCAGGCCACAGATTGTATGGAGACTGCCTTTATGGAAGATATCTAATCAATTAATGTGCCTTCAGAGTCATAGAAAAGAGTTGACAAAATGACAGCTTTTTACACTTGGATTTTAGTGCAAAGCTTTATTCCCTTTTTGTCTCACAATCTATGATGCAGCAAACCAAAGGGGGCACTGGCTTTTGCAATGTGATTAACAATCTCATCATCAAGTGATGCACTTGAATTTACCATGCTCCTGAGGTATTAGAAAGATTCCATATACTTGAGATTCTTTCTATCAACTTGTAAAGGGACCTCAGGAAACTTACAAACAGAGGCTTTCTGTTTTACACCTCAAATTTGCTTCGGTATCAGGCAAGGTTGATAAATAACTTCAGTTTTCTTGATATTGATGGTAAGTCCGAATACTTCGCATGCTGCAGAAAACTGGTTGAGTAAATCTTGAGCTTCCTCTAAAGAGTTAGCTACAAGGGCAATGTTGTCTGCAAAAAGTAGATCCCGTATAATACTGATACGTTGATGTGTTTTTGGACTTAAGCCACTGATGGTTAAACAGCCCTCCATCAGTTCAAAAATGAAATTTAATGCCGGTTTTTGTATCATGAAAAGCATACCTCAGCATCGCCGAGAAGAATATTACAAACAAAACAGGCACCATGACATAGCCTTGTTTAGTTCCATTAGTGACATCAAATGGATCAGAAGGCTGACCATCAGATATAACACTAGCTTGCATACCAACATGAAATGAAATGATGACATTCAACATGTCTGGTATACCAAGTTTTTTCAGGACTTTCTAGAGTGCGTCTCTGTTTGCAGTATCAAAAGCCTTAGTAAGGTCCATGAATACCATAAATAGCTCCTTGTTTCACTCACGAACCTTCTCTGCAATCTGATGTAGGGCAAAAATCATGTCGATAATGCCACGACCAGAGTGAAATCCACACTGAGATTCGGAGTAGATGGCGTGTTTTATAATTCTGTTGAGGATGAGCCTCATCAAAATTTTTCCGCTGATAAACAAAAGCAAGATGCCCATATAGATTTCGCATACTGTTTTATAACCTTTTTTTCTTGTAGAGATATTGTACAGAGGCATTTTTGAAGTCCTGAGGAACATGGCCTGATCTCAAAATTTGAATGAACAGATCATGCAGTAGCTTACAAAGTGTATGCCCTCCATGTTTGTGGATTTCAGCAGGGATAACATCCTTGTCAGGTGCTTTTCCTGACAATATCTACTTGCACTTCCTGAAAAGTGGGCTCCAAAGATAACTCAGGAATTTCAGGATATTGTAATACAGCGGACAGAGGTTTATCATCTGTGACTGAGATGCTCTTAAGCACCATTTCGAAATGATCTTTCCAGCACTGAAATATGGCTTCTTTATCAGTTAGGAGAGAATCCTTGTCATTGGCTAGAATTGAAGAGACACCATGTTTTTTGGGGACTATACACTGCTTTTAAACCATCATAAAAAGCTTTTGAGTTTCTTTTTCTCGGCAGCCATTTGGAGTTGAGCAGCCTTGGCTGACCACCGACTCTTTCATTTGTCTGAGTGAACGTTCTACTCTTGCTTTACACCCTTTGGAGTTGGCTAGTTTTGACTGACAGTTTTTGTCATTTATCCAGATCTTATGATATTTATGTATTTCATCAATCAGTTTTTGGACTTCTGTATCATTTTCATCAAACCAATCTTGATGTTTGTGCAGAGGAAGTCCGAGAACTTCCAAAGAGGCAGCATGAGTTGCTTCACACAATGCCTTCCATGATGATTCAACATCAGCAGTGATAATAACTGCCCGAAGAGCAGTGTCCAGTTTATCAGAAAGATCAGCCTGCACTTGATGGTTTTTCAGCAATAAGACATTAAGACATTTTAGTACAGATGATTTTTGTAACCATTTATGTTTAGGATGAAACTTGACTTTGCTGCAGAGCAGGCCATTGTCAGAGAGGTAGCAAGTGGCATGAACAGTGTGTGATGAGAAAGTCTCAAATATGTCTCTGCTTGGTGATGACAAAGTCAATAAGATGTCAATCTTTTGATCTGGGATGCATCCATGAGGACTTGCAGTAGCTGGGCTGCTGAAACAGTGTTTGTGATACTGATATCAAATTCTCTAAACATAGAGTAATCACAGACCATTAGAATTCATTTACCCAAGACCGTAACAACCAATGACACCTTTCCATGTCTGATGGTCAGAACCAACATGGGTGTTGAAGTCCCCCAAGGGAACTAATTTATCCCTATGGTCACAGGTAGATATCACATTCCGAAGTTGATTGTAGAAGTGATCCTTTACATGCTCAGTGCTGTGGAGCATAGCAACAGACCAACAAGGTACTAGTTTTGTGATCGAGATTGATTTTGAGAGTCATCAGTCTACCAGAAACAACCTTAGGCAGCGAAGGTAATGATCTCACAATCTTTGATTTGATAGCAAAACCTACACCCGATTGTTGCAGCTCTTTTTCAACATGCCCAGAAAAGAAAAAGGTGTATCAGATTCTTTTTTTCTTTTTTATTATTTCTCTAAAACCTTTCCCCAATATGAGACACCTTAATAATTGTGACTGTAAATCAAAACTGAAACTACTTAAAATTATCTTGTCTACTGGTTAGTAACTTGATTCTATAAAACAACACTGGTTATGATTTTATTGTACAGGTATCAAGTTACTTTGGAAGTTTCAGATAAAATAACAAAAAATTAGCTGAATCAACCTGACTTTAGTTTGTTTGGGCCAGCTGCATGTAACTGATTTGATCCACCTTATCTAGCCACAGGCTGATAGCAGCAAGTAAGTTGATTGTCATGTATTTTGATTATTCCATAAAATATTCTTACAGATTGACAGTTGCATTGTTTATATATATATATATATATATATATATATATATATATATATATATATATAAATGGATATAAATGGACAGAATGAAGAAAGATTTGGAAAAAACAAAAAAAATCCTTAAATATAGTTAAAATGAATGAAATGTCGACGTAAAGACGTTTCGGTTTAATAAACATTTTTCAAGACAATATTCATTAAAAATACAATTCAGTTCAATATGACAAATAACGATGGACTTGTGTTTTTATGTCCATCGAATTTTTGTCATATTGAACTGAATTGTATTTTAATGAATATTGTCTTGAAAAAAAGGTTTATTAAACCGAAACGTCAGACGTCGACATTTCATTCATTTTAACTACATTTAAGGATTTTGTTTGTTTTTTCAAATTTTTCTTCATATATATATATATATATATATATATATGTTATAAAGAACTTAATAATCCGTATGGGTAATCCCAAGGAGGATGAAATCATGAGAGCTCAATGTAAATCCAGAGCTAATATTTTTTTTTAAAAACAGACCACTTTTAAGGTACCATTTTAATAATTTATTTCATCAGAGCCCTTCAAAAAGAATGCCGGATCATCAGATAGCACTTCAAAAAAAAAAAATTTTTTTTTTATGACCATGTTATATCTGATAATCCAATCATTTAAAAAGGGCTCTGGTGAAAAATAAATTATTAAAGATTTTTGTTTTTTTTATATATATATATATATATATATATATATATATATATGGGGTTAAGACACTGAAAAGTTATTAACCTGACCAAGAAGCCCTTTACAAAAATGAGATTTTGGGAAAAGGGTAGGATTTTTTTTTCAGCACAATTTACATCATGTACATTACATAAATACAGCTCCATATTGAGTTTATTTATTTCTTTGATTGCCATAAAACAAATACTTTTATTACTAAATGGGCAAATTTCTTTTTTGAATTTGATACTTTTTTTTTTTTTTTTTTAATTTTGCAATTTCCTACCTTGGATGAATTTTGACTTTTTTTTTGTTTTTTTGCTATGTTGGTGCTGTTAGTGCTGCTGCTCTTGGTGTGAAGGGAAATGTTTCCCCATCCCATCACTCTTAATATGCAGAAAACCTTTAAGTATCTTTCAACTTATTAAATGTGCTTAATATTAATCTATCATGAAGCTGTGTATCAACTTCATGAAATGGCTCAAATAGTTGAAAATTGATTAAAAGGTCTTTTCATGCAACACAAGGGTAAACAGAAAGGCAAGTTTTTTGCATTTTTTTTTTTTCTTACTATTTTATTGAATAGTTGGAAATCACAAATCTGAAATTCAAAGCTTGCAGTAAATTTATTGCAGAGATGCAATAAGATGTCATTATCAGACTTTATGTAAGTCAATGTTTTCACAATAAGATTGATATTAATCAACTGATGTTGGTACAATTTTCAGAGTATATTCATATGAGCAATATATCATGTAACTTTCAGCTGATAATCTTTCCTTATTAAAAATACAGTTCACTTGTTTTGGAGAATGTCAGTGCAATCAATATAAGTTTTTATTTATTCATAAACTCAAGATATGTGAAAAAAACATATTTGATTTAACATGATATCCCATCAGCCTGAATAAATTATTTTACATGTTCATATTATCACTTTGACATTCTATAACCTTTATCAGTCTTTCAATAGTGGATTCTGTGAACTTCTCACCTTGCAAAAGTTTATATTGCTTCCCAGAGATCATTTTGCTGGAAAATTGTCTTCCATTCTCATATGCAATATCATTTAATGATGGATCACAAGTTTTCTATTGGATTGATATCTAAAGGTTGAGTGCCCTTTCATTAATTTGGTAAATTTGAAAATATTTTTGGAATTTTATTTAGCTTTGTCAGCTCTGGAGAATGGAAACGAGCAATGTCTTGCATAAGTTACTTTTTTTTTGTTCTTGGTTTTGTCCCATAACACTTAAAAACTATCTTATCTAAGAACTTATAATAATTTTTCTGTAGTTTTCTTTATACCATTATCAAGAAACCCATAATTTTACTGCTTACATTATTAGTCCAAAATGTTAATTCACCCAGTTCTCATCTTCAAAGTTATACTGGCCATTTCCATGAAATTTCCAATCTCTAGCCAACTATCAAGTTCATCCAATGTACCTCTACATTCATCTTTAAAAAAATTAGTTGTACTCCCTCTAAATTTCTTAATACTGTAATATAAATACTGGGTTTCTTGTATGCCACAAAATATGGTAAATTTTTGGCAATATAGATGTATACAAGATTATATTCATATTTGTTTATTGGCTTATAATAATAAAATTTTAAAAAAATGTTGGGGCAGTGGTTTTTAATTTTGGGTATTAGTTTTTTTTTTTTTGTTTTGTTTTTTTTTTTTTTCTTCCTCTCTTTCTTAAGGCTACTTGGTCAGGCTGAGAACTGTTCAGCAAGTCTGTTATTGCTAAAATTTATAAATATGTAATTCATTATAATTTCACTAACTTATGTCTTTCAGGTGTGTGCTAAATTGAAAATATTAATACCAAGCAATTTTCTTGTGGCTTGTCAATTTTTAAATCTGACTTTTCCAACATGGCTACCCCTCATTCAGATGAAAAAAATCATCTTAGAGATTGATTTATCTCAATGGAATTTCTATCTCTTAGAATAGATCAAAATCAACAACTGTCTGAATTGTGTCTAATTTGATCCCTTTGTATTCTTTGTTTGATAGTTTTTGTGATTTGTTAACAGAGTAAGAAATACAATGCTTTGTTCACCTGTGACACATTGTGGTTTTTGTAGCAAAAACCATTTGTTTAGATACTGTCATTAAAGTTATATGTAAATGTTTACCAGGATTTTCTTTGATTTTTATTTTTAGGTCTCTTAATATAATGTGGTTGATATTGATGCAAAGTATTTTTATTTGAGAAAGAGTTAATCTTCTTCAGAAATTTGATACCAATGTAAATAAAAATAACATTGTTTATCCATTGAAGCAATTTAACATGCTACCTAAAGAATGTATTATTTCATTTAAAATTTAATATTCCAGTCACTCTACCAAATAGTTAGTTTGGCTAACATTGAAAGTCATTACTTGCTAAATTGGAATTTGCTGCTTAGAAATTATCAGAAAAGTTTTTATCCTCTTTCATGATAATAAATTCTTTGCTCTATATTCAGTGTTTAAGGGATTATGTATTTAGTAACAGGTTCATATGAGTTAAACTTCCAAATATTATGAGACAGTTCATTTTTGAATAGTATTACAATCAAAGTTTGTACCTAACTTCTGTTGCTTTTTATCAAAACTCAGATGGTCATTCTCTGGCTTTAATAAACAGGACAGATCAGAAATAAAGTCTAAACTTTGAGTGGGATTCTGAGAGAGGATGAATTCACTCATCCTATCTCTCTCATCTAACATCAGTGACAAAATTTAGTCAAGATGACTAATGGTGATATAAGGAGAAAAGTGTTCATGCCTTTAGCAACAGTGGGACACAAATAATTATAAGAATTTAAACAGTTTTCAATGTAATGTCTATATTTGATTATAGTAGCTTGTAAATTTCAAATGTTTTCTCTCTATTGCTGACCTGATGTCCTCTTACAGCTGAGGTCACTTGAAATCTTTCCCTGTTTGATTATTCTTCTGGTGTATAGCATTAGCTGATGGCCATGTTCTCTTCTGATCACCAAAGTTAAGCAACATTTATCCATCTAGATTAGTGATTCTCAACTGTTGTACCATGATGCACTAGTGTGGCAAGCTTATATATATATATATATATATATATCCAATTTAGATAAACAATAAAAAAAGAAATCACCGCCTGGGGGAAATAGGCTATTTTCATATGAGGTAATTTGGGTTTTTATTGTTTATTATTTTATATTGCTCTGTAATAATAAATACATTGAGCTCTTTTGTGGATCAGTTTTATGTCGTTATTTTATATTACTAGGGTATTTTTGGATTATATACCAATAGATTTGTTATCTTTACTATATATATATATATATATATATATATAAAATGTGTGTGTGAAAGTAGTAGTGGTACAGCATTAGTATTTGAATAAACGCAGTATTAAACATTTTTTCAAATAATATTTTTTGCTATTCTTCAATTATTTTAAATACTTTGTTATAATATTCATTTTTTAAAAAATATATTTTTTTAAATTTAACTTTTTAAAATTTTCCTTTATTTGAATAAATGAATATTAATCTTTTTCTTCATATAATTTAATTCAAAATTTGTGGTTTTATTTCACAACATTTAAAAAAATTTAATTGAGTATGCTGTTATATTTTCATTTGTTCCTAGGTGTGCTGTTGCTTAAAAAGGTTGAGAAACACTAATCTAGATGCTTACCAGGTTGACTTTTTAGGAATACCATGTGTTATAAGCTTGGATGTGCCGGTAGTGTGATCGATAGCAATTCAAAATGAGAAATTGAGGGCCTGAATTCAAATTTTGTTCCATTCATTTATTTATAACGTTAAATAATATTTGAGAAAGGAATGAATCCATCTCTTCTCTCCTCAGCTTAGAGTTAAATAGCGGAACAGACTGGTTTTTTATATATATATATATATATATATATATATATATATATATATATTTACCAAAGTATATAATTGGTATATACGGAATGAATTCCAATAACCAACAATTACTATTCTTAAAAAGAGTGCTCAATACAAAGTAGAGCAGATATAATTATTTTTATAAAAATTATAATTATAAGTATGTTATAAAATCACTACAAAAAATAGCCATTTTGTTTCAACACACTCTGTGTTTTATCAAGTGATGATACAGAAAATTAACAAAATAAATGGTTTTAAAAGTTTCAGATTAATTATATATATACACTATAATTATTGTTACAAAAGCTAGAATAACCAATCAAAAATATTACATGTATTTAAAGATCTGAATAGCTATTATAGCAGGATTTCGTTGTCAAGCTTTTGAATCTCTCTATACTTCGTTTTTGATTGGTTATTCTAGCTTTTGTAACAATGTTTTTGGTTAGTGTAGGATCGTTAATTAATCTGAAACTTTTAAAACCATTTATTTTCTTTTCAACATCATCACTTGATAAGACACAGAGTGTGTTGAAACAAAATGGCTATTTTTGTAGTGATTTTATAACATACTTATGTTATAATTTTTTTATAAAAAATAATTATATATATATATATATATATATATATAAAATGAGAGAACCTTGGTTCGCAAACAGCCAACTACAGAAAATAATGAAAGCCTACTGTGGGAATTCTGCCGAGTGAGTCATGAATCGAAGAGACTTGTTTGCTCAAGTGTGTATCATGCATGGCACTTAAGGAGGATAGCATTGACAGTAAAAGCATTTTTAAAGTCAGTCAGTTATGTGCTATGTGTGATACATGCTTAGGCGATCACATATCTTTCGATACATGACTGATGAGGCAGATTTTTTTCCCCACAGTAGGCTGCTATTTTCTTTCTGTGGTAGACCAGTTGCCATCCAAGGCTATAGAACCCAGTCTGTTCTGCTATTTACCCATAGGCTGAGTGGAAGAGGATTCATACCTTTCCCAAAGGTATTAGCATGTAAGTGAATGTAATGAATTCAACTGGAATTCGAACTCTGCTCTCCGATTCCCCAATATGAGCTGCTATCCATTACGCCATCATGACGCCTCATTTTTAAAGCTGCCTATTTAAATGGGCAATCTGAATATACAAATTCTATACCCTTTTTTCTTTTTTTTTCTTTTTTCTTTTTCCATCATAAATATATTACAATTTTTTAATTAGTATTTTATCTTCTGTTGCTTTCTTATTACAATGCAAAAATCATTCTTTCCAAGAATGGAGATAAAAAGCAACTGAAATAAGCTAAAAAGAAATACTAATGAAAAAATTAATCTGGTGAATTTAAAAATATTACTATTAATACTCCTAGTGCAAGTAAACAAAAATGGTGGTTTATCAAGCATTCAGGGGAAATAAGAATAAATTCTATGTGGCAAGTATAGTGTTTTGGCTTTGCTATTGTTGAAGAATTGGTGTTTTGCACAAAAGAAGCTATAAAAATCAGTGATACATTACATTCTTCATTCTCCTGTACAAAATACAAATCATCCTTTTTGTTTTTAAAAATGTCAAAATGGTTAAATTTATTCCTAAATCTAGAATGATTATTGAATGAGCTATGATATCAAAATTCAATTAAATTAATCAAAAATAGGCTTTTATAACGTCACTGTTTTTCGGGGTTTTTTTTTTTTTTCTAAAAAGGTGAAGAAACTATTCAAGTAGATGCTGATTAAAAACATAAGATTTTAAATTTTATATTTAACACCTAAATATATAATCATAAATTATAATTTTAAATATTCACTATTTTCTTTAACTATACATGCTTTATTTTTCTCATCAAAACTTAATTCATTTTTATTTTTCTCATGTCTAATCACCATATTACATTTTAACATTTCTCATGTACAAAATTTTATTTATATTTTATATATATATATATATATATATATATATATATATATTTTAAATTTTCTATTAACTTTTACAATATTTCAAATTGACTGCAGCATTTTGTGTCTGGTTACCATGGTAATGACTTTTTCTCAGTTTTAATTTTTCTTTTGAAAATGCTTGCTTAAAGTAGCATGAATTTTAGCCCTTAAAGAAAAAACAAATTTTTCACATATTTCATTTTAGAATACTTTATCAGATATTTCATAATCATTTATCATAAATGTAAACATAAAAATTTCTAATAAATATTTCAGCTGATATGCTTATAAATATGCCATAAAATATCTTAAATTTTACTAACTTTAATACTAATTGTAGAAAATATATTTTTTTGCAGAATAAAATTTGATCTAGTTTAGATGGAATTTTTTATTTTAAGAAATAACTTTAATTATATCATATAAATATGTTTTGTAATTTCAACATTTTTTCTTGCCTGTTCACATTTTAATTAAAAAAAAAAAAAATTTGATAGTTTTCAGATTTTATATTTCCCATCTTCTGTATGTACCAAATATTGGGACCGAAGAATATCGAGGAAAGGATTTTATATGGAATCCCTTTTTTTTTTTTCTTGGACTTGATATTTCTACAAATTATTTACAAAGTAAAATTATGCAGATCAAGATAATGGCTATTGAAGATTGAGGCTATTTAATTACATCGAATTAATAATTCATCTTAGACAAGATGACTTTGGTTGCTCAGTAAATCCTGAGTAAACAAAATTCTTTTTAAAACTGTATTTGGCTTTATATATTTGACTGCATCAGAATTAATCCAAATTGGGAGATTAAGTTAAACTATTGCTTTTCAACCTGAACAATAATAAATGAATGGCTAAACACAATCCTTATATGCACATTAAAAGGTAGAGATAAAGGCTTTGCTTTGTCAAATGAACAAGATCCAACTGTGGTTTAACTGAAAATATTTTTTGCACTTAGACTTTTACTTTCAACTATAAATAAAAAAAAAAAAAACAAGATAAAAAGAGGTAATGGGTATATGTTATGATGTTGATTTGGGGTTAGTAGAGACAAACGCCAAATAACACGTAACAATAAAAAGGGTTTTAATAGGTTGGTAAAAAGGTACAGAAATCGCCTGAGTAGTCAATAACTAGCTCAGCTAAGAACTTCTCTGTCTATCTGTCTTCTCCATGTCAACTGACATGCCACTATTTAAAGTCTTTGTTCGCAGACAAGTTCATCTTCAAGAGGGGTGGTAGGTTTCCGACACAACAGTATAAAATGTTTATATTTTACCTTTTGATGTATTTTATTTCCTTGTTTAAACTTTTCAGATTTGTCTACATTAGTTTGTTTTAAAAGAATGTTAACTCCTTCAGCTAGAAAACTTAATTACATATTGCTATTACGAATAACATTAATTTAGCCTCTACTTTTCTCAAACATTTTACAAATAACTTGAAAACAAATGAACTTTTGGTATTAATTTAGCAAATCAGTAACAAATTTTGAATAAATTCTTCTAGAATTTTTTTTTTTTTTTTTTTTTTTTAGGTTGTTAAATAAATGCTTCTGATGCAGTAACTGAGTCATGGATACTCCCTGTCCTGAAATTATAGTAACACTTTGAAAATGACCGATTTCTTATTGAATTAGTTGTTTCATGCTCAAATTATAGTGTTAGTGAACTGCAGATCTACTTCTAAAGTGTTTTATTCCATGATTAATAGTCAAATGAGATCAATGTTGTAATTAAGACTCATTTCTTTGTGTCCAGCAATTACACTTGTGAATTTGATGCTTCCTGTAATTTCAACACTGAACAGTAACCTAAAAGATTTTTCTGAAAATGCTGAAAGTTGCTTGCAAAACTGAGTGATGATGGCAGTCAAAGATCTCTCTGGATGTTACAAAGCTTTCTTATACAAAATTTAGTAATATCTCAGTCTATCATCTGTAACTTTTTAAGAAGTCCTGGTGCTTATGGTAAAGGACAAAATCTGTTTAAAACACAAAAAAACAAACAAAGCAAACTAGCTAAATTATAAGATTCTATATAAAATCCATCAACCTCTTGGCTAGTAACTCTTTTGTAGTACTGTTGTAGTATAAATGCCATAAAAAGCTAGATGCCAGTTGAGCAGAGCTTATCTTGAAAAAAGCACTGATTTACAGAATGTGATCTGGACAGACAAAATACTACATATTTTCCCCTCTATTCTGGCATGGTCTACAATGAGAAACAGCAAAAATGATTGCTTGTATTGTCTAGGGTAGCTTTTACTAGCTATGGACTGTTTTCTAGTTATTGTAAATGTAACTTTGACAGTACTCAAGCATACAAGAACACAGCTTGATCATAAGGATGCCAATAAATAGAGAAGGAAAAAGTTGATCTTTCAATAAGACAATGCTAGTTGCCATTCTGCAAAGACAACTGTTGTAGATAACAGTGATTACTTTTCATCATGAAGTGGCCTGTCTTAACTCCATACCTCAATCCTGTTGAAAATGTGGGGAATGATAGTAAGTGATGTGTACACCAGCAACTTCCAATATGCCACTCATATGAAACAGGCTATCATGGATGCATGGGAAAAAAATCCCTCACTCTATACTGTCTAAATTGGCAAACTTTGTGACAGGCCATGACATTCAGGTCTTGAAAGTGAAAAGTACAGCAATGCAGTATGAACTGTTTTGCTAAATGATATTTTTGTTAGTACAAATGTCAATAGTGCTTAGTTTTTTTATATACTTATTAGAAATCATTTTTTTCTGTGCTTCTATATAAAAAGAATCTCTTAAAATGAAGAATAAAAATGTACAACCACGCAGAAAATACTTTAAAATAACTTAGATAAAAATCTGGATTTACATTTTTTTTTTTTTTTTTTTTTTTAAACAAGTGTCACTAAAAATTACCAATGTTTTTATAATTTCTAGATTGAGTATATGAGCTTTGCTGATGTCTTTGCTTGTAATTTAAGTATACAAATCTGTTTCTACAGTCAAATAATGAGAATACCATGGACAGAACATGTGAGAAATAAAGTTTTAAGGAAAATAGGAACAACAAAGAAACTTCAGCTAATAATAAAGTGAAGCAGTAAAGATTTTGGAGATTGGTAATGTGGAAAGAAGGCTTAGAGAATTTAGAAAGCACAAGATATATTGACAGCAAGAGATGAGAAAAACAGCGAGTAACCTATTTAATGTGTTTGAGTTAACAGATGACAAAACAAGGCTCACTAAGAGGTGGTAAAAAGCAAGTGTTACTTAGGAAGTTTTAATGATCTGTGATTGCCCTCATCTTAAAAGAATATGGCACATAAGTTACATACCCCAAACAATCTATATTCAATTTGAAATGAAAACCAAATTATTTGATAATAAAGTAGTTATTTAAAGAAAGAAAAATAATTCTATTTTATTTGTATATAATTTTAGAAAAATTTATCACTTTGAGATAAACTCCTTTGTACTGCTTTTGCTTCTGTTTTCTGATTGCTTCATTCTAGTTTTCTTTAGGAAAGAGTAGGGACCTTTTTTTATACAGAAATATGCAGCAAACAAAAATGACTGCTAATATACCAACTGGTTTAGTTTATTCCCAGTAATGTGAGCCACATGAGTGATGCTATTCTCAGCAACTCTTGTAACACAAGTTTCTATATATACATTAGGATACTCTTTAATCTCTTATGTTCATTCCCTCCTCCCAGCAAAGAAATTTACTTTGGTGTACCTGTTAGATTAATGTATGGAGTTTCCTCCGATTTTCTCATTCTTTAGCCATGTTCCTTATCTATTATTTAGACCACATCCCAGAAAGAGTAATATGAATCTTCTCTCTTGATTGGGTCTACCATAGCAAACTTTTCTATTTCTCCTTTGGATATGGCTTTCTTATACTTGTTATGCCGAAAGTTAAGAGCCTGATGGTTTCTCTTTTCTACAGGATGTTTGTAGTTGTTTGTGAATCAGTTCTCTCCTTTTAGGCCAATACATTTATATGGTGGTTGTCGTATTGAAAAACATTCTGATAATGTCCACAAATCCTTTACACTTTATACATCTAAATTTTCTGTAGTTTAACGTCCTATTATATTATCCATTATGATAACAAAAGCAACATCATTTTGTTGTTCAAACAACTCTGGAAACTTATTTTTATTCTAATTATTTCTATTTTTATAACATTTTTTTTAGTATAAAGCAAATGAAGAGGAAATGAGAATGTCCCATCTGTGACGTTCTATGTACTTAAGGTTTTCAAATGTCTACTTGTCACCATTGACTTATCATATTAATATCTTGCTGTGAAAACAAGTGAATAAGTTACTCGTTATCTCTTGTTCATCTATTTAGTGCATTTATATACATTCAAAATTCTGGGGGGCTCTGTGGGTGGTGAGCAAAATTATCTCATTAAAAATAATTAGTTTATTAGACTTTACTCTTTCCTCTTAACATGTTTTAACATCAAATCCATTTATCTTGGTTTTCAGAACTCTGAAACCTTAACACCTTTTTCTCTCTCCAATCTGTTTATTTTAAGGGTCATTTCCTCATGGGGGGAAATTTTGAAGGTTGTGTGGTACTGTTCCCTTATGAAGTAACCAAAGAATACTGATTTCAAACCAGGAAATTAAAATTGGTTTGAGCAGCAATCTTATGATATTTAGTATTTGATTTTTCCCTAAAAATATCAACTCTTTAAGTTGATATCAAGTTTTATACTAAGCTGGTATATTTAGTAATAACAATGTCACTGCTTGGTTAGAGAAAGCAATCTATTTTATTTTCTTTCTCTTAGCATATTAGTTCTTATAGCTAAGATTTATTCAGATGACTAGGAATACTTAAGATTGTAAGATTTTGGTTTTCACATGTAATACAATTTCAGTGAAATAGATTTCTTTTCAAATGGATAGTAGCAATCTGACTAGTTTGTAATTTTTTTTTTTTTTTCTTAAAAGGAAACCTGTCATTAGTTTTTCATAAATTGCTAGAAAATATAAAACTTTCTCAGATGAAATATTATGAATATTATATCAGTATTTCTTTAAGTACATCAAAAAAAGAAGGTGGGGGGGGGGGCAATACCTAAGGTTTAAAATACATTTTTTAAAAAAATAAAAAAATCCTTATTGAAGCTTTTATTTTAGTTTTAATTCCAAAGTAATAGATTAAATTTAATATTTCCAATAAGCAAAATACTTTACTGTATTTCAAACTAAATTTAAAGTGATTAAAAAAATTTTTTTCTTATCAGTAAAATCTATAAAATCATATTGACAAATCTGTAAACACAACATATATTCTCTCATATTTGGGAAATTTAAGATAATTGAAATAAAATTACATGACAAATATAATGTAAATGCCTTTTTTATATATATAAAAACTATCCAACAATCTTAAAGATTTTATTTTAAGCATTCTATTGAATTTTAGATACTTTGGCATTGTAGTTTTATTTATGAAGACACTTGGTGAGAAAATGTTAAATTCCTCATAGATTTTAAATTTATTGGTGCTTGGATATATTTCTTGTACACAGTATAATTTAGTAGCTTATTATCCAGAGTTTACGAAAGCTTCTAATAGTGTCTCTTATTGAAAAGGTTATATGTTCTCCATTATATAGTTTTTAATTTACCTTGATTGCTGAAGCATTCATATACAACCATGATATGGTCTGTTAACAGCTGAATACCAACTGTCTGGATAAAGGTGCTAACAATAGGAAACCATCTCACATACCATCCTATTGAAATTGTCATATTACTAAATAATATTTGTTCCTCTTCAAAACTAACAATCTTCTCGAAAAAAGGCTTTTAATAAATAAGTAAAAACAATTTAGAGTAATAAGTTTTTGTTGTATCGTTTATATAGCATCAGAAACAATTGTTTGATGTTAATTTGATTACTTCATTATTAGCAATTTTATCAGGAAAATTTGATATAAAAACTAACAAATAATTTATCATTATAATGATAATATACAAAGCTCTTTTCAGTAATGCTTACATTAATTCCTGACCAGACAATCCCTTTGATTTTTCAATGTACAATATATAGAGTGCTAAAAGAAATTTTAGATAAAAAAAAATTAAAAATTCAATGTTTATTTATTAATTTCTTTTTCTTTTCTATCCATAAAAATATTTAGTTAATTAATGTACAAAATGGCTAAATGGATGGATGGATGTCATTGGGCTTGCCTTCCTGTCTTTGGTTCAAATATGCCAGTGATAAAATATTATTACTATTTTGCTGTGTTATTGAGTGTAGATCAATGTTTTAGTTGAAGGTTGATCAGAAATATTTACTATATTTGAATGATGTGATTAATATTAATCATGGAATTATGTATAATGTTCTATAAAATAAATGCTTTTTACTATTGTTGCACTATGGACATATTGATATCACTACATATATAACATCCTACTCCATTTCAACTGCCTCTCCACCTAGCATTGTTATTTTTTTAAATCAGAGGAAATCTGTTGATAGAATGGGTCAAAAGAAATGGTTTATGGAATATTTTTCTTAAATGAATCTCATTTTTAATTTATCATTTCACCTCAAGCAAGGCAATGAAGCCACTAAGATCCAAGGGATTATGGAGTATGAAAGAATAACAAAAACATTAAAGAGCGAGAACAATAAAATAAGAGGAATCGAGAAGACAGATGATAATGAGTGATATTGCATTTAAACTTTTAAAAATTAAAGTTGGTTGGAAAGCAAAAAGGCCAGAAGAGCATGTCATAGGCAAGAAGTGCAAGGAAAGTGATTTAGAAAAAACTTGGTTATATCTAGCCAATTCAGTTGTAAAATAATGAGACCTAGCTGCCAATCTAGTATTGTTTAACATTGCAGATTCTTCTTTGGATTTTATCAATCTCTAAATACTTGGCAGAAGCACCAGGCCAAATGTGGCAGCAATATTCAATGCATAGACAAATGGTAGATTTATAAATGTCTAATCTTAACAAATCCCAGGTGTGAGCTAAATTGCAGAGTAGGCGGAATTGTCTATCCTTTGATGACAACCAGTTTAAGAGAAGGAAAATTGAATTCTAACCTCATAGAAGGTTGAACATCCTGAAGCAACATGGCATTTTTTTTTTTTTTTTTTTTTTAAATTAAAAACAAAAAAATATGACATCTAATTTAAGCTCTTTGGAAAGTATCACTTCTCTGTTCATCCAGTTGCTTCAAGTCTGCTCTCATTTAGATGCATTGCTATCTCCCACTATTCTACATTGCTTCTCTTCATTCTTCTAGAATTGGTACATCACGATTTTCAATTGTTCTTCAATGCTTCTCTATATAAGGTTATATGGTATGGGTGTCAGTTTGTCTTGTATAACTTACTCCTGAATTACTTGAGCACCATTAATGGCATTCTCAATAGAAGAATTCTGGATTGCCAGGAGAGACATTATCCAAATTCATCTATTAATCATTTCTCAAAAGATCTTTATTCAGGCTCCTGTTTTCATTTTCAACTTCATGATTCAAATGCCCTTTTAAAATTTTAAAATTGAAATGTCCTTATTGCTTATACCAAATTTCCATATGCACATAGGTTGACACCCAAGATAAATGGCTGATTTTTCAATTATCCATCAAACTTTATCTTAGAGCCATATGGTTTCACCTTTTCAAAACAACTTTTTAAATTTCTCTCTCAGCTTAAAGTTTCTGATAGATAAATACTTCACAAAGAAAATATTCTTTTCCAAATGTACTTTGTATATTAACTTCTTTTTCTTGGGCCATGTGTTTCCTTCAGAAAGTCATTTATCTTTTTCTCCCCTTAGCTCATCCGGTGAGAAAGGAGTCTAGGGTGAGGTTTGGTTTGCTAGTTCTAATCTGTTTTACTTGGGTTAATTTTGAATTCAATTCCCAGCCTTTACAAGGCTCATCCAAACATTAATTTATTTTTTACTATTTAACCCTTTCACCTAATTTCTCTTTCCTCTTTGTTTTCAATATTCTTCAGGCCAAAAGAAACATTTTTAGACCGGTTAAATTTCACAGGCTTCAATCAGACCTAGTAATTATTTACAAAGTCCACTTCTCCTCAAACAATTGTCGTCTATCCTCTTTGGAGAACCTGCCCTCTAATTAGGGGAATAACACTTATTCATAGTCACAAATATAGGTATGATCTAGTGTGAATGAAAGTTTTGTGTGTTTATTAAATCTTGTCATGGATTATAGAAATACTTCATTATAATTTTTGTTATTGCTTTTCTTTTATAAAAATGTCTTGTTTGGTAGCTCAGTGGTTAATAAATTGAATTGATATTTGTTTTCCAATTGCTGGAATTTATCTGAGATCTGTAATTGTATAATTATTATAGAGGTTAAAAAATCATAAACCCTAATTTCTACTCATAGTAGGATTTTTTTTTTTTTTAAACTTTAATTCATAAAGTAAAAAAAAATTCTCTCTCCAATTTTTTTTTTTTTTTATTACAGTGTAACCCGGATATAAGAGAGTTATCGGGACCAGAGAAGAAGTCTCTTATATCCGGGTTTGGTCTATTTTGTTTAGGTAAGTATGGGCTCTAATTTAGGACCAGAGAAAATCTCTCTTATATCCGGGTTACACTGTATATCTAACCCAATTTCTAAAAATGGATTTTCTTTGTATCCACGGCACTGTAAAAGTTAGATGCCATTCCCAAATCACAATTTCATCATGGATTTCTTATTGTTTCTAATTTTTAAAAACCTTGAAATTGAATCAAGAGTGAAGAAATAATAAACTTTGATTCATGTGAAAAATCTGCCATTTTAGATAAAGATAGAAAGATAATTTATATTGTGTATTTTATCATCTTTCAAAAAGACCTACATTTCTCAATTATATTATAATATTCCCCTCAGAAAAAAAAATGATTTCATTCCTTTTTAGTTTATGATAAAAATGGATGTCAACTTGTATAACAATGAAAAAATTGCAATTCTTGAATACGGTGACTTTATTTTATTTTTTCAAGATTTCTTGATCTTACAGGATATTAAAATATTCTTTCTTGTCAAATTTAAAATATTTTTATTTACTTTGTTTTGTCTGAATAAATAAAATACATATTGTCTATAACTTTATGAAGAGTTTTTGTATTAGCCCTCTTGTTCTGGGGGATGGTCTTGGTGACTGCATCGGTCCACTCATATATTGTAACTTCTCTCTCTTCTCGGTCATCTTCTGGCTGGTGATTGCTAGTCATTTTGATTCAAAGATAAAAGAACTTCAACAAAGGGAATTTTAACAACTATTTTATTAAACACATTGAAGTGGACATTTCTAATGAGCCAGTGGGGTTGCTCTTCTTCTCCACTGGGGAGAAGTTGCCAGAGACGAAAGGAACACGTCTACATTGTTTGATATGTAAGAACTAACTCCCTGGAAAACCTTTCTATATCTCTATCATTCCCACGCTAGTTCAGCCAATCAAAATAGACTTCCTTTATTTTCTCTTGTATCTGATGCATTAGGTCAAACTGAGGAAGTCAGAGCAGCAATACACTTCCTCTAAAAAATAATAGTCTGCTAAATTATTATTTAACAGTCATTAACATTCTAACAAGCACTGGATGCTGATGTGTTTTGTTCATTCTTTAGCCTTCATTGGTTATATAATCTATAAGAAAAAAGGAAAAAAAAAAACCTTTATTTCTCTTGGAAAATGGTGATAGAAAAAGGTGATCTATTGAATCCTTTACTTGTTGATTATACATACCTGGCAAAAGCTGAAGAATTGATTGACAAAAAGCACTAAGTACATGTAGAGGTTTCAGAAAGAAAATTTGAAATAAATCTGCCAAAAAGAGAATATTTACCAAAACAAAAATGACATCTACCATTCTAATGCACAAATTCCATGTTTAAGAAAAGTAGCTCAATTTTACAGAACCTATGGATTTCTAATTAAATATATACCCTAACTGATGTGCACTTTTACACACAAATGTATGCTTGCTTACTGCTATTATTTACTTATTCAATCATGCCACTCATTTTAAGTGAGAAAAAAATAAATGTATGAGTACACACATACACACTTTATCATTATATGAAATTTGTTTATATTTTTTCTTAGCAGAAGAATATTTGACAAGTCAGATAGTTTAAATTTCATTCCATCCATTTAAGATATGCAATTTAAATAAACAATATACAATTTTTTTATCTTTCATTTTGACCTCTGTTAACACTGGAATTTAACTTCCTTACAAAATTTCTTCCCAGTCAAATCTATTCATTCAAACATATTGCAATTGAGAAAAGAATTTAGGGCAAACTTAGACCTTTGTGCCTGCAAAACAACCTAGTGTTAAAAGGACAGTTTTTTCATTGACACCACTATTATTTTAACTACCTTTACTCCTTGCCAGTGTGATATTTAAAATTTTAATAAAACCTAAATATGGTGAAAGTGAATTTATACTGTTTTTGTTTTTTTTTTATTTTATTTTGTTCTTGGGAATTTACAACAAAAATATTAAATACTACTAATTTATTAGATTATTTATAAGAATTTTTTTTTATTTACAACATTCTAAAAATTAATACAATTAAAAATAATGGAATATTTATCATTTACCAATTTATAAAGATGAAAATAATTTCTCGTTCATAAATTTATAAACATTTACTGAATTATTAAAATATGTGAAACAACTATAAGGAAATGTGTATTTACCATTTTATAAAATTTGAATCAATTGGCAGTTAGCTGATGATTTACCAAACCTTTCCAATAATCAATATAATAGTTTATTATTTTTGTTGTCAATTCTCAAGAACAAAGAATATGTATAAATTCACTTTCATATGTTTAGGTTTTATTACAATTTTAATCAACGTTTTTTAAAACAAACATTTACTGATATTTTTTTTTTTTCATCTATGATTTAAGGAATGTTATATTGAATTTTTTTTTTTTCTTTTTTTTGCAGGCCGTTACTTCTGAGTAATTATGAGAAACAATTTTTATGGATATCATAAATTTACCAAATTACAGGATATGTCATTAAGCTAAAGGTAAATATCAATTTTATTTATATTATGGACATTTTATATATATATATATATATATATAACTTTTGTGGGGGGGGGGCTCTTGAAAATGTATCCTATGTTCCATTGAAGTTAATTTTGAGATCTATTTCAAATATTGTATAGAATTTTGATGCTAAATGAGTTCACATATAATTTCAGCAGTTTTTACGAAATCTTAAAATCTTTATCACAAATTATTTCAATTTGTCTGTATAGCTTTTACATTGAAATGTTTATACAGAAATCTTTCTGATGGTTGCTGTAAACAGTTGAAATATAAAGCAAAAACCTTTTTTCCAAGAACATGCGCTCTTCTACCATAGACTTTCCTATCATGTTTAACATTGGCTTATTGAGGAGTTTTACTATTTCCTGGATTCAGTAATTTCCCCTTTTTGTAATGGTATAACTCTTATAAATCATTTCTTTTAAATTTTCTTGGAGATGATGACTTTTATAGTATTTCTATTGAAAACACTTAAAGCATTTGTTATATCCTTCAAAAGATGCTACTAGTTTTATGGGACTCTCCAAACTTTCTGAAAACATTGTTATAGAAAATATACATAATTTGAGCATTAGATTAATACCTCCAAGTTCTTTCTGTCCAAACTCACTGATTGCCATTTTCAAATAGGTGCTTCAATTCCAGAACCTCATCTACTTTAGTCAGATTCTTTTTCTAAGGTGACTACTGCTTTGGTCAGCTTTTTTGCTCAAGTATCAAAGGTTGAACAGAAACCATTGCAGTTTTCATCCTCATACCATTGAGCTAACACTTGTTATCTAATTGGGGGAAAAAGTCTGAGATCAAGCTCAGAGATATTTATGGATGTTTTTTTTTTTTTTTTTTTTTTTAATTTTTCTTTCATTTACTGATGTATAAGATAATGAATTCATCCTGTGCTCGAAATTAAGTTTCAAATATTTATTCATATTGTTTATTTCCAGTAATGATTTTCTTTAACATATCTAAAAATGTTTGAATAGAATAAGTATTATATATAGGTAAACTTACATATTTATAAGAAATATATATATATATATATATATATATATATATATAATTATTTAATTAAAAAAAATTTATAACATAAATATGTTATAAAATCACTACAAAAATAGCCATTTTGTTTCAACACTCTTGGTGTCTTATCAAGTGATGATGTTGAATGTAAAATAAATGGTTTTAAAAGTTTGAATTAATTAACAATCCTTCACAAGGGGGAAAACGTTGTTACAAAAGCTAGATGGACCAATCAAAATACAAGTATAGGAAAATTCAAAAAGCTTGACAATGAAGTCATGTTATAATAGCTATTCAGATATTTAAAATATGGGTAGTATTAAAAAAAAGAATTTATTCTAACCAATAATTACTAAATTATATGATAAAATTTAATATTAAAATTAAAAACTGCTAATTTCAAGATCAAAATTTAATCGCTATTAAGTTTACAACTATAAAATTACTGAGGAAAAAAGAAGAAATATTATTTCAATTTATTTCTTCATTGAAGTTACTTTAGCTAATTTTATATCCGGTCCTTTGAGATATATATATATATATATATATATATATATATATATATATATCTGAGCTTAATTCGTCATTAATTTGAGGAATATTTTAGTATAGCTGATAAATACTCATCTTTTTTAAAGATATTAGGATACAGAATGTAATTTATCTTCTCTTTATCTAAAGCAGCAGATGTTTCACAGGAATTGACTTTAAATCATTCAGCACATTAGAAATGAACAGATTCTAGGGACGCTTGACTTTATAATCTATTATCACTCTTACTAGAAACAGAAATGCCTCAAGCACAAAGTATGTGCTCACTTGGGAGAGAGATATGAAACTGATTTTGAAAATTTCAAAATAATCAATATTTGATTAACAAATGAAAAGTTGATGTTAATATTTCAATACTTACACAGATCAAGATCACTTTATGTGACTGATATTAATTTAAGAATTTCTTATATGAAGCCTTGTCAGTTGATTTTTTTTTTTATTAGTATTTCTTTCATCTTCAGTTACAGCACATGTATTAGCATTCTACAGTCATTAGTGAACACCAGAAATCATATAGAATGACACTCTGAACTGTGATAAAAAAAAAAAGCAACTGAAATTATGATAAAAGAAATGCTAATTGAAATTAATAATTTTGAGTAATTATTTCCTTAAGTTGATTTGCTCTCTTTCTCCCCCTTTTCTCTTTCTTTCCTTTCTTTCTCTTTCCCCCTTTCTCTCTTTCTCCCCCTTTCTCTCTTTCCCTTTTCTCTTTCTCCCCTTTTCTCTCTTTCCCCCTTTCTCTCTTTCTCCCCTTTTCTCTTTCTTTCCCCTTTCTTTCTTTTTTTCCTCTGTTTTCTCTTTCCCTCTGTCTTTCTCTTTCCCTCTGTCTTTCTCTTTCCTTCTGTCTTTCTCTTTCCCTCTGTCTTGTTCTTTCCCTCTGTCTTGTTCTTTCCCTCTGTCTTTCTCTTTCCCTCTGTCTTTCTCTTTCCCTCTGTCTTTCTCTTTCCCTCTGTCTTTCTCTTTCCCTCTGTCTTTCTCTTTCCCTCTGTCTTTCTCTTTCCCTCTGTCTTTCTCTTTCCCTCTGTCTTTCTCTTTCCCTCTGTCCCTTTCTCTCTCCCTTACCCTCTGTCTTTTTTTTTCTCTGTCCCTTTCTCTGTCCCTCTTTCTTTCCCTTTCCTCTGTCCTTTTTCCTCTTTCTCTTTCCCTCTGTCTTTTCTCTTTCTCTCTCTCTTTCCCTCTCTCTTTCCCTCTCTCTTTCCCTCTCTCTTTCCCTCTCCCTTTCTCTCTCTCTTCCCTTTCTCTTTCCATCTCTCTCCCTTTCTCTTTCCCTCTGTCCCTCTCTCTCTCCATCTCTCCTTTCTCTCATCTCTCCCTTTCTCCTTCCATCTCTCCTTCCCTTTCTCTCTCCATCTCTCTCCCTTTCTCTCTCCATCTCTCTCCCTTTCTCTCTCCATCTCTCTCCCTTTCTCTCCATCTCTCAATGGCTAATATTAATTTTCACAATCTTAATAAATTGTATTTAGAGTGGGCTATTCTACTTTGGTTATTGTGTATTAATGGAACTTTGTGGTAGGTTGAAGATAGTTTTCTCTTTACTATGTTCAAAATTGTAATTTTTTGTGTATATATTGAAGTAATGCTTAATGGATATTTGGGTAGCTCCAATTTTGGCTGAGGTAGTTGTTCACATATCACTAATGCCCTTAAAAAAAGACATGAATCTATCTCTGCCTCCAGTTATGGTAAAATAGTAAAGTAGTCAAAGCTTTCTAAAATTGGTAGCTCAACCAATCTATAAGGACAACTTTAAATTCAAAACCCCAGCCAACATTGGAAAAGGCTTGAATCCTACAATGAACTGAGACTATAGCTGATATAAATATATTCAAAATATGTACAGGTGCTTGAAAACTTTTGGTTTAACCTACTTCTTTAAAAACAATTTTGATGTTTGGCTAGATTTTGGGAAGTCGTTTGTGCCAAAAAAACTTTTGCACTCCCTCCCCCACATTAATAATAATGTAGTCTAACAATGAAAAAAAAAAGTATTTTTATAAAATATTTATTTTTTTCACATAATTGCTTTTGTCAATGTACTTGATTAATTTATGAATATTAATCATATAAATTGAACGTTACGTATATAGCAAAAAACTTTGGAATAAAGTTCAACTGATTGCTCTTCCCTCATATGATGTTTGTTGAAAAGTTCTTTGCACAATTCCCCTCCCAAAAATCAGTATTTTGCTTCAAGTTGTCTAATGTGATAAGCAGTAGAAAAATACAATACTTTTGTGATTGATGGTTCTTGCTTTTATTTGGAATGTTGGTTGAAGAGAGAGGTCAAACAAAAAACAAAAGTTGTGAGATAGCTATTTTTTTTCTCAAGTTGTCTAGGTCAAACAAGGAAACAACTTCCTTTTACCGTGAGTCTTCAGACACCTTCAATCTTGGCAAAAGTAGTGAAGCGCTACCTGAGCATTAATCTTTATTGCTTGTTTGTGTTCTCTGGTTAAAGCCTGGAGAAAATCATTATTCACTTGCAAAAAAAAAAAAATTCTTAAATTCAAACAAAATGTTTCAGCTTTAAATAACCAACAAAGGGTTGATAAGCTGTAAAAAAAAAAAAATCAGGTTAAACAACATCAGCATGACATCTGCATTTACTTAGTTTTCATTCAATCATGTGAATATGGGATATATTTTGATTCTGTCAGCTATGACCTCCTTTTGGTTGTTTCATTCTGAAGATTACACAATAGTCCCAGCAGAATTTGCTTGTTTGGTTGGAATCTAGCAGTTTTAAAAAATGTTGGCACACACACTTATTTTCTTCCGATTGTCTATTTTATTTAGTTTGTCATTTCTACAGATATATTCCGTGACCTTTCATACATTGTCAACATGGAAAATTAGTCAAAAAAAAAAAATGAAAAGAAAAAAAAGCTACTAATATCCAAAAACTTTTGCAGGAGTGTCTTTTAAAAAAAAATTTTGATTTTTCGAGTAACTGTACAACATTCTGCTTTTGTTTATCATCACTTGTTTTGATGAAGTCGGATGGCAAAGTGTGTCAGAAAGGGCTAAGTACTGTTTTCCAATTGTCTATCATATATATATGATCATGAATTGCTAAGATATTTTATCAAAAATGTGCCCCCTGAATAGATTTCAGCATCAGTGGTTGAACAATTAAGAATTTGTGTTGCTTTTTATTACAAGTCCTGCTATAATTGTTTTAGATGGGATTAATTTACATTACAAACACAGTATCAGAATAATTGCATTTCATTGCCTTTGCTTGTCTTTGGGCCTCTTTGATATTCAGCATATGTTTAGGGGACAATATGTCAGGGATTTTGTATATATTTATAGAAAAGGAATGTAAGTATTTCAGATACAACTAATAAGTTAGACATTCTGCCAAAATCTGACTTTGAACAAATAACCAAACTGACTTGGAGGAAAAAAATTTTATTATTGCATTCCAATTTTCTTGGTCCAAAAACAACAACCTCTTCATTGCTTTCATTAAAATAATAGAAATGCTGAATTCCTTCTGAAAAATTCATGGGAACATGCCAGCATTTTAATTTTTTTTTTCTTGCTATTTTATAATCAAAGACATTTATAGCAGAAAAATAATATTGGAAGATAGAATCTTAACTCTTTCTTCTTTGATCTTCAGAACTTTGTAGAAAAGAAAATAGTTTTCTACATCAAGTCTAAGATTTTGTTCTCTCTTTTCTCAATATTTTTTATTAGAATAATAGCAAGTGTTTAATAAAAATCCAGACAAGAATAAATTCATATATATCTGTTTGCCAAAGTTTACAATTTATTACATATGTCAAAATAAAAAAATGTATTATAGGATATGCAGTAGAGTAGCAACTTGGAAAATAGAATTAACTAAGTTTAAATCCTAGATGCATTTGAAATTATATTTCCCTGTTATGTCAAGATAGATCAGTAAAAATTCTCTCAGAATTAAGTTATACTTGACCTGGTAATTTTCTTTGCAACCCCAGAAGTTGCCTGTGATTGTAAAATAAATGCCTGAGGAGTCGCAATGGGTGAGGAGAGTTGTAGCCAACGGCTAGCACACAAGTCATTATTTGATCAGTATCAACTGGGTTGCCATGAAGAAGGGGTGTGATGTTGTAAGACCTGAAACCTCTAATGATCCTTAGCTAAAAACATCACTGATAATGTGTGCTAGAGCATCGAATAGATGTTTTCATGAAATTTCTGATTTTAATAATTTCTATTTTGAAGATGTTCACTTTCATATCTCCTGTTTGGGCAAGAGATGCTATTTTTTTCACTC
The DNA here is from genome assembly GCA_903632075.3 of Acanthosepion pharaonis. Lineage (NCBI taxonomy): Eukaryota > Metazoa > Mollusca > Cephalopoda > Sepiida > Sepiidae > Acanthosepion > Acanthosepion pharaonis. Next base: position 243,018 of record CAHIKZ030001345.1, read on the forward strand.
TGCATTTATGTAGTGTAAAAAAAAAAAAAAAAAAAAAAAAGTGTAGCCTTTCTTTCCCAAACAGGAGATGAGTAATTTTTCTTTTGATCCCCCTATATCTGTCATGTGGGATATGCAGGTGGTATACTTGTAATGTTTGGCAGGTCAAGATCAAATATAATGTGTGCTGACATTCACTTAAGCACGATTAGCTTTGGGAAAAGTATAAATTCATCTCTTCTCTCCCTAACTAAGGGTTAAATAATAGGGCCGACTGAGCTTTAGACTGGCAACCAGTCTAAAGGAAAGACAATTCTGAATCCAAAACTGGTTGGGCATGTGGTTAGCAAGTGTGTGTGTGTGTGTGTGTGTGTCATATAGTAACTAGTCATGATTATTATGTTCTTGATAAAGCTGCCTTAACGTCTTCATAAAAATGTTTGGGCAGAAGTTTGTCAACATACATCTTATAAAGATTATCTTTTTTCTTTATAATGTTAAGTTTCCACTTCTTTTCTGAAAACAGTTAATACTTAATTTTTAGGGATTTGGTTAGATTTGTATTTTTTAAATTTAAACTCTTGATATACCTTTTAAGTGATTGCAAATATTAGTTCTTAATTCTTAAAAAAAAAATATCTAAATTAATAGAAAAATAATAAAACCTGAATTTAAAAATAGTCATCAAAGATATAATCTGAACATTGAGTGACATACCAAATTCAAAGTAAAAAATAAACAATCACTATAGCATTATTATTAAATGCTATAATGATGACAGTCATAGATTTTAATTAAAGATGATCATTTTTGTTACAATTGTAAACAGTAGTCTAAAAATATGACTGCAGATGATAAAAGTAATAATCAAGGTTTAAATAACCTGTCAGCATTAAGAGAGTTAATTTCCTGTGCCAACTCATTAAGAAAATAAGGCAAAAGTTTGAATTCTTTATATATGATAAACAGACATCTTCCCATAAATGAATCTGTTTCAGATCTACTTGTTATAATTAATCATTTGTTTTTGATCTGAAACAAAAAGTAGGCAGTCTTCTGCTCGCCCTTCAAAGAATGAAATCAAGCAAAAAAACAAGCATTTCATGTTTTATGGATAATTTATTTCCAATCTGAAATGATTGCCATATGATTCACTCTTTTATTATCAGCCACAACCTTCTCCTTTTACAATATTGTCTTAAATTTCCTTCCTCTTCTCTTTGTTTTACTCTGCCATTTTAAGTCTTACTCCTAGAACTTGAAATCCCTCTTAATTTTTCTCATTTCTGAATTCAACTCATTGCCTTTCAGCTGTAATTCTAGAGTTGCATGATGTATAGCATTCATAAAAAAAAAAGTGCAACTGCTGAGTCAGCTATCTTTAATGCAGACAAATGTGTGTATGTGCATATATCCATGCCAGTCTTAAGATGTATTATGTGTGAGATGTGTGCATCAGTTATTTTGTGTGGATGCATTTAGTGGCGTTTTTTTTGTTTTTTTTTTTTTGTTAAGCAATATATTATGCTTTCTGTTAGCAAATATATGTAAGCATGTAACCACGCAGTGTATTCAAGTGCAGTTGAATGAAAACTCTTGGAAAGTGAATATGAATTTCTTTGCACTCTGTCCCTCTTGCAGTGATCTCCACTTGTCACTTCTGGTATCTTTCATCTGACCCCCACAGAACCCCAATCAGGGTTATAAGACTTATATGTTCAGCTTCATGAGGCCATTATCTCAAGCAACACCTCTCCCACTTTATTAAATGGAGGAGGACTAAGTTTAATCCCTGGCACCTGAGGTATCCCGATAGTGAAATGTCAAAGGAGCATTGCACTTTGTTTTTACTCTTATGTATGTGTGGAACTCCCACTTTCAACCCAACCTTGTGCCATATTCTCTTTGAGTGGGTGTACAGATAAATACCTACTTACGAAGAAAGATTAAAAATGATTCTATGCAATTCTCTTTTAATATAATCTTATACACAGGCAAGTCTTAATTCCCCTAAGAGGATTAGCATCATACTTCAAAGCAAGTAACTGTCATGTGTGTCACTGTAGCTCTGGCTATGTCTGTCTGTCTCTCTTTCACTCTTTTGTATGTATGTAATATATATAGGGGTGTGCATACACACTCAAGATGCTTCTAAGTTAAACCAAGAGACTTTCTAATTTTATGAGTTGAAAGTTAATTTGTTTGATGATATTGTTTATGTTCATTTTTTTTTAACTAAATTTATTTAATTTTTTACTTTTAACATGGAATTTAATTTAGGTTTGTTTATGTACTTAAGAAAATGCATTCTGGAATATTTGTGAATACAGTTCTTTAAATGGAAAGGAACATAATTCTAAATAAACCAAATACAGAATTTTTACATAAAATGTTCACATTTTTATATGCAATTAAATATCAGCTCATCCCCGAGTAGTCTTTGTAATCCCACTTTTCCTAGTCGGTCATTTAGTCCCTCTCTATTGAGTGAGAGTTTGTCTTGATGCTTTTGGTTCCTCATTTTTTTCATGATGTTTTTAGAAGTTCTGCTGCTTAGACATCTTGGTTTCACTTCAGGTGGCATGTCTGCAGTTTCTTTTCCTGGATTGTTTGGCTTTTTGCAAGGGTGCTATAGGATTTTCTGGGTTGGCATTATCCACATGATAGTCAGGGATCTGAATCTTAGTATAACATTCTTAGCAGTTACTCTATCAGTACTTGCATAAAATCAAGGACTACTGTATTCCTATTTCATGAATGGGTTCTGGACAGTGATTTCTGGTGAGGCCTCTTAATTCCATAATGAATGTACAGTTACAACTATGCTTTCTGGTAATTAATCTAAATAAGTATTTGCATATACTATTTGATGTGTTGCTGTCTTGTTACCTCAGTTCTTCACGTCCCCATACCAAAATATGAGCAAAGATAATACAAACAGTACAATCAAACCTAGACCATCCATATAATTGGTAGACCCCGATTTCGCCATTTCTTACTCTAATGTGACATTCCAAATATCCAGAAGTTGAATCGAAACAAGAATCAGCCATTCTATACCAGTTCAAGAATTTACAATCCCAGGCTACTCACCTTTACTCTCAAAAGAAGGCTCTTTAATTCTGTATAGCTAAGTGCTTCTGACCTATATGAAGGATGTATTCCCTTGTGGCAGTGAACCCCAAAACAAACAACCCGATTTCCCATTTGTGTAATTTCACATGGCCCTCATTCATAACATGTCGTTTAACTATTGTCCTCAGGATGATGGCATAGCAATATTCAGCAGAATAACTGAGAAAATTGATGTCTTTGATCATCCCTCAACCAACTTTCATTTTTGTGATGATTTCAATATTCACCACAAGCAGTGGTTATTCCACTCAAACATAACTGATAACAATGACTTCTCCATCACTCACAAGCTGAACCCAGATTCTGGATAAAAACCTACTCATGTTCATGATATAGCTGGGCATCATGCTAACCTTTTAGACTTTTTTCACACTTCATCCTGATAAAGGCTCCACTGAAGTATTAACTCCCTTGGGCAACTTGGACTACTCACTAAGCTCTATAAAAAAAAAAAAAAAAAAAAAAATCCAATGATAGGACAATCTGCCAATACACCAAAGCCAATTGGGATAGATTTAGATCTCCAGCTTTCTATTAAAAAAAAAAAATTGATGCCAGATCAAAGTCATCCTCCAATGTACTATTTCATAGGACAATCTGCCAATACACCAAAGCCAATTGGGATAGATTTAGATCTCCAGCTTTCTATAAAAAAAAAAAAAATTGATGCCAGATCAAAGTCATCCTCCAATGTACTATTTCATAGGACAATCTGCCAATACACCAAAGCCAATTGGGATAGATTTAGATCTCCAGCTTTCTATAAAAAAAAAAAATTGATGCCAGATCAAAGTCATCCTCCAATGTACTATTTCATAGGACAATCTGCCAATACACCAAAGCCAATTGGGATAGATTTAGATCTCCAGCTTTCTAAAAAAAAAAAAAATTGATGCCAGATCAAAGTCATCCTCCAATGTACTATTTCATAGGGAGCCAATTGGGATAGATTTAATCTCTTTCTATTAAAAAAAAAAAAAAATTGATGCCAGATCAAAGTCACAATGTACCATAGGAAAGCAATACACCAAAGCCAATTGGGATAGATTTAGATCTCCAGCTTTCTATTAAAAAAAAAAAAAAATTGATGCCAGATCAAAGTCATCCTCCAATGTACTATTTCATAGGACAATCTGCCAATACACCAAAGCCAATTGGGATAGATTTAGATCTCCAGCTTTATTAAAAAAAAAAAAAAAAATTGATGCCAGATCAAAGTCATCCCCCCAATGTACTATTTTAGGACAATCTGCACAATACACCAAAGCCAATTGGGATAGATTTAGATCTCCAGCTTTCTATTAAAAAAAAAAAAAAAATTGATGCCAGATCAAAGTCATCCTCCAATGTACTATTTCATAGGACAATCTGCCAATACACCAAAGCCAATTGGGATAGATTTAGATCTCCAGCTTTCTATTAAAAAAAAAAAAAAAAATTGATGCCAGATCAAAGTCATCCTCCAATGTACTATTTCATAGGACAATCTGCCAATACACCAAAGCCAATTGGGATAGATTTAGATCTTATTAAAAAAAAAAAAAAAAATTGATGCCAGATCAAAGTCATCCCCCAATGTACTATTAAATAGGACAAAAAAAAAAAAAATTTAGATCTCCACCTATTAAAAAAAAAAAAATTGATGCCAGATCAAAGTCATCCCCAATGTACTATTTCATAGGACAATCTGCCAATTTGGGATAGATTTAGATCTCCAGCTTTTCTATTAAAAAAAAAAAAAATGACCTTCCAGATCAGTCTCTCTCATTTTGAAATGAATTCTTTCTAGCATGGAAATTTTATGCCACACAAAATGTACCAACGAAGGCTGAATTACCCACCTTTGGTTTACACCTGAATATGCTACAGCCATTGCTTACCATAACCACTATTATCATTGCTTTCAGAGGAAATGGACTAGCAGAACTCTTGCCTCATTCGGAACTGCATGGAAATTAGCACAAGAGAGTCCTGGAAAATGCAAAAGTAACTATGCTATGTGCAAGTAATCTAAACCAAAGATGAAAAAAAAAATTTGGTTCCCACAAGTTCTGGAAAATCCCAAACACTATTCTCAATAGTGGCAAACAGTTGGTGCCTCTTATTATAAATAGTCCTATAGTTCTCATCAAATAAAGCTAAATTCTTCACAATGAACTTTGCCTCTAATGTCAACTGCCTACCAAACTTCCTTCATCTCACAGTACAAGCTTGGTGATATCTGTCTCAGCTCAGTGTTTGCAGACTTATCAAAAACTTAGTTTCTACAAAGGCTATTGGTCTGGATAAAATTCCTGCATTTGTTCTTAGGAACTTTAATCCAGAGCTATCTCCAATCTTGACAAAGCTGTTTAACTTCTGCCCAAAGTAGAAATGTTTCTCAAGTTCATGGAAAATGTCAGCTGTATGCCTTTCCATGCCACGTAGACAGTCAAATTATCCTCATTTCTTCTGTATTCCATTGGTAAGGAGGAAGTTCCACTCAGACAGCTTCTTCCTCAGAACTGTTATTTAGTGAAACACTCCAGAGAGGATGCTTCTCAGGTCAACCATTATCTATCCTACATATCTCCATAATATATATTTCTAAATTACTCCTTTTATATCATTTATAAAAACCTTATTCAGTAACCCTCTATCTTGAGTGGTCCTTAGGATTTGTATTGAGTGAAAAACAGTTAAAAAAAAAAAAAAATTAAATTTGATGTTCAGAATCCTTGCTGACCTCCTCTTAAATGTATGAGTCACAGGCTGAGGTAAATGCTTTGAAAATAACTTCTTTTTTTCTTTTAATCATACCAAATGGAACAACAGAAGATGCATGCCAGTAACATATCATTTCTTTAAAAGATCTTTTTCTTCTTATCATCCAATAAATTTAATATGAGAAAGTCTATAATGAATTGTTCTCACATATGGATTGGACAATCACTACTTATTTCTGGTATTTCTATCTGATTGAGACTATAAAAAAAAAGACTTTTGGTTATTTGAACCATGGCATGTGTCATTCATGGAATCAAACACTACTGACATCACAAAAACTGTAAAACATTTCTAGATTATTGTCCTCAGCCAAACAAAAGTTAAGTCATCTTCAGCTATCAAGTCCTTTTTATTTTCCTTCCCCAATAAAAGCTTGACAAATCTGTTTTCATTCTTTTTCTTTTTTTTTAAGAAATGTTTGCCAATCTTTTTGCTTGGCTGAGTATAACCTTACTTATATGCAAATGAAATATCTAACGTCAAATGAAGCATCATCAACATAATGAAGTCTTTCTTTGGTCCAGTGACCTTTCATCCATAGTAATAAGGATGAATGTATGCATTCTTTTAGTTTTTATATATATATATATATATATATATATATATATATATATATATATATATATATATATATATATATATATAATTAAAAAGGCTTAAACACTAATATTCTATGGTCATAATTTATTCCATTGGAATCGTAAATACAATCCAATTCATCAGGCCTACAAATTCAAAAAAGAAAACAGAAAAAACAACTGACAGGGAATAAAAATAAAATTTAGTGAGAGTATATGTATGTGAGTGGGAATATTAATGTTTAAGCCTTTTTATTATATCCTTACTCTGTCCTGGACATTAAGTTCTAACTGGATTCTATCCTCTTGGAATCTTGGAATTTTTTTTTTTATAGAAATGTATATGTATGTATATTTTAGATATATGATTGTATGTGTATATTTACCACTAATATATATATATATATATATATATATATATATATATATATATATATATATATATAAAATGTTAATCATGATTATTACCTCAATATATTTTTCTTTCTTATAAAAAGGGAAAGAGACAGGAAAAAATGGTGTTCCAAATGCTTTTGATGACAAAGTAAAGGTGAAACACTCACTTTTGAAGATTTGAGTATCAGATTAGCTAGTCCCAAAAATAAATAAATAAAAATTGATCAAAAAGAAATATTTCCTGTAAATGCCTTCCATGTCATAATCCATGAAGAGCAAAGAGAAAAAATATTAAGTAAAAAATAAACTGTTAATCTATTTGCACAAGTGCATGTGTCAAGTGTGCATACATATGCAAGAGTTTTAGTGATTGTCTGTGTTTCTTTTCAAGCATATACAGTATTGCAGATATATAAAGAAAATGCTAACTTTGCTCAAGGATGACGAGCTTGTAGGGGGTGGCTTTGTATATATCTGAAGTGGTGAGGTTTTTGTCGACAGCTAATGATGAGTAAGATAATTACCATTTACCGTCTGCACTGCAGTATCTGTCAGCTGATGGTGCAGTTATTGGTTAAGAAAATGGTTGTCTGTGATGTGGGGGGTGGGAATATAAATAACTAATAGAGATGAAGAATAATCAGCACATTGTACCATTTTATAGGCAGTGTGGAAGTTCTGTTGACGAAAAACTGATCTCACCTGACAAATTAATTGTTCTTCATATCACCTCTTTTTGCACTTGCCTGTTCCACTTGATGGAACAATTTCTATCATGGGCTGCATTTTAAAAAATTGTTTTCAGATATTTTCATTTTTATTTTGTATATTTAGTTACATTGTGAGTTTAAACAGTATCATCACTCTTAATCAGAATTACGTTACTAATTGATTTGTACTGGATTTTTTTTTTTTTTTTGATGAAAATGAAAAACTAGTCGATCAATGTCAGCTATAGCAGAAATGTAATGGAAATAATGTTATTGAACTGTACTTTTTCTTATATTTTTTTCTTTGTTGGTTTAAAAATGAAAAAGCATTTTCTGTAAAACTTGTTTAATTTTTCTTAAATTAGAATTCATCAAGAAGGTAGGAATGCCTTCTGGCTTAATGCTAAGATCTTCTGTTTGGTGTGTTATTTTCGAGAGGAGAAACTTAGAATTTTATTCATTTTAAAAGTCAAGTTTATGAATTTATGCGATGCTTTACAGAAAATGTTGATGCCAATGTCTGAATGTCACCACTTAAAAAGCTTCATAAAATTTCAGTAAACTCAAAATTATTAAATGATAATGCAGACAAAAGTACAAGAGTAAAAATTGTTTCAACATAAAAATATAAATACAAAATTATTTCAACATAAAGATATAAATACAAAATTATTTCAACATAAAGATATAAATGCAAAATTATTTCAACATAAAGATATAAATGCAAAATTATTTCAACATAAAGATATAAATGCAAAATTATTTCAACTCTTCACCATTTCTCTTCCAAAATGTAACATCTTAAGAATGCTGAATGCTATAACACTTTGGATCATTTTTATATCATAGTTTGTTCCAAATTTGATAATTTTTTTTCCTGTGAAATTTTGGGTTAACTTAAAACATTACTACTTGAAGAACATTAATGTAACAAAAACAAATGTCCTGCATTGTCTAATACTCTGATGATTGAGATACCTACCTGTTCTTGAGTAATGCCTAAACATTCTTGTTTAACACAAACAGCTGCCCTGCTAACCCCCAGAATACAATATACATTATTATAGATTATTACAAATCAAAATGTTCAAATTTAAAAAAAAAATGACCTAGAAGTATTGATGAATCCTAAGTTTAATTTTTTCATGAATACTACTACTGCTGCTATTACTATTACTCCATATACATTGCAGAGATTATACACACAAATAAGAGAGAACAAATGGAGTAAAAATCTGCAGTTTGTAGCATTTACTTTTTAAGAGTGCTCAGTGTAAAGAGCAAAATATATAACGAATAGTGAAGATGTCTTTTACAAACATAGTAAATTTTATAATACTGCCTTAAAAAATAGTGGCTGTAAGTGCCTTGACATCAAATATACAGAACAGCAATAGTAAGAATAAAAATAGAAGCAGAAAACTTATTTGATATACACCCCTATTTAACCAATTGGTTAGTACTAAGTTAAGGCAGATGTTTCTTAATTGAAAAACACTTCCTCAGAAATAATCCACTTAGTAAGATTTTTAATAGAAATACACTTAAGTTATAGCTGTACAAATAATCTTGAAATAATAAAAATTACATTTCAAATCAATAAAAAAAAAACCTAAGTAATAATTCCATTCCAAACACTAATGATACCAACATGTGTAATTGTAGAAATCCTAATGAGTGTCCATTTCAAAATAGGTGTCAAACTGATTCCCTTGTTTACCTAAGTACAATTTTTACTATAGAAAATCTAACAGTTAAAAAATGTTATATCGGCAGTACCAAGAATTCCTTCAAAGCAAGGTGATATCACAGTCTATCTTTTACCTTAAAATATAGCTAAAAAAATTTGTATAAATGATTGCATATTACATTTTTATAGCCATCATTTTATTAGTATTTAATGGTCCACCCTCTTTATTTGGTTTATACAACTTTAATATTGCCATGTTTTGCCATCTATTCAGTATTATTAGCATTGTATATAGATGTTCCACATTTTTATTATCTACAGGCCCCATTAAGAAGCTTCCTGAATATATAAAAAATTTGTTTCTGATAATTTTATGTCTGATTAACCTCCCACACCACTTCAAAAAATAGAACATCATATTTGGCTACATCCATGATACATTTGTCACTGTCATATTCACAATCATCAGTGATGACATGCCTAAACACCAGTTTAGTGACATGAAAAAAATAACTCATACACCTCCACCCTATGACCTTAATTTTTTATTTAGTGTAGATTTAACTTTCAATTGCTCAATCAAAACATACCCATAAGTATATTTTTAATTCTGACCTTATGGCCATCCTTTAACTTTTGGAAAAGAGGTAAAGTTTTGTTTTTAAATTTCCCTAAAAAATCATTTTTATCACCATTACCAACCATCACCTGAGGAAGTACAATTATAGTATTGAAACATGAAAGCTTTTGTGTAGCGATGTAAAATGTTTTTATTATAATCTTATATATATATATATATATATATATATATATATAGTTTTTTGTAATTGCTTTGATTCTGTTGAGCTTATTTTAAATATTCAGATATTCATTTTCTGTGCTAATAATTCTTGGAATATTCCTAACTTCTCATGTGGTATAGTGTAAGCTGTGTTTGTGACTTATTCTGGGGCAACATTTCTCATAATTACTATTTCTTATTACATAATAAATTACATTACTACTTATTAGAAGTTTGTTTCATTTTATAAAATACCTGCAATATTCTGACTCCACTGATCAGAGCACCATAAATAGAATTTTGTCTGGTCTGTAAAAAAAAAAAAAAAAAAAAAATTAGATATGTGCCACCTTTCTCTTCTACTTTTAATTTTTATTTTCCTTGCTCAATATTTTTTTGCATTTTTGCATCTCATGTCAAGTATTGTAATTTGGTAGCCTTTGACAGAAATGAAGCATTACCTTCTAATTTGAGTTCTCTCTTTAATTTACTTCACTTTACTAATTTGGATGCCTTGGTTCATGGTAGAAATTGGTATTTAGCCACAGTCTTTTGAGTGATAATCTAGCTACAAGAGAATCAATTTACTCTTTTATTCTTTTGTACAACTAATGATCTCATGAAGTGATAGAATTTAATATGAAGACTGATGGAATATAAAATTGCAACATCCTGAATGTATACATTAGTTTTATGCCTGTTTAATTTTGAGAAATATAGCTAAATTATAGTAAATGATCTAATATGCAGAGTGTTGTGAACCAGTTTCAAAAGCCAATACTAACATGTGGGATTTGTTTCAGGGTTAAGAAAGTGGGCAAACTTTCAGATGTATGCAATCATATGATCATAAATACCAATCTATAATACATTATTGTATAATTACATTGCACCTTTGACATAGTACAGCAACATTAGTCAGGTTAATGAAACAATTTGTGTGTGAGATGCATGTTCATCAGAGAACAGGTCAGGCTATTATAATGGCTAAGAAAATTATTGAATATCTTACATAACAGGTTGAGTAACATGGGCATATTAGGGGTGGGCATTATCCTGCAGGAACAGCACAACACATTCCTGTAAGAATAGCAGCAAGATGGATTGAACAGTGTTCTGTAGGTACACAGTACTAATTAACATTCTCCTCGTGATTACCAAAGGTGAGAAAGAGTTTTAACTTGTAGAACCCCACATCATGACTGTTGGGCCTGTGTCATGAGCAAATATAATCTGGGAGATATCACTTCCCAATACTGTCACACACATGAATGACTATCACTTGCATGAAGGCAAAACTCGCTTTCATCACTGAACACTACAGGTTGCTATTTAATCTTCTTAATGATTGATTCCTTTCATATTTCATAACACTACTGGAGATATAAAAGTCTAGCTAGAGGTATGTATGCCTTTACTGCCCTTTTACAGAAAAGTAAGTGTATTTTTTTACAAATTGAGATTTTACATTTGAAATTTTCCCATACGTAACTTGTGAAGCAGATATGTTTTTCCTGCAGCTGATTGCTGACAGGAAAATTATGTACACATAATGAGCACTTACTTCTCTCCTGTCAATAATAACTTAATCTCAAAAATGTCAAAAGTTTGCTTACTTTCTTTTTCCAAATTGTGGCAATGTAGTCCTCTTAAGCAAATGATTCTCAACAGTCCATGTTAACACAATTGGGGTTAAATTTACTAAGAACTTTGCTGCTGATAACATGCAATCTGCACCACTGCTTCTCTTAGTCTGTTGATCTTGGCAAGTGTCTGTACTACAACCATCCAGATACTATGAATGTTCATTTGACCACTCTTGTCAACATTTGTGGCGGACATGAGACAGAACCTGGGACGAGCACAACTGGTCGTGACATGCCTTGTCCCCACCAAAAAAGAGCCCGTATTTGCTTAGCATGTAAAGCTACTGCAGTTGAAATGAGGGAGAAAAAAAGCACTTACCGCTTTGCCGTAATCCGTCCTCGGCCAGATAACGTAAAAGAATGAGGGGGACTTGCATTGCATTTTTATGCAATAAAGATACAATGCATTATGGGACATGGACGCAATGAATTATGGGATCGCATGAAGACGCAAGGGATTATGGGTATATGGACAAATATAAAAGCAACTACTTTTTTCCCAGTGGGGCAGTTCTTCGAGTGACGTTCACGGTTGGTGGCAAGAACAGTCTGTTAGTGTGATTTTGAGACAGAACTCAAGAAGGAACGACTCAAGGTTGAAATACCAGCTGGGAGAGCTTGAATTTACTCACTGGTTGCTGTTTTCTTTATTCGCCTCAACATTAAAACCATATAATTCAATCCCTTTGAAATAGCTTTAATTGAACAAAAGGAACACTTGTCCATGTCTATGGCATGACACTGGCTTGTACTAGGCTCATACACTATACTAAACCATATCATGTCATGCTTCATTGATGGTGTGGTGAGTGTTATTACATCACAAGTTAGACAAAAAGTTTGAAAATTTTATCAGAATTATCTACTACTCTCCTAGCATTTACATATTAAAATCCGCATCACCATCCAGGTTGTTACAATTTTATTTTCCATCAGATGTAAAGATGTTTGTCTAACAAAACTGAGTCTAGATATATTCTTACTAACATCTTAACACTCTTTCAGACTGAATTTTTTTTTCATTTTATAAATGTTTGAATTAGATAAATGTTAATAACAATAGATTAATTGTTTAAATATATTTCCCATACGCGTCAATATTCTACTCATTAAAACCTATATGCAAAGCTGCTAAACAAAATCAATCACTGCTGACAGAGACCTATAGTGAATTCACTCTGTACAAATATAATTATCATCTTTTTAAGGACTTGTGCATTTTTATGGATCAACAGGAAAAAAACACTTGAAAAAATTTGCCAAGTATAAAAAAATTAGATGATATTGGAAGCTGTTGCAATATTTAATTAGAAAGCATAAAGCACTGCTTTGTAAATTTAGTTTTTATCTGTTTATTTATTTAACATATTGAAGATTGTGGTGTCACCTCTTTAATTCTTTCAGTGTCCAGATCTTTTTTCTTCCTCTTTCTAAATTTCATATCACTTTCAAAAATAGAATTCTACAAAGTCATCATTTTAATATTGTGAAACCTTTTGATATTCTGTTAAGAGACTGATAAATACTAAGTTATTCTACCCATACATCTGTGTCTGTTCATTTATATATTGGATCGGATTTCCTACATTTTTCAACTGATTTCAACAAAACTTCACAGGACTACGTAAAATTACCTTGCCATGGTTCTGACAGCGCCAAAAATTTAAATAACACAATTGTTTTTGCACAAAATCAATTTGAAAACACATTTATGAGGCATCACTGTCATGAGAATGAAAGGGGGACAACTCATATCGAGTTATACTTATTATAAGACGCAGGTTGTTTCTGTGTGTGTCTGTGTTCGTTTATATATGGGATCGGATTTCCTACATTTTTCAACCGATTTCAACAAAACTTCACTTTTTTTTTTTTTTTTTTTTTTTTTTTTTTTTTTGACAGGTAGTGTTTTTTATTGTCTTGCACACTTTTTTCTTTATTTTTACATTCAGAATGCTTTAAAAATTCCATTTACAAGACAATTGTTTATAATAAAATTCTATTCAATCAGTTGACTCATAACGATTGAAAACAATGTTTTGTTTGGGTTTGACCGGAAGAAAAAAAAAAAAAAAAAAAAAACTAATTAAGACATGCATGTCCGTCAACCTTAAACAATAATCTTTGTCAATTTTATTTTTCAGTCTTTATGATGGTCGATACTTGATCTATCTCTTACTGTTACATCCCCGGGGGCAATGCCGGGCTCTACTGCTAGTATATTAATATATCATTGCTACTTTTATACATTTAGAGAAATCTATGAAAGGGAGATTGAAAGAATAGAGATAAGTGTAATTACATACTTATGTTTTGGGAGTAAGAACAAGAGTTGGATAGTATTCTGCATTGTATTAAAAGAATGCTTGCCATTTTTTCCACTCCATACAAAAATATAATTCTAGTATAATTAGTAATGAAAAGTCATATTGATATTTCCATTCACCTTCTGATTGTTTACATATAAACACTTGTATGTAAATTGTTTTATTTAAAAAATCCAATATTTGTACAAATAATACAAAATCCTCATATTAATATTTTTTAAATTGATTTCCCACAGGAACTCTTTCCTAAATCTGCCTGAATATTCAATGAGCAAAGATGTCTTCTGAATGTGTCGTTCACCTTTCAATTTCCTTTAATTTTTCTGAAACAGGCATCTGACTGTCAAGTATAGTAACACTTCTTTGGGAAAGTCTAAAAAGACTTTTTCAATAGGCTCTTTCATAGATTCTAGGTGGGTTTTAATGTGAAATGAAGTCTCTGATTGTTTTAAAACCATCTTAAAAAAAAAAAAAACCTTCAAGGTTTCTTTCTAATCTTTATGCAACTCTTGACACTGTAAGCAATTTTTTCTTCCCTCATGAGTCAGCTATCAAACACCACAAAAGATAAATGCTTATATTTTTGCACAACTTGCATAAAAAAAAGTGAGAAAAATCTTTGCACAATTGACGATACCCTTAGGTTTCATTAAAATCAGTATGTACATTTCTTTCAGAGCAAAATATCTGGTTACAAAAGGGAATCAATTTTATCCAGAGATTAACATTTAGGATGTGCATTGTGATGTAATTGGATATTGAGTTCAAATTCCAGTCAAGTTCATTAGATTCACTTATGCACAAATACCCTTGGGAAAGGTATGAATCCATCTCATTTCCCCCAACTATGGGTTGAATAACAGGACAGACTGGGTTCTTTAGCCTTAATTGGCAACCACTCTACTGCAGAAAGAATCTGCCTTATCAGTCATGTATTGAAAAAGGTACATGATCGCCTAAGCATGTATCCCGTATGGCACTTGACTGACTGACCATTTAGAGCCAGGAAAATTGAAGAGTCTGTTTTTCATATTTGTCCCAGTTTTAATTAATAGGCTTTGAAGAATTGATAACTGAGGAAAGTCACATAATTCCAAAATGTAAATAAGACAGTGTTGTGTGTTTATTATTTAGTAGTAAATAATGATGTGATTAAGGTTAAATTCTTCTAGCCTCATTGGGGAGGAGGTGTCTAACAGTTGTTGGCAACTCTAATCAGTTTATAATAGGCTGTATTGCTTGTCAGTTCATTAATTCTCATTCTTAGTGTGTGGTAATCAGTTTGACTTGCTTTACCACTGGCAAGAGTGACTTTGTCTCTATTTGAACTGGCACTAGCAGAATATTTTGTCCATGGTGGGTGTATATGATTTTGTGAAATTAAATATTTAGAACTTGAGGATGTAAAGTGTTATGTATTGACCTTCTGTGGTTGGAGAACTGAAGGAAAAAGTAAATAAAAAAAAAAATGGCTTATTGCCGACACAGACTTCACATGTGTATTAAATATAAAGAAATAGAGAGAAAAAGAAAGCACAAAGATGGCTGCTTATAAGGCGAATATTTAAGAACGTTACATTTTCACAAATACAAAGTTTTGCTGGTAACATGCAAATTTCCGACCATTGAAAAGAATATAAAAAATGCATTACTGATGTGGGATGTGGGAATTGTTTTATGTTCTATGATTGTTGCACAGCCAAGTGTGGGTTTTATGCAGTGAATGAATGGTAAGAGCATGAGAGATTAAGACGAGGAAAGAAGAGATTTATTGTTGCCAAAGCGAATGTCAAAGAACTGACAAGAAAAACAATGAAATTGATTCTCTCACAAGTGAACGCAAACTAGCAAAAGCCCATCTTTAAGTAGAAAGTCTTCATTAATAAGATTTAATTAAAAACAAATTTCTAATTGTAGTTTTTCATTAAGCTTAATCTAGAGGAGAGCAACAATAGAGGGGGATTCCAGTAAGTATTGAACTTTGAACAAGTCTATAATCACCTTGTAAATATTGTTTGATAAGACTTTTTCAATGTTTCTTGATATTTCATGGCTATGAGGCTATATACCATAATTGCCCATGTATAATATACCGTCATCCATAATACGTACACCTAAAATTGTGCTGAAAATGTGGGGAAAATGCTTCTACTCATGCATAGTATGCACCCCTTGTTTGGTAATCAAACCTTATAAATTGTACCTCTTCAATTCCATTATGGTCAGCGTTTCCTACTCTTGTTTTAAAAAAATTGGTTTTAAACATAGAATAATATTATTCTAATTTAGTTTTATAATAATTCTTTTATTTTGCTGTATTTTTTAAAGATTTTTTTGTAGCTGTGCATAATATGCACCCACGATTTTTGCTTTTTATTTTTTAGAAAAAAATGCATATTATACATGGGGAATTATGGTATTAAAAAGGTTTTTTCTTTGTGTGAGAACAATATGACACTTTTCAATCTCTATGTAGTTGCACGTGTGTGCACACACACACATATAAATAAATGTATATGCAATAAAGAGCAAATATATCTACATATTTGTTCTTTGTCTTATCATATTCCAATTCATATTTGATTTCAATATATATATATATATATATATATATATTCACTACTTAATTTGTGAAATAATGACCATTATTATACATTAATTTATTTGGTTGAGTGTCTTTATATTAGTTGTTAAAGTGACAACATTTCAACTTCCTTCAGGTATTTGCTATATTAATTTTCTTAAACTGAGCTCTTCAGTATCTGTCTATATTTCTGAGATGAAGTATTATGTACATTATTTACATTATTCGGACTATTGTCCTCATCTTTGTCGCCATATCCACTGTGCCATGTGTCCTTGAGGACACATGGCACAGTTGATAAGTGTTAGTTAGATCCAGTGACAGGACCCAAAGAGTGTGAGTTCAATACCCGGTTAAGGCAGTGGAGAACTTTCAGAGGGGAATTAACAGGAGATAACTGATAACTGACATCCATTAAGCATGGCACGTAGAACTAGAACAGTCTACCCCAGTGAGCGAAATAAAGGGTTCAGTTTGACATTCCAACCACCTGAAGAAGGCCGAAATGTTGTAATAAATATGGCGACAACGATGAGGACAATAGTCTGAATAATGTAAATAATGTACTGAGCTCTTCATTCAATCCATAGAAGTATATAGTCTTAATTTTATCGTCCATATTTCATTCCTTATTTTTGATGACCTTTATATTGTCTGTTTGGCCTGATTTGTTTGTGTGCATTTACTAAGGGAAAAATTTATTCATATATAGTGGGAGAAAAATAATAAACTGTGAATGAAATTATTGTTGGTCGATGTTCATTCAAGGATTTGCATTCAAATGACATGGTTTCTTGAACATTTTTTGTGTTTTTGAAAGAAGTGGACTGGACTAGAAAATCCTTGTAGAAAACAAGAATCTTTTCACTATTTTTCCTGCTATTTTTAAATTAGATTTTTAAATGTTATCACTTCTAACATATTCCAGTTACTGAAGTATTTTGGTGGGTATTGTAGATTTATATAGACTGGGTGGTTCAAGAAAGCATCTAAATTGAATGTTTGTTGATTATTTAATTGCTTGAATTATTCATTGGTCAGAATTATTAAAATTTGTGCTGTGATCTGTTTTTTAGTACAGATTTATGCCTGTGGTAATTATGTCAAATTGTCCTCCATAATTTTAATTCATGAAAGTGTATCTCACTAATCTTTTCTATCATTGTGATCTATTCTTTCATATTTTATGACAGTGATTTGCCACAAGTTATAATAATTTTGTTTTGTTTTTCTTTCATTAGTTGCCCATGAAAACTGACAATGCCAAATACATCTCTGTTGTGAATAGCTTTATGAATTATGTCGGTGTATTGTGTCTGATACACCAAACAGGATTCATATAAGTGTTGATGTGCCAGAAGATTACTTGCACATGTATGCGCGCACACACACCCAGAGTTAACTGATAGCACAAAAAAAAATGGGGGTAGAGATTTCAGGTAGCCTACTTTTATTTCAGGATTTAATGCTCATACCATGGTTTTTAAAAAGATCTTTTAATGTTTCAATGCAGGCATGCATTACTTTCCATGTTTTCTGCATTTCCACAGTAAAGTAAATGTCATGGCCATTTTAAAAGGAATTTACAGAGCTACATGTCAAATTTTACAAGAAAAATCAGTAAAAACTGTGAAACTGCTAGTTTTTAGGTGTTTGTAGCCCATTTAGCCTACTAAAGCATAGGACTGAATTCAGTGAGCAATCCCTAACACATTTCATGCCACCACTTTTAAGCCAAGTGGACAGAATTGGCTCCCCACCAATTGTCCAATTTTTCACATTTGATTGCATTTTTTCATTTGAGGGGACTCCAGGAGTCTGTTATGTCTTTTCATGCCATTTACGTGTAGCAAAAGGCACCTACATGCTATAATTTCACTACTGCGCATTGCTGCCCCAAAAGGTTCTCGCATGTTTTTCATTTAAATTCATGCTACTTAAATGCCTTCGTCATCCATCAGTAAACAAAATTAACATGGCTTCAAATTTTGTTTGTAAGAAGTGTAAAAACGCTTGTATTTTCAACTTTTGATCAATAAAACTACCTCATATCTCCTGGCTGCTCAAAATTTTCAAAGAAAAATGAAGCTTGAAAATCCCATTTTCTGATTGGCTGACTTTGAGAGACTGCACTACATCGGTGATGACATAAATCAAAAAGGCAATGCCTATTTTGGGATAAGGAACTACATAGCTTTCATATTTATCAATAAAAAAACCTAATGCAATAAAGTTGCCAGATACTATTTTGAAACATCATCCGCCACTGTGCACTGCTTTGACTAACCAATTGCGTCAACTGTTCAAGGTTGCTGCGAGCTCATTGGCACGGTTGCAAGTGTTTAGCCTTGGGCCCATCATACATGCGAGCAGTTCTCTTACGCATGCGTGTGCACGTGTGTACATACATCACCTTAGTATGTGTGCTCAAGGTCAACTGGCCAACCGCCTCTTTATATCATAACTAGCACGCATGTACACACTTCTGCAATTGCTGTCCTGCACTTGGCTAACTTCATTTGCTTCTTACAGAAACCGCAAGTTGTTAATTATGTATCCAAACTTTTTTTTTTTTTTAACGTCTTAGTTATAACTACATCGGTTTCCGCATTTATCGAATTTACTTCCCAAATTACCTACTACCGTTTGTGGTAGTGGCAGCACCACATTTTGGGCAAAAACTGTGGTTTCTACCTTTTCATGCTATTGCGTTTTACTACGTTGCAACTGACACAGGTCTTCATGTTATGTCTTGTACTCGGGATAATAAAACCATCCCATCAGAACACAAAGCCATCTGCCACAACTCACCAAAAACTTCCTAAGCCCCATGTTCATATTGAACTTGACAACTTCTAATTAGAGGTGTCTTAGTAATGGCAAACGGATGATGTTACCATGGCTGTCCATTGCTTCCTTTTAAGCCTTACAATTTTTTCTTCCATTGTGCTGATGAATGCCGACAACTTGTGTATATTAATTTTTTTTTATGTGGGCGGCCATCAGTTCTACTAGACTTCAACCTTACATGTGTGTACAAAATGAGTATGGCAGTTATGACCTTCCATTCAGAGGAAGTTTACTCCCGGGCAACACAGGGCTTTACTGCTAGTATATATATATATATATATATATATATATATATATATATAAGTGAAGAAGTCAACATTTGGAGGCGACAGGCTGTTTCATACTAGATGCAATCGTCAGGGCGCATCAGATTTGCAGCCTGACAATTGCGTCTAGCATGAAACAGCCTGTCGCCTCTGAGTGTTGACTTCAATGTCCACTTTTATATTTATATTTACATACACTCTATCTCTGATATTGAGCACTCTATCCCATAAATATAGTGCACCTTAATACTATATTTTTTATATATATATATATATATATATATATATATATATATATATAATAAAGAGTATCTACTCAAATATGAGTATCCATTAAAAATAATGTTTAAACCAATAAATTAAAAATGGCAGATTTAATCCATTTCCTAAAAAAATGTCTTTGTATACATTAGGATATGAAACAGAGCAGATATGTATATTTCAAGAATCAGGAAAGATGTGAGTTCAAAAGCATTATTCAGGCTTTGCTTTATCAGGAGGTCCTACGTGGCTGAGAGGTCAAGGCATGGCAGATCTAATGACAGTCCCCCCCCCAACCGTGCATGCAGGTTCGAATCCTGCTGGAGGGACCATAATTTTTTTTAACAAGATTCCTTGAATATTCAGGCCAGTAGATGTAAATAAATATATTGTTTAATAATAAAAATTTTTTTTCAAAGATTTAAAAAAAAAAAAAAAAAACTTTCAAAAATATTTTAATTCATTTGTGAGTAATTCCTGAAAGTTTCATTAAAATCCAACAATTTGATTTTTTTTTTTTTTCAAGAATTTCCAAATCAATTTTTTTTTTTTTTTTTTCCACTGAAAAAAAACACTAATTGTGAATATTATGCCGACCACTGAAGCAAAAAAAAAAAAAAAAAACACCAAAAAAACAAAAATTTTAACGTGCTAGAAAGGATTTAAAAAATTTAATAAAATAAAAATGTTTTGCTCTAAAACATTTTGATGATAAAACTTTGTTTTTTATTAAGTTTGGGGCTTTTTTTCATCTTACTATGCTGTTTTTTCAGTGAAAAAGTGGAGGCACCTACATTAAAGCCATTGCTTGGCTACCATATATGTTATTCCTATCTCTTGCTGTTCTCAAACTTTTTACAAACAATAACAAAGTTACTGCAATATTGCTAGAACAAAACATTTTCTGCAACCAGTGATAAATTCCTCCAACTCTTTGTTACTACTTTTCAATCACCTTATTTCCTTTTGGTATCAACCTTGGTGTCCACTTGTGGAATTTTTAAAAAACAAAAATCTACTTTCTCTCTCTCTGCTTTTTAGAGCAGAGGGAAAATAGCGATGATGAGTGGGGTATGATCAAAACTTTTTTTTTAACACAGTAGTAAATGGAAAGAGTAAAACAGTGTTAAATACCCTCCACACCTGCACTGAAATTCCCTTCTATCCCACTCTTTATTTCCTTACCTGGAGACACAGTTGATGGGTTGTCACATTTCATAAGTTTAGTTAAATAAAAGGTACATCCCACAGCTCCTGGTTATTCCAGCTTGAAATATGTCTTCTTTAGCCTATCACTTGTTCCCTGTCAAACTGGACTGACTACTTTCATGAAGTTGTTGCTAACATTATTACTATTAATAAGTGTTTCTTTTTTCTTGTTGAATTATCTTGTCACTCATTCTTTCTCTCTCTCTCTCTCTGCACCTCTTTATAATATCCATCACAACAAAGTATTGTTATACAAAGATTATCTTAAACTGCTTCTATGATGGAAATGTCTGCTTTCAGAGGAATATCTAAAGAGCCAGATTCATTCACTCTAATGATTACATTTAATGATAACAAAATGTAGAAAAACACAAAATAAGGAAATGCCCAAATTTCTATATTTAACATATGAACAGATATTGCAAATAAAATGTTAAATTACAGAAGTTGATCCTTTAATCTTCTGGAAAAATAATACAAAATAACTACAGAAACATACTTACTTATAGGTACTAAATAGATATATTTCATTTTAAAGGTATCTATCTCCTGTCATGATAATGACGGTGCCTGTGTTAATATCACCGGATGTTGAGGCTGGAGTGAAGTCAAGCAAAACTAATGAGATCCAAAGGAATGCAGAGCATTATTTTTGGATCAGTACCACCAAAGATTCTCTTAAAAAAAAAAATACAAGATGAAAAAGTGCACAAAATAAAAAATTTTATAATCAAAATTTTTGTTATTCAGAGGAAAGACCAAAGAAGTTTTTTATATCCTTTTCTTTTCTTTTTTTATCCTTAGAATATTGGAAATTTTGGTTAAAAATCTTTTCTTTTTTTTTTTTCCTGTGAAAAGCACATTGATTTTAAAATTATTACAAAAGTCTGATAATCATCAGATTTTAATAAAACTTTCAGGACTTATCTGCAAGGAAGTAACTCAGAGGGTGGCGCACACAGCCTCTAAGTTGCTTCCTTGTAGATATAATTGACCCATTAGTAAGAAAGTCACCTTCATATGTCCAAAACTCCACCCACTTCGTGGAAATAATCAAAGATGTTTCTATCCAATCCTACCAGATGGTGAGCCTGGATTTGGTGAGTTTGTTCACCAAGGTACCCACAGAGGAGGCACTATCAATAGTCAGGAACAGACTAGCCTCGGACTCATCCCAAGGAGAAAATACCAGTATACCAATAGATAATCTGATGGAGATGCTGACTTTCTGTATGCAAACAGCACACTTCAGAATGGAATCAGACATATTGACAAGATGAAGGTTTAGCAATAGGCTCACTATTATCAACAGCAATACCTAACCTACATATACATGGAATACTTCAAAGAAATGGCATTAGAATCCACATCACTAAAGCCAACTCCATGGCTGAGATACATAGATGACACCTTTATACTCTGGCCACACCAGGAAGAGGTCCAGCTACTACTGGACCATGTGAACTCAGTAAGATCATCAATACAGTTCACAATGGAGAGAGAAAACAACAAATAATTAGCATTCCTGGATATGCTAATATTTCAAATAGAGCATGGTTTCAAGACATCCATATGCTGCGAGCCAACATCAACTTCAACTCCCATCACTCATACAATATAAAGAAAGGGATCATCGGCTGCTTACAGTATCGAGATAAGTGGCAACCCAGAAACATGAACAAGAAATGGTCAGTATAAGCAGTACCCTACAACATAAACTACCCAAGTATGACAGCATCTCCGACAAACTGGGATAGAAGGGTGTAAGAGGATAAAAGAGCCTTGATCTGCCTACCCTATGTTAAGGGATTATCAGAAAAAATACAAAAGATCTGTGATCCATATAACATCAAGATGACTTCTAAAAGTGGTTCAGCACTTCAGACAACTCTTCAGACTAAGACCTCACATAGAGGAGAACACTATTAAGAATTGCATATATGCCATCTCATGCAGCTGGGGTAAGAAAAATAAAGGAGAAACGGGCCACCCACTTAAGATAAGACTGCAGGAACACCATAAAGTTGTAACGCAAGTGGAAATAGAAAAATCAGGCATAGCTGACCACATATGGAGGGAAAAGGGAGATGTTGAGATGCTTCATGTTGAGACCATTAATCATTTCTAAAGCATAATTGCTTAAATTTACAATGTCAAACCCTCTGCAAAATATTGTATATATAATATATAAGTAATGAGAGAAGAATGCCGATTTAATATTATTTCAATTTATTTTCAGTATTTTATTTCCATAAGGAATTTTTGTTAAGTACAGTGCATTCACCAGTTTCTTTCACTTTGTAAAATATATTTTACTGAGACAAGCTTTTGTCAATATTTATAAAATGATTTTTGATTTGTTTTTAATAGAATCAACGGGTTAAAAAAATTATTTGTGCAAGGTGTTAAGCTTTCAAAGTTAACATAAAATTATACAAACTAAATATCATTAAAACAAGTTGTGGGGTCAAATGCAAATCAAATCCTACATTTAGTGATCTTTACAAAGAAATTTAAATTTAGATTCTATCAATGTCATGCATTCTGGATTTAAATATTCAGTTTTGAAGTGATTACCACTCCAGTCAGTCTCTTCAAGTGTTATCTTTAGTGATGGGATGATCGGAATCGAGAATTGGAAATATCAGAATTTTGAGGGTATCTGAATCAGATTTTTTTTTAAATTAATTTCCCATTCCAAAATAAATTCTTTGGATTTTTTTTTGTTTAAACTTAATTTTCCATTCCTGGTACTAATGATAAATGTTTATTGATTTTAAACTATTGGTAAAACTAAAATCTGTTGATCATAACAACAGTTTCTACAAAATTCATGTATTTCTTAAAATTTTATAGCTTTTAAAACAAATTTTTATCTTTTATTTACTTCCAAAAACAAAAATAAACAAATTTTTATTTGAAGTTTCCTGAAAAAAAAGCCTTTTCACACAAAAGTTTGTATTAAAAAACCCAAAATTTAATTTCCATCAAAAATTGTTTTTAATTTTATTTTACTAATATTTTTCTTTGGCATATTTGAACTTATGTTAAATTATTATGGCATTTAAAATTTTTTTTTCTCACTTATTCCTTCTCAGAGCCAAACGAGATGCAAGTTTTATAAGTAGAAGTGTATATAAAAAAAATTAAAAGACAAGTATTTTATTCCATTTTTATCTGTTGTAATTAGGCTATAGTTTTTTTTCCACTTTTAACATGATTTGTTTTAATATTTTTAAAGTAAAACTAGTAAAATTTCATTTAATAAATAACTGAAAAAATCAATCCCATGCAAAAACAAAGACATTTACAGTTATTCTTATACTTATGAAGATTTTAATCTGATTTTTATTTTAATGCTTTGTAACAGCTGAATGAATTTCATTCATTATAAAATGATCAAGTTTGATATCAGTGTTATTTAGCTTTCCACTCCTAATATTTTTTTAAAATTTATTGCAAAATTTGCTGAAATTGCTTATATCCCTTAAAAAAAAATCAACGGATATGTTTTTACTTTTACTCTTTTTTCCTTTTAATAAAAATAGAACACTTTTTGATTGATTCTTTTTTGAAATTATTCTATTTTTTAGCTGAGAAATTTATTTTAGACAGTAAAACTTATTAGTGATGGAATTTTTTTTTTTGATAAGATTGAAGACCCTTTATTATTTATTTAAGTTGGTGTGATAATTCATATTTAATTTTTATTAAATGTCTGTAAGCAAATCTAAAATTTGCATTTAATTTTTTATTCACTGTCCTGCAGGATTAGGTACTCCTTGTGCTTTATCAAGATATATGCACAATACATAGGATGGTGCCTTTCTGCTTAGAGTATTATTGTTGCTATATATATATATATATATATATATATATATATATATATATCCAGGTAACCTCAGTTGCTGCCATTGATTTCAAATCTACGAGTCATGATCCATTTATGAAAAATTTCTTAATTTTTGCTTCTTCCCTTAGTTTAAATTTAACATAGGTCATATTTGATTGGTTGATCTGAATAAAGCCCACAAACCTTATAACCACTCCCCTCTTTTCTTTTTTTCTTAAAAAGAGGTTGAATTTTGCTTTTAAATCTGAATAAATTGTTCACTCACCAGTAATTACAATCACTTGAGATGTGTTGATATGCATCAAAACACAACTGCAATTGTGTGGCAATTTCGACATATTTTTCAATGTAATATCCTGATATATAAAAGGGTGTCTCTTATTTTTGAAGTGCATGCTGAAATTCATTGGAAAATGCCACATATAAAATTTTAAGGGAGATGTATATTTAGAGAGCACCTTTGCTTGTTAAAACTTAAAAGGTGGACAAAAAATACTTTTTTATTTTACAATTTAGCAAACCATTATTAGTTGAATGTTTACAAATTGTACATGTTAGAAAACTAGAAACATTTTTTTATCTAATAGTAAAAAATTTAAATGACCAGCAGTAAAGTCTGAGAAATGGGATCTTCAAAGCAGCCAAAGGAAATAAAATAGATAACTAAATGAAAACTTTTGGAGACAAGTGGCACTTGACAGGACATTCGAAGTTTCCATTCACAGGCTTATATAAAAAGTCAGAATTGAGAGTAGTTTCAATATAGTTGTTGCCAGGTAGTTTGATGATGGTGTGGAAGTTACATACCTACAGAAGGTCAGGAGAGTCGGTTCTCACTGATTGAAGGTGTAAGTCTAATAGGTCTGTCAGACATGACAGAAAATTATTCAAAGTGTCATCTCACAAGCATCCCCCTCACACACACCTACTCTATGTGAATCCCTTAATAAGCAGCCAAATATAATGGAAATGGGTTTCAAGTTTTCATTTATCACTGTTGCTTTAATTAACACTTTTTTGTTTCCTTGTGTACACAAAATGAGGTTATTTGTCAGATTGGTGACAAGTTGTGAGTAGGATGTATTGTATTTTCACAAATCCATGAGTCTAAAATTGAATTAAACTTTCTATTAAATGAACTAGTACCGGTGGGGGAGTGGGGAGATTTCTTTGCTTGACTGACTTCCCAAAATCTAAACAATAACCAGGATAAGGGTATTTTTTATTTGGGCCATCAGCTTTTCAGCATCTCCTCATACTACTACCAACAAGCTTAACTGCCAAATTAAATTTCAGTTTTCTACTTTGGTTACCCCCCAAAAAATGTTTGGGTATCTCTCAGCTTCATTTTTACTGGTTCTCATGGTACTTAACTTTGGTTTTTATATATCTTCTCAATCCTGGCTTTATTATTATTTTTTTTTTTTTTTTTTTTAATAAATACTTTTCCCCAAAGTTTTTTGAGAGAAAGTAAACAAAAAAAAAAAAAACAAAAAACATCTCATAAAATCACTTTCTTGTCTTACCTCTTTATCCTAAGAAGTTATCTACTCTGTTTGAATGTAGGTGAAAGAAACAAAAAAAAAATATTTTTCCTGCTACCTAAAACGGCTTATGTGTCATTGCACTAATAAAATATACCAATAAAATCTCTTTGCACCTCTTGCTATTTTTAATATATCATTAAATATAGCCTACTTATTTATATTTTTTTTATTTTTATTGTTTTGCTTATGCAATCTTAAATTGTTCTACATTTTAAAACATTAGTTACCTGTAGCTGGGAAATAATTTTCAGTGTAAAATATTTTCTTGTGATGAAATTATATTGATAAATTTTATATACTCTTCAGTTAGCAATAAACTTTTTTCTTTTTAAGACAAAACAATCATAGATTTTAATTTCGATATATTAAAACTTACACTGTGTGCACAGGATTTGCGTTCACTCAATCAAGACAGCAATGGAAAAGAGGTATCTAGTGAACTGAAAGAAAAATATCACAGAACACATGATAAATTATTGAATGTATAATTTAAAAGTAGAAAAAATAAAAGCATTATATCTTTATATAAATGGGTGTATTATAATTATTATTTATTTTAACAAAAAGCCTGTATTTGTAACTTGTGTGTTGCTTGATGGGAAGATAATTATTTATGGTAATACTTTATTAATAAAAATTAAATGAGACTTTCTTGGCCATAATTGTGTGCGAGGTAGATTGTTAAAATATATAAGCAATTAGTAGCTTTTTCTCCAAATAAAAAATGGGAATCTATTATCATGATCTTAGAAATGTTTTACATTCTACTTATATACAGTTATTTGCATTTTTTTTCTTCATCAATAATTCAAATCCAAAATGATTTTTTTTTTTTTTTTTGCCTCTATTGTTTTCATTGAAATAACTAGAAATTACATTTTGACCAAATAAGTTTGATGATGGTTAGCAGCCTGCTCACTGAGCATGAATTATGTATACTAAGTCCAGTAAACCTTTCACTTTGTTTTAACACAACCAGAATTCCTTTAAAAAAAATCAGCTAATAAGCTTCACAAATTGACTATAAGTGTGTGTGTGTATATATATATATATATATATATATATATATATATATCCTTGCTGGAACCGGCTTCTAGTGCTCTGGAGTGAGCAGCTCGGGGAGGCACAGTCCTATGGGTAAAAGAGAAACTGAGAAGTTCCACCATGGAATTTGTGATCAAATGGCGCTATGTTGAGTCTAATTCATTACCTCTTCGTCACCGAGGCCCATTGGTACAGTTGGTACGGCGTTTACCTCCTATTGTAACTGTTCAGGTTTCAATTCTCGGTAGTAGATGTGCACTGCTGATGAGTCCCAAATATAGGACGAAACGGCCGTCCAGTGCTTTCTGCATTCTGTTGCGGTTTCTTCTAGACTCGTTGAATTACATAATTATGATATATATATATATATATATGTGTGTGTGTGTGTGTGTGTGTAAACGTTCATACTTTGAATTCTTACAGCTGAATAATATTTTCCAAATTTATGGCTATCAGATTATCAGTGGTGTTCTACAAGATACATATCAGGATGAGTTTTCTTTTTCTGTTCTGAAATGAAATTTCAAATTTCAGCTTTTTTGTGATTTATATTTATGCTGTGGAGAGAAAGAATAACATTTAATTTTTTTCCAACAATATATTGTATTTAAATAGTATAATGAAATTATTAAATTTTAAGGAATGAGAATAATGTAACTGAATGTTTACTCCAAAAGTAAACATGATCAAGAAGAGGGTAATCTAGTACTATGAAACATGTACACTTATATATAGAATGTTATGTAAGTCAACACACTTGGCACATTGTTTCTTTAACTCTTCCAAAATAAACTCTGATGTTTGCTTATTAAAATACTTCTCTGTTGCTGTTATCACTTCCAAATTATTCAGACATTTCCTCCTTTTTAAGATTTGAAAACAAATAGATTGAGTGTAGAGTGGATACATTTTTTTTTCTTTCAGCAGTTCCTTTAATTGGCACAGCAAGTTAGAGAATTATTGTACATTTAACTCTTTGGTCTTTCTGAAGATAGTCATCAGCATGCCTACTTGATCCCCAGAAATTGTTGACTTTTTGGTGTTCAATTTCTTTGGATGTGAAGAACCAAAGTCGTACCACGACAGACACTACTGTTTTACTTTCTGGATCATAACATTGTAATCTGGTTTCAGCAGTGACAAATCATTCCCCAAATTGATCAGTAGATTGCTGCAAAATCGGCTTGCTAGTGTCCACTTGATGTCATTTCTGGTGATAAGTTCTACATACCAAACAGTTCATGTGTGATAAAAGCCAACACATTTTCTGAATATTACAAGTGTCCTGGCAACTCTTTTGGCTAAGGTTTGTGGGTCAGCCCATATTCTCAACAATTTCAGGAGTTGACACATTTGAAGGCCTCTTAGATCATTTTGCATATTGGGTCTGAAAATTTTCAAGCTGTAAATTGGCACATCACTTTTTAAATATTTGCAGCATATAATTTTTAGAGTTTTCTTTTGCGAAAGGAACAATTTCATGACAGCTCAGAATTCAGTACTTTTATCATTACATTTATCAGGCCAACACCATGGTCGACCAACCAATCAGTGTTCTTCGCTTTTATTCTCAGTTACCCAGGTAAATAGCCGCCTCCTGTTCGACCAATCAGCACACGACTTGCTATTGGTCAAAGCATGCCAAACTGTACAAAAACCCTTGTTACCACACATACTGCTGGAATGGCTAGATGGGAGAGTAATGCCATTTTCACAGAACAAACTTGCTGATGCCACATGCTGCATATTGAGGTAAAACCCTTATTTTCCTATGCACCAGATGCAAGCCACTCTGGCTCGTTTGCTTCTATGGGACTGTTCATCATATATATATATATATATATATATATATATATATATATATATATATATCTTGGTTTGGGATTAAAGTATACTGTAAATTTTTAACAAAGTCTTATTAAATATTTATATGAAAAATATAATTTTACATTAAAAAAAGTTTTTCTCAATCCTAGCAGGTAGGCTATTGAGAAATCAAAAAGTAATGTTTGATTATTGTTTTACAAAATTAATTCTTTAGTTCCTTAATAACTGAAATAATGAATTTAAATAAGATTTCATAAACGCTAATATCCAAATAGAATTCCTGCTGTTGAACTCATATCCTGCACAATTTAAAATGTTCTATTTTTGATAAAATTTGTCAAATATAATCTTAATGTAAGATATCTCCCTCACCTCCCCAAATAAGATTATCATTCCTACATTATCTCCCCTATCCGAGCTCCCTTGTAATAACTAATCTCAAAATTATGGAAGGCCCATTTAATTTGTTTTTGGAAACATGCTGTCTGCCTTTGTGGTTAAGGAGAGACACTCAAATGAATCCCTCATTTTCAGCACTGGGAATCAAACTGTAGTTGTTTTTAATTTCTATTAAATTAATGTTCATTATATCATGTAAGAATGGTGGAATATTAGCTCATCATTCCTTAATTTTCATAATTTTCCTCTTTTGACTGACATTACCTATATACATTATAGTTGGGAAGAAAAAATAAATAAAATTAAAAAAAAAATGCAGGAAAAACTTAATGAGAAGAATTTGCTCAGTTTCATGGTCTCAATGTTATATATATATATATATATATATATATATATATATATATATATATATATATATATATATATATTTTGCAGACAGAATTTTGATTGAAAAAGGAAGCAAGAGGTGAAGAAAACAACTTAAATAAGATATTATAACAAAACGCTCAAAAAGACATGTTGTAAAGAGGAAAAATGAAGTGCTTGTCTCCAGGAGGTCATAGCAATCTTTTTAATAAGAATTCAATAAAACGCTGCATGTGGTCACAACATGGAAGATTAAAATGGAAAAGATCAATTGTTCTGTTTCTCACTTCATGAATATTTGAACAAGACTGATGAACCCAGAATAATTAAATCCTACAAAAAATTAATTTATGATATTAACTATAAGTTGTCCAAATTTCTTAGATGAAGCATTGTCATTAATTTTCTTGACAAGATTTTCTTTGCATATTATGTTGCTTTTTAATTCAAATTCTCAAGTTAATCTCAAGTTCTCTGGCTGTTAACCCTAGAACACTAACCATCAATTAAAGTTACACCACTACTAACCATGGGTATATCATACCCGATTTTGAAAATATCAAAAAAAAATATTAAATATAAATCCTTATTTGAAATATTTTACATGCAGGTACTTCAAACTTTGTACTATGAGTTAGCATTAGCAGGAACTGAAAAACATTATTTAGGTAAGAAAATCAGGTACTGAAAATTGTAATTAAAAATAGGAAAATTTGCGCTGGGTACTATATACCCATGTTTAGTGTTCTAGGGTTAAGTAAACAACATGGATTCAAAATTTAAACGTCACATCTTCTATCCTTGACATGAACAGTACCTTACTAATAAAACTATGAAAGCCACTTTATAGACATCATTCAAATTTAGTCACCTAACTTTATTTGTCCTTATCTGATTTGATTCATACCATATTGTTTATTTATTATTATTACTTGTAGTCATAATCATTTTAAAAAGTTTGAATTTCTTAGCTGACAGAATTCCATTAAGTTTTTGCTAGTTTTTCTTTACCCTTTATTGTCATTAGATTTGTAGCAACACTTGTCAGTTTTATGACAATTATGTATGCAGCATGGATAGTTGAGTAAAAATACTGACCAAATAAATTTTGGTAATTTTTTTTTATTAAAACGTTTCTTTTATTAAAAATCTTATGTTTGTCACA
Organism: Acanthosepion pharaonis; assembly: GCA_903632075.3. Lineage (NCBI taxonomy): Eukaryota > Metazoa > Mollusca > Cephalopoda > Sepiida > Sepiidae > Acanthosepion > Acanthosepion pharaonis. The sequence continues at coordinate 274,397 of CAHIKZ030001345.1, forward strand.
ACTGACTGTTTTTTTTTTTTTTTTTTTTTTTTGTATTCTTGACATTTTTGTGAAATTTATTTGTATCACTTTCAAAATCCGATGTTTTGGGAAGATAAATCAAAATAGGATAAGCATAGATATAAATGAAAATTTGAGAAGTTTCAACTCTGTAACATAGTTGTAAATGTCATCTGTTTAGAATGTAAACAAACGTACTGCTGCTGCTGCCATCTGTTAAAAGGAAATGGAGCTAGATTCACATGTAAAAATAGACATTTGAAGCTTGATATTTATAATCTGAATGTTACTTATTTAATAAGCACTAGATGGACTCTCAAAAGAAAATCTTTGATTTTAATTTCCCATTTTCTAAGGAGAAAGTGTCATCATAAATTTTGTATCAGAAAAAAGGATTTTTCTTCTTTTGGGAATCATTTGTTAATGATTCAATACAACAGATGAAAATCCTTTGGCTATTACAATGTTTTAATTGCAATACAAGCCAAACTTAAATAAAATTTCAAAAGTCTCTCAATAAACATTGTTTAAAGTATTTTTCCTTTTTTTACTCCAGATTTTTTTCATGTGTAAAATAATTTTTTTTAAAACTTAATTATTTATCAGTAAGTTTTAAAATTTGAAAAGTAATCGTCTTTGTTGACATGAATATATAAAGACTTATTCTTTTTCACAAGATATTCTTTACCATAGTGTAAGAAAAGTGAAAAGAATCTTATGTTTTCAGCAACTAAAATATCTTCAGATAAGCTATATTTTTAAGTAACAGATAATTACAAATTACTCTTGAATTATTTAAATTTTTTAGCTGAAATATTAACCTATTTTTTTTTCTTTCATCTTAGTTTCAGTTACATTTTATTACAACTCTCAGATTGTCATTAAAGGTCAAAACAAACGAAATTAAGATGAAATTTACATTTAAAATCCATTTCATGTTTAAAATTCACTTTTTGTCAGTCAAGGTGACTCATTTGGACTACACAATTGAGCAATGATCATATATTCAAAGCTAACCTGACATAGAAGATATCTATTAATTGTCATTACAAACAAAAAGACATTTTCTGTACTTTGAAATCCATGTATGCAATGGAATGAAAGTTAAAAGCTCAATTGAAGTCTCAAATGATAAAATGACAACTTTGTATTCACAGAAATTTATCTTCATTCTCTACTTTTTTGTTAGATAGAAGTGATTCTATCTCAAGAACCAGATTTGCAAGTTTCTTATATCCATAGAGCGGGAACATTGAAGCAGTGTTATTTCAGATTAATTACTCCTCCATAAAGATTGGGAACAAATAATGGTGACAATTTAATTCAATATATTTACCTTAATAATTTCACCTGGTATGTAAATAGACTTAGAATTATTTAATTCAGGTTGAAGCTAAATGTTTAACCAACTGTCGCTCCTCAACCACCATCTAAAAAAAAAAAAAACTCCAACATAACATCCCAATCCAAGACACTCAGATACCAGCTTATTATTTTATTTTTATTTTATTTTTTTTAAAGATTTCTAATTTTCTTTGCAATTTCATTATCAATTTTAATGAATTTAATCATGATACCAAATATATCAGTAGATTGTACAGTGATGGAGAAAGATGTTGAATTGAGACTAAAGTTTCCTTATTTTAAATCATCTAGCCACTTTTAACAGGATGGGTTTTAATTACACTATTTACATTATTCGGACTATTGTCCTCATCTTTGTCGCTATGTTTATCACAATGTTTTGGCCCTCTTCAGGTGGTTGGGATGTCAAACTGAACTCTTTATTTCGTTCACTTGTGTAGATCCCAGTGAGCAAAATAAAGGGTTCAGTTCCACGTGCCATGTCTAATGGATGTCAGTTATCTCCTGTTAATTCCCCTCTCAAAGTTCTCCACTGCCTTAACACAGTGAATAAAGGCGTTAGTTAGATCCAGTGACAGGACCCAAAGAGTTGTAAGTTCAATACCTGGTTAAGGCAGTGGAGAACTTGGAGAGAGGAATTAACAGGAGATAACTGATAACTGACATCCATTAAACATGGTACATAGAACTAGAACAGTCTACCCCAGTGAGCGAAATAAAGGGTTCAGTTTGACATTCCAACCACCTGAAGAAGGCCGGAGCATACAACAGTTGAAACGTAATAAATATGGCAACAAAGATGAGGACAATAGTCTGAATAATGTATATAATGTACATAATACCTCATCTCAGAAATATAAACTGGTTTTAATTACATACCTCTTCCATATTAAAGTGTTGGGAGCTCAAAAGACAACCTGCATGAAAAATGGTTTTTATCTGGAGAATATTTACTGATCACTTCATATATGTATTCCTATGGTTAGATCCAAATCAACATAGCATGTACTTGATCACATGATTCCACAATATGTACTTGGCATAATCAGTGACAGGCACTTAGTAATGTTATATCTAATTGAATGAGATGCTTTCTTTGATCACACCAACCATGATTTTATTTTTTATTAAACTATAATTATTATTGTTAATGTTATTTAAAAAATATATCATCATAATTTGGTATCAGCTTTCAAATATTATGATAGACTGGAGATGCATAAATCTTTGACTTTACCAGTAGTGAGCCCACAAAGTTGGCTAAATATTGCTGCTTCTTAATGTGTTGATTGATTTTTAAAGAAAAATGCAAAAAAATGATTAAATATGTTAAAATTTTATCTGATTGCTTGTTAAATTGATTGTTTCAGGGTCAAAAAGAAAAGTATTAAATCAGCATTTTTTTTTTTTTTTTTTTTTTTTTTTTTTTTTTTAATCATTGTTCACAAAATAAGTTTCTTTTGTTTAATCATTTTTTTCTTTTAAGCTCAACTTTATTGAATGATATATGTACTGTTTTATTTCATTATGTTCTGCCATCTTTCAAGCAACATCATAATTCCTTCTCATATGGGGAAAGAACTAGTCTATGCCCTTTGTACTCTTACAGAGAACTGGAAAATTTTCAATAAAGACAATTTTGTAAAGACTGGAATGGTAATTTGAAGACACATTCAGATAAATAAAAACTTCTCAGTTATGCTAAAACAATTTGTGCATGGTCACCAAAGAAATCATCTAGCATTATCTTGACGGAATATTATATCCTTTCAAGATAAATTTCCCTAATTTTTGCTTTTAGCTAGTCTACTTGGAAGCAGCCCTTGTTCAAACCAATCACTTGGTTCTCTATAGGATCTTATAGTAGAGGGCTCCTTTCCAATCCCATCATAAACACACTGATTTTTTTAACTGAAGATCAACTCTTAGTATGGTTGATCCACCATCTCTTGCATTATTCCACATTGTTGTAAAGTATCCACTTTTCATTCACAATTTATTTAAAAACTGAAAATTTCATTGCATTAAAATTCTTATTTTTTTTAAACATTATGTGGAAACCACACATCAAATGGACAAATATAACCAAGTAAGAAGGTGCAAATGATTTTCTATACTTGATTTAGGTATTTGCCATATATTGACTACCTCTCATATCATTTAACATTATCTTGGTGTTTCTTTTTTTTATTTAAACACTATCAACCTGATCATGGAACATTGTTAGTGAGAAGTCTCCAGTATGAAATTCCACAACCCATTTTGACATACTTGATCACACAGAACCTTTTCCATGACATGAACAGCACAAATCTGTTTTTATTTGAATTCTATTTTTTTTTTTTTTTTTTATATATATATATATATATATATATATATATATATATATATATATATATAATGTACAAAAATGTTGATTAATAGCTAATTCAGTGGCATTTTTGAATGAAGTGGAATTAATACAAAATGTTCCTAACCAATTTTTTTTTACCAACCCAATACTTTAGTAGTGAACAAACTGATCTTGTACAGTTGGAATGAATTTCTATAAAAAATGAAACAAAAAAAGTTTTACAAAAATTGTGAGGTTTTTTCCCCCCTCCTCTGTTGGTGTAAGCACTAACTAATGCTTTTTTTCCCTCTTGACAAAGAATTATGACTTGCTGTCCAAAGTAAAATGTTTTATAAAGAAAATGTGCTTTACAGCTGCCACAAAAACTAAAGACATAAATATCTTTCAATTAAGTAAATATAAAGTACTCGGATTTTTGCCTATGTCTCTGCAATAATGATTTCCTATTTGATTCTATATTAACAAGTTAATGAGTCACTTTGCTTGATTTATTTATCTTTTTACTGCATTTATACACCGATTTTGTAAATTTTTATCTCAAAATGTTAGATCTTCACTTCTCCGAAGAATTCGGAACTGCACTTAGCAAAATGGGGGAAAGGATTTCTGCAGTTTTAATCCTCTCATGAAATTGTTCAAGTCAACTCTATTCCCAGCCCTTATATTTGGTGGAATGAAATTTTGAAATCTTTGGAGAAAATTTAGACTCGAAGAAATTCTTTAATTTGGATGGGGACAGGAGGAAGGAAGATATATTTCAATATCAAGAGTTTTAAATTTTCTGCTTTTCAATTACTGAATGTTGTCTCCAAGAAAAAGAATAAATTTAAGGTTATCCAAGGCCATTCCACGAATCTAGCTTGAAAGCATTGCAAAGAAATGCACTTGCTTTGCTATGAAATTATCAGAAACTAAACCTACTTGGGCTTTTTAAATTCCTCTTTGCCAAACCCATGGCAGATTTGATGTGTATATAAACACATGCATACAAATGTATGTGTGTTTGTCATCAGATATTAGTGAAACATATCTTGTGTGTATAGTAGCACAAGTTCACATATACATGTTATGCACTTCAGGGTAATATATATATATATATATATATATATATATATATATATATGTGAGAGAGGTTTTAATTCCTAGATAATAATTTAAGTTATTGTAAAGTCATAATAAGATGATTCCAATAGCAACCTGTCATTTGAGTATTGATTTTAAACTGAATTTCTCTATAAGCTGCAAAAGGATATCAAATGTTGTTTACTTAGCTGCTTTTTTTTTTTTTTTTTCATTCCCCCCTCCTTCTCGTTACATCCCATTATCAAAAATGAATCTGGGTAAAACAACTGTATGTTCCTTTCACTTTCATTCAGAAAAGCTGTTTTTGTTTTTTTGTTTTTTATTCCTTGCTCAGATTTCCCACCTTAACAAATTCTCTGTGCTCCACAAAAAGATTCAGATACAAAAATTTGAAAATAGAAAATAAAACATATCTTGTAGGAAATTTTCTCATAAAGAGAAAAATGTTGAGTTTTTATTTTCCAGTGAGAATGCTTCTCCTGCATTAATGACCGTCTTTTAAGTTAATGAAAAAAAAGATAAAAAATTTGCATATTTTCATAAGTAGTTTTGATATTGATTTCTGAAGGGTTTTATTTATTTGCAGCTCAATAAAAAAAAATGTTGTCAAAAAGTAGATTAAAAAATGGAATTAAAACTTTATTCAAGACAAAACTTATCAGATAATCTTCATGTTATCAATGAATATAACTGCTCTTTTTATGCTATCATCTTGGCAGTAATTGTAGAAGGTGTGAAGTGTGTCTGTCCTAATTTATTTCTTCTATCCATTATCTGAGCATACTAAAGATATAATGATGAATGGTGCAATGGCATAGAGAAAGAATTGAGAATCTCTATAACCAGAAACCTACTTTGATTTAATTTTTTTTATGTAGCTACCAACTGAACAAATTTATGCCTTTTCATTTTCCTGATGATGCTTTTTATATTTCAGCATATTCACTTTTGTATATTTCACACTTCTATTTATTTAGAGATTCTTGATAAAATCCAAAGAATCTGCAATGTTATTGGTCCTGACCTAGCATCTTGGCTTCAGTCACTTTCCCACTACATATCTTCCATGTGCCTTTTCTATATTTTCATAGTAATTCTTCTGATGAGCTTTCCTCTTTTGTCTCTAGACTTTATCAATTTAAGCATACTACTAGATTGGAAGCAAAGTCTCATCATCTTAGTTAAAATGGCTAGATGTAACTATAAGTTCTATGCTAACAGTTTCTTTTCTAACTTGTAGAACTCTCTTCCGGCTTCTTGCTTTCCAGTCAACTTTAATCTTCAAAAATTCAAATGCAATGCCCATCATTATCTTCTGTCTTAATTCCTGTTCTTTTATTGTTTTTGCTCCTTACAAAACTTATATCGCCTGCTGTTATCTTTTCAACACTGAAATGTTGGCCCTTAGCATCTATTATATACTAACTAGTACTTAGTGTTCCAAACCAGCATAGACGTATAGTAGTGTACAATTAAAACCTTTTGTTTTGTGATGTATTTTTATTGTGTGTCGGGGGCATCATTTAGCTAAGTCCGTAGAGCAGATTATCTGACCAAAACTAAAACGGTAGTGTCCATGAGAAGTCACCATAAATGTCTTTATAATCACTCAATAGCAATTTCTTATTTTTTCTAAATTAGGCGAGCACATCCAAGAAATAACACAATAACAATTCGGCAATGAAAGCATTAATTTCTTTAAGAACAAATCTAAAATCATTTTAATGGTCATATAGTCAAATTTAATTTTTCTAGCTTTTAAGTCATAAACATTTGAAATAGTATTCAAACAATTGAATCCCCTTTTTATATATTTTATTGACTGAATTTGCTAAAATGTTGATATCTCCAGGTTCAATTGTCAAAGCAGTATAGTAACTACCAGTAGTAATGATCATAATGTAAATACTATAAACATGTATATATGGCATAAATAAATAGATACTTAATATAGATATATTAATCAAAATAACAAAAATAATAAATTCCGCATAGATACTTTCTCAAGCATACACTAATGTATCCTACTTTATATACTGTATACCAGTCTTTGTTTACAATTGAAAGGCCCGCCACCAAGTGGTTACTTTGAGAACTAATACAACTTGTTCTATTAAGCCTGCAAATTTTGAAATACATCACTGATGATTTTGAATTTCTTTCTGCAGATTTTTTTTATTTTTTTTTTATTTTGCCTTCAGATTTTGTCTATTGCATCAAGTCCATTGATATGGGGTCAGTAGATGAGAGGTTTGTCTGTATTATTTGCATAATAAGGACATTTTACTTGAAATTTGTTTTCTATTTTTATTGTTAACAAGTCTTAGTGTTTGAAGAGAAGTATGAAAAAAAATAAAACATTTTGACAGATGAAAAGTGTTGTTTTTTGGGATTTTTTGTTTGTTTTTAATATGACATATAAATTCCTCTCTCAACTATTTTCTTTATTATTATAGTATTATTAAGTTAGTTTTAGTGCAAGTAATGGTAGTGTGGCATCTACTAGATAGCCCATATACAACTTTTTGTGGATGAGGGTGATCAGATTTTGTAGGTTATCAAATACAGTATTTAAATTTTTTTTTTTTTTTTTTTTTTTTTTTTATTTCATCCTGAAAAACCTATTGTAATGAATTTAAAAAAATATACTCTATTTTCAAAGGAATCCTAGACCTTTCAGCTGTCAGTCTTTAGTTTTGAGCTGTATTCATGTTTGCTGGCTAATGCCAATCACTTAGTCCAATCCTATCATGATTTAAACATGTAAATGCTGAATATGTCAACTTAAAATAATTTATTGATTTTTTTTTTTTTTTTTTTTTTTTTTTCCTGGAGAATCTTATGTGTTGAAACTCCTTGACTGAAGTTAGTCAATGGCTGCGAAGAGAGGCTTAAGATTGACCCTTTGTTGTTGGACACTAACAGCCTGGACACTTGACAAACAGGTCAAGTGAATGAATGTTTCAATAAACATTTTCTTTACCTAAATGCCACTTAAACACTGACAGTCATCCAGCCACATCATCTCTCTTCTTTTCATTTTATTATCTTGTCTGCATCTATTTATCAAACAATAGAATTGTTTGCTTTTAATTTTCTCAAAAGTAACATTTTTTTTTTTCCCCCAAAAGAATAATTGCCACCCACATTTTGTACTTATCCTCTGAACCTGTACATTTGGTAAAGAAACATTCTTTTTTCCTCCCAAACAGATAATTGGCATTTTTTAATAATCGGGGGTCAAAGGGCAAAATACTCAATTCCAAAAACGTTTTACTTAACATTAAATGCTTCTTTCCTTTTTTTGTAAATTTCAGATTTCTTAAAATGTTTACTCAACAAACATATTTCAATGTCCTCTGATTTTATTAAACTTGCATTATTTTCTTAAAATCTACAATTTGTCATTTGATTTGAAAAAAAAAATTTTTTTTAAATTTATTTCATCTTTTATATATATGTCTATTTTTCTTGTGCAATTTTGGGTATCTTAGCAAATGTTATATTGAGATTTTTTTTTGCATGACTATTAATATAGGTAATAATAAAAAATAATTGTATAAATTTCCTCTTTACTGGGCTAATGAAATAGCATTTTCTGTATCCTCATTTAAAAAATCAAGTACAAGACTGACCATTAAACAGCAATATATTTTGCTTATCATTTTTTTTGTTTTCTTTCTATCATTAATTTTTGTAAGTATATAGCATAAGTTACTCTAAGGTTACAAGAGATTTAATCTTAAATATGGCTTTAATAGTGGGGTTGATTTGTTCAAAATTGAATTTTTTATATCCATGCAGATTTTGTATGTACCATTTGTTCATGCATTGAATATTGCTACTGTATCTAGATATCTCAAGATTCTTGATAAAGTCCAAAGAAGAATCTGCAATATTATTAATCCTTATATGGCATCTTGGCTTCAGCCACTTTCCCATCATAAGGCTTCCCTGTGCCTTTTTTATAAATATTTTAATGTTAGTTGTTCTAAAGAGCATTCCTCTTTTGTACCTTGACCTCATGAATTTAAGTGCAATAGTAGATTGACAAGTAGGTTGCATCATTTTACTGTTGAAATTGGTAGATTTATCTATATGTTCTATTCTAATAGTTTCTACTCTCAAGCTTCTCACCTGCAGAACTTTCTTCTGGCTTCTTGCTTTCCTGTCAATTACAATTTTCTAAAATTTAAACCCAACATCAACCACCATCTTCTCTTTCTGAATCCTGTTCTTCTATTATCCTTTCTCCTCAGTAATGTTTTCTCATTGTCTTTCACTCTCAGTAATCCCTTGTGGCTTTATCACCTTGCTTGGGATGAAATGATTAAAAAAAAAAAAAAAGAAAAATAAGCAATATATGTAGAAGCAGAATGTGTGTGTGTGTGTGCTTTTACTCTGAATCTTGAATACATTAACATTTGTTTTTATTTTTGCTAATATTTCTTTGATTGTAATTTCACTTTTTTTTATTTACAGTAATTGTAATAATAACAGAAGAAATAGTAATATTGAATTTTTTATTAGATGAACTCTTGCCAATCATTAAGTTGTGATTAGTATTTCTTTGATTTTAATTTCACTTGCTTTTTTTTTTATTACAACAATTTAGATCATTAGTTTTACAATCATCAGTGAACTGCCTCTTACTATTGTAAATAAAGAATGACCATTGGTGAGGCTCAAATTTATATCCTTTTCCTCAGGAAGTCTGGTTAACAGTACCAGCTGCTCTGCATCTTGAGCTACAAGAGCCTACAGCTGTCAAAAGATCAAAATCTAGCCATATAAAGTTACCCTATATTTTTTAATTGATAATTCAGCACTGTATTTATCATTTTTCAATACACTCACTCAATAAGAACCTTCAGCCATATTAATTTGAAAGTGATAATTTAGTAAAAAAAAAAAATTGTTGAATCCCTGCCTTAGTTTAGACAGATTTAAGTTGCCCTTCCTAAAATTTCTTCCTATCTAATTATTATAAACTATTCACATTAAATATATTGCTGATTGAATAATTACCACTTTGACAGAAATATTAGTGCAAGTTCTATAAGCTACTTAGGATCTTTTTCTATTGATAATCCTCTGTAAATCTCTAATTGTACTGCTGCAATCACTTAAGCTTTCTCAAAGAAGAATAAAAATAAGTGTCATGGTTTTAAATACCTTTCTTTTTATATATATATATATATATATATATATATATATGAAAAGTGTATTTCTTTTTACGACTACGTGATCATATTTAAACAGAACGCTGATCTGTATAAAATTTCAGTTATCTGTTTGAATTAGTTGGGCTCTTATGTCCATCGTCTTTTGTGTTAAATTGTTATGTTATAATGTTAATTATGTTTAAATGAAAATGTCCATGAAGATGGTCTTAAATAGACCGAAACGTCCGACGTCGACTTTTATTTTAACATTAATAATGCATATTCAGAATTTTTTTTTTCTGTATTTTTTCTTTCATACTGTCGGATTTATATCCATATATTTGCTTATATATATATATATATATATATATATATATATATATATATATATATATATGAAAAATGTATTTTTTTATATATATATATATATTATGTGAAAAGTGTATTTTTTTATATATATATATATATATATATATATAAATAGTGTATTTGTTTTTTTTATATATATATATATATATATATGTGAAAAGTGTATTTTTTTTATATATATATATATATGTGTGAAAAGTGTATTTTTTTTTATATATATATATATATATATATATATATATAAAATAGGAAGGAACTGGTTAGGTAAAAATCCAAAGTCCTTTAGTATTTTAGTTATTATTTTTTAAAAAATAGTATATATACAAAAGTAGAGCATAAATATAATTATTTATTTAAAATATGATTCCAAATCGCGACATAAGGTCTCATGTTTCAAAACAAGATATAAAACTTCAATATAATCCTTTAAATTAAATTGAGTTGAAATTAATTCAAAGCTCCGTTCCATCTTCAAAGCGAAATTTTGTTTGAAATAATTAATATCTGAAATTTACTTGTTTAGAAAAAAATTGAAATCAAAATCCCCATGGTAACAGCTAGGCGAATGTCTTTAAATTGGGTAGGCGAATGTAAATTTCAGATATATATTATTCAACAAAATTAAAGATTTGAAGATGGAACGGAGCCCATTTTAATTTCAACTCAATTTAATTTAAAGGATTATATTGAAGTTTTCGCTCTTGTTTTGAAACATGAGACCTCTTATGTAGCGATTTGGAATCATATTTTTAAATAAATATATATATATATATATATATATATATATATTATCGGATATTTTTTTTTCTTTTTCATTGGTTAAGTATATCTTAGACGTATTTGTCTTGTCTGGTAGCATTTATGCGTATAATTTTTGTATCATAATTCTAGTTGATCTATGCAGGATTTGGTTGATAATGTTTGTACATCTGGAAGAATGAAAATAAAGTAATAATAAAAAAAAATTCATTTTCCCATAATGCAAAAGGAAACCAAAAAAGGGTTTCCAGTCACATGTGAATTTTATGAATTTACTTCTGGAAAGATGATCATTCTCTTCTTACTTCCCAACCATTGAGTTTGGGCATGTTTGGTAGCTGCCCCCAAAAAAGTGAGATTTGGCCACCTTCACTCAATGTCAGGCTGACTTGAGGTCAACAATTCTATATACCTTCACATCTTTGTACCCACACGCATCAATAAACATTGGCAATTCATTTTTAGTCAAGTCTTTTGATTATTGCAGCCAACCAACATTCAAAACCTGTTAGCTGCACAAAGTCAAATATGACCCTCCAATTATCCAATGGGCATTTATTTTTTCTGGTAATTGTATGTTGATTGGTGGGGATGTTTTGTGTGAGATTGAAAGAATTTAGGTGACACCAGTTGTAGATAGACTGATCTTAGATTCTTTAAGTATCCATTTTATAAATGTTGGCGATATAATAAAGTGTTTGGCATGTGTTTATTGATGGGAAAATATTCATCAGGATTCCTTCTAAGTATTATCTACTCAATCAATAAAAATCAACACAAAAATAAAATATTTATCACAAACGCTACCTGACAAGACAAATACATGAGGTCTACTTAACCAATGAAAATGAACACAAAAATAAAAAAATGCCAGAATTTTATCCTCCATATTCCATTTCTGATGAAGCTTAAATAAAAGTGAAACATGTTAAATTTGTTCTCTATTTGTTCCTTATCCTATTTTATGTATGTATGTGTGTGTGTGTGCATCCATTATGGCATTAATGTTTATTAACTAATTGTTTATGCATTCCCATAATTTTCCTCTTTTGACTGTCATTACTTGTATGCATTACACTTAGGAAGAAAAAAATATAAAAAATTTTAAAAAAGGAAAAATACAACTTAATGATGAGAATAATTCACTTAATTTTGTGGTGGTAATGATTGGTGTTTTATTCCCCAAATCTGGAGATAAATATCAAGTATTGATGTTTTGCAGACAGATATTTTGGTTGAAGCAAAGAAGAGGGGTGAAAAAAAAACAAATCAGACTATGATAAAATGTTCAAAAAGACATATTGTAAAGAGGAAAAATCAAGTGCTTGTCTCTAGGAGGCCATAGCAATCTTTTCAATAAGAGTTCAATAAAACACTGCATGTGGTCATAACATGGAAAATTAAAATGGAAAAGAGAAATTGTTCTAGGCTTCTCACTTCATGAATATTTGAACATGACTAATGAACCAAACAACAAATCCTATAAAAAAAAAAATTAATTTAACTTTATTAATTTGATAATGCTTAAACAAAATTTATAAAAAAAAAAAAACAATAGAATAAAAATTACTGTTAAGTTGCCATAAAGTGGTATTAAAACATTGCTTTCTGTCAAAATGTCCTAAAGAGGATGTGAAGAAATACTGAAACATTTTACAATTTTCTTTGTTTTCTTTTATAAGATTCATCTTTTATAAATTTTCTTTCCTTCATAAATGCAAACAATTTGATAAATTTTAAATAGATTAAGATTTCCAATATTATCTTGATTGTAAGATTTCATTGCAAATGACTTTTTTCCATTCTGTTTCTTACTGTGTCACACTAATCTCCCCCTGCCCCACCTCAGCAATATAATTTGTCTTTAAATTGACTAATTAGAAAGTAAAACTTGGAATCATTGTTTAACCTCAAAACTCTCTCTCTCTATCTATCTATCTCTCTCTCTCTATCTATCTCTCTCTCTCTCTCTATCATCTCTCTCTCTCTATCCATCTATCTATCTATCTCTCTCTCTATCCAAATAATCTATCTCATCATCTCTCTCTCTCTCCATCCATCCATCTATCCATCCATCTCTCTCTCATCCATGAAAAATTATCTCCCATCCATCTAAAAATCCATCCAAAATCCATTATCTATCTATCCATCATCTATCCATCCATCTATCCATCTATCCCTCTCCATCTATCTCTCCATCCATCTATCTCTTCTCATCCATCTCATCCATCCATCATCTAGAATCCATCCATCTCTATCCATTTATCCATCTATCATCCATTTATCTCATCCTCTCTCTCCATCCATCCATCTATCCATCCATCCATCTATCCTCCATCCATCATCCATCCATCCATCATCTCATCCATCCATCTCAAAAATCATCCATCTATCATCCATCCATCATGAATCCATCTATCTATCTCATCTATTTATCATCCCATCTATGAATCTCATCCATCTAAAATATCTCTATCCATCTATATCTATCTCTAATCTATCTATCTCTCTCTATCATCTATCTATCCTCATCTCTCTCTATCTCTCTCCCATATCTCTTCATCTCTATATATGGAAAAAAAATCTATCTATCTATCTATCTATCTATAAATCTATCTATCTATCTATCATCTCTATCTATCTATCTATCTCTATCTCTCTATTTCAAATCTATCTATCTATCTATCTATCTATGAAAATCTATCTATCTATCTATCTATCTCTATCTCTATCTATCTATCTCTCTCTATCTATCTATCTATCTATCTCTCTCTCTCTATCTATCTCTCTCTTGTTATTAAGTCTAGCTAGTGTTATTATTGTGAATGTTGGTTATGGCTAAAATGATTGATCATAACCATTACTTGTAAATTCTATTTTGACTATATTCATTTTTCTGGCTGTCTTACCCAAAGTGGAGAGTAACTAACCTTTACATATGATTGACCCCAAAACTTTTCTAGAAGAGCAATTTCACATTTATCTATCAGCATACTTTAAGTACATTTATTTTGGCTATTTACAAACAAGGGGATTTTCTTGCTGGATTTGACCCACATACTGTCTATTGTTAGATTGATTTACACAGATAAACTATTTCACTGAGTACTGTTAACTGGGACAAATTAAAAGCTTTTCGTTAGACTTTTCTTTTTCAAAACTTTAAAGTTATACATTAGAAGAGTAATATTTTTGAAATTTTTAGAGTAAAATATGTAAAATTGGACTGCAATGATATTTGTTGTTAAACAATTATATTCATTTAAAAACCTGCACAATCCATTATTTGACAAATTTGAAATCTACATGGATAAATAATTGCTTGCATCGAAAGAAGCAGGACAGGGGTGGAGTTAAATAACCAAATGTAGGGACAAAATTTTAATAACTGGAGTACTATACAAATCTGTATGCTTTAAAAAAAAAAAAAAAATACCACCAACAGTCACTTTAGCAGATATTTGTGATATTCTTGAGGTAACACACACACTATATATATATATATATATATATATAGTGTTCAATTCAAAAAAGACATTCGGATTACTAACACAAAAACAGAATGTCTCATATCGAATATTTAACATTGAAAAACATAAGGAAAGAATTAATTATTTTTAATAATATGTGGAAATCTCTGCTTTTACCTGAAGACAGTCACAAGACCAGAAACACATGTAGTAAAATTATGGAAAATAAAGCATAATATTTTTTCTAAAAAAACACATTGCAACCAAAGACGTTTGCGACACCTCTCTTCTCTTCTTTTTAATATACATACTTTTCTCTTGTTGGAACCACTACAACCTCTTTTTATATATATATATATATATATATATATATATATATATATATATATATATATATATATAGAGAGAGAGAGAGAGATCTCATCAATTTACAGTTGAGCTGCCTAGATGCAACCATAAATTATATGCTAACAGTTTCTTTTCTTGTTTGTGGAACTCTCTTCCAGCTCCATACTTTCCAGCCAACTTTAATCTGCAAAAATTCAAATGCAGTGTCAATTGCTATCTACTGTCCTGCTGATTACTCTTTCCTCTTCCTGCACATTATTAATGTTTCTGTTCCTAATTCTTCCACACTGTGTAACCTCTTGTGTCTTAGTGGCTTTACTGCCTTGCATGGGGTGATACTGTTAAAAAAAAAAAAATTACATAAGGTTTGCACTTTAAAATGTGAAACATTGTAAATCCCTAGCAAAATATCCTGTGTGAAAGTCATGAAAATGTTTTACATTTTTATTTTTTTTTTTTTTTTTTTTTTTTAAATCAACCACCAAGAGTTTAATGCTTCAAGCTGACTTAAATTCATCAAATTTTATGCAAAATACAATATTTGATGTAATCAAGAGAAGATATAATTTTAATCTCATCACTTACTAGTCATCTCTCTCTTCTAGAATTGTAAAGAAAAATAAACTTTTAAGTTTGTAGTGAAGCTTCATTCAACTGCCTTTCATTTATAGTTGAGTAGTTTTAAATGGAGACCACCATGGTTGCCTTCCACAGCAAGGATAATTTCAATTTTCTAGTTAAAAAAAAAATTCCATATATATATATATATATATATATATATATTAGTGGATGTGCAGGTGGTGCAATGGATGACATCTCAGAATGCAAAATCTGGGAGCTGAGTTTGAATTCTAGTTGGGTTTATTATATTCACTTAGGTGTAAACATCCCTTGTCAAAGGTATGAATATATCTCCTCCCCCCCAGCTATGGGTGAAATAGTAGAATTGTATCTGACAGAAACATTATTAAAAAAAATTGTTAAAGCAATATTCACTCACAAATAAAGAAATTATTTTCACAATTTAAAATATTCTGGCTTTAAATAACCTAGAGAGTTAGTTGATAAGCCATAAAGAAATCAAATAAATTGATCAATTACATATAGGGTGTGCTAAAAAGTTTGATCAATTTCCCAAAATCTGATTAAATATTGGATATTTTTAGCGCTTCTTGGTCAGGCCAGTGAACTATTCAGCATGCTCACATATAAAATCAAATTTGTAAAATGAATTATGCCAAAGTTTCCCAGGTACTAGATCTTAAAACGGGTAGTAAGATGCACTCAACTTTAAAAGGACCAAGGAAAGTGGTTACTGTTTGATAATAAATAACATTGCCTAGTGAGCTTGAGTAAATGAATGGCAGAACAGGGGTTAGGAGAGACAAAATTTATTAAGAGCTACAAAGGAGAGGTAATTGTGATAATTGTGGGGAGCCATGATTGCCAATGTCCTGAAGGGACATGGCACATAAAAGAATTCATTCTGTTTTTTTTCTGAGACTATACTTAATTATAGTTTCTAGTTATCTTTGTATTTATTTCATTATTTTACTTGACTGAAGGGGAATTTTTTCTCTAATTTCTAAATTAGATTTATATATACTTTCCCAAGAAGGATCAAATCAATATAACAATACTGATTTGATTTTTTGTCTCTTGGCAATTTTTGATTAGTTATTAGTTTGGAAAATATTGTCTTGAAGCATTACTTATATATTTCAAATTTAAAAAAAAAAAAAAAGTGTCACTTACATTTCTGAAAATGTAAGTCGACCAATGATAGTTTTAATTTATAAATTGAATATGAAGTTTCCATTTTTTATGCTGCAGTCTATCATTGATTTACTTTCTGCTTCCAATCAATCACAAGGTTTCTCCTATCTTCTTATAACAATTTTATTTTTACAGTCTTTTCTTCGGTGTTATATTTTAAGTAGATTTTTCTCTGCCCTTCTGGCATCATACCAATGTTTATTTTAGAAAACCTAATATACTTTCATTCTTTTTTTATCTGACAATCTTATCTTTTCAGTATTTTTCTCCTTGTCAATCTTGTGAAAATCTCTGTAACAAATTGGTATCAATATGAACAATATTTTTTTCTAATATTCTGAATGGCATGACACATGGATTTTCAATTAACATCTTAATACTTTTATGTAAATCATGAGTAAGAAATGACAGCTTCCTGTCAGTATCTTTCTGTTGATTCTGTTTTAATAGGGGTAAGTTTCATTCTTTTAATGCCTTTCATATCATTTATTGATATTGTCCTTATATTCTTTCATTGCATTATCCATCATAAATTTACTCACTGATCATATTAATTCTGAAATTGAACATGTTAACTGTTTTTGTTTTTTTTTTTTTTAATCTAAGGATGTCCTATGGCCCAATAACTAATCATGATCCATGCCCCCAATAATCAATGACTTAAGGAACAATAGTTATGACAATTTGTAACTGTCTAAAAGCTTCCTCTTCCTTTGTAAAGAGTTTCAGATATTGCAAGTATTCCTTCCAAAGTAATTTTTTTTTTTTTTATTTTTTTTTTTTTACTTCTGTTGCTTTTTATCAAAACTCTTGGAACATTTTTGAGTAAACCAGAGACTTAAAAATTAAAAGCTAAGATGAATATTACTATCAAATACTTTTGAAAAATTAACTAACAAGGTGTCAGCTAACAAATTCAAATTGTATGATTTTTTTTTTTTTTTTTACATTGATAGCAACAAATCTTGAGTTAGAAAATTGTAACTCGTTTTCAGTGTAGATTTTTTCTTTCAGAAACTGGCATTACAAACATTAGTTGTTTAAAAATAACTTGAGGATTGTAGAATAGAACAAAAAACTGCATATCCTAGACTAAAAATATCCTTTTTGATAAGTTGCCTTTTAAAATGCCAATGATAGAATTTTATGTACTGTCAACATGGAAAATAATCTTACATGAACACTAGTCATGCTATAATTCTTTACTGTGTGTGCACCTGTGTATAATCCAAAATCATCAGCCATTGCTGGTTGACTGCAGAACAAAGGCCTTTCTGAAATCCTTCCACAATGTCCACGGATGTGCTATTTTTCTGTCATGTCTTTGTAGCAAAACCTATTTTGACCTCTCCATCTCATCTTTTTCTTGACTGCATTTTCCTACCCATTTGGCACCAATCAAGCAACCCAACTTTTTACACTATCTGCTATCACTTGCTATATATTCCACCTACCTCTATTTTCCTTGTTTAATCACTTCAATCATATCTTGGTCTCTTTGATCCAGGTTGACTTCCAATGTTATTCCAAGCATTGCTCTTTCTATTGATCTTAGTACAATTTGCATTTTTAAATATATCTCCAAGTGATATTTCTAATTTTTACATGTGTCCATCATAACTAGCATTATACATTCATTATAGATTTTATGTTTTAAGCAGTCTTGTTTGTTATGTCTCTATCTTAATTAATAACTTTCCACTCTATTGTTATACGTTATTTTGTTTAATTTCTGTGGTCTTTTTTTTTTTTTTTTTTTTTATCACTTGTCCTAAGCATATGTATTTTTGATATCATTTTTTTTTTTTTTTTTTTTTTTTTTTTTCCACCTTTAATGTTAAAGTTGAACGTGTTTTTTTTTATTTTTATTTTCATTTTTAAACCTACCTTGAAACATTCCCTATTTCAATGTTTTTGTAATTTGTTCTATTTATTTTTTTTTTTTTTTTTTTTTTTTATCATTTCACCTAAACAAAAGCAATAAAAGCAATAAGATGTAGTGGGGGGGTTAATGAATATTAGAGAATATGAGAAAAACATACTATTAAGGAGACAGGACAAAAGAACATGAATTAAAAAGACAGAAGATAGCACTTGACATTGCATTTAAATATTTGAAGATCAAAGTTGACTGGGAAGTAAGAAGGCAGAAGCAAGTTCCACAAGTGAGAATTGCAAGAGAATAAACTGTTAGCATAGAATTTACGGCTACATCTCTTGCCATTTTTAACTGTAAAATATGAAACCTTGCTGCCAATCTAGTAGTGCACTCAAATTTATAAAGTCTATGTACCATAGAGGAAAGTTTATCAGAACAATTACCATAGAAAAGGCACAGAAAAGCTGTGGGGAAAATGGCTGAAGCTGAGATGCCAGGTCAGGACCAATAACATTGCAGATCCTTTGGATTTTATCAAGAATCTCTAAATATATAGCAGGAGCACCAGACCAGATATAGCAGCAATATTCAAAGCAAGGACAAATGGTAGACTTATAAATATGTAAGATAGATTCTGTTGAGAAAAATTGTTTTGAAGAACACAATAAACCATCATTCCTTGCTGTAGACTTAGCAATTGATTCAATACAGTCTTTCTACTTCATATCAGCAGAAAATGTTAGTCTGAGAAGGTGCAATGAGTCACTCACCTGGAGGTTAGCATCAGCTGTGCTGATGGAAGGTAAAAAGAGTTTTCTCAGATGATTAAAAGAGATCAGTTTTATTTTGGAGGTATTAAAATTAATAAGCTACTCCTTACCCCCATTTAACAACAGATTGTACATCATTTTTTAGATCAGCTGCCAATCTGACCGTATTGAACTGATCAGACTTACTATTCAGACAGGAGTAAATGATTGTCATCAGCCTAGATACCAAGTTGAGAACTGAGGACATCAGGAAGGTCATTTATGAAAATTAGAAACCACATAGGTCCAAGGATAGAGCCCTTGGGAACACCTGCATTAATGCAGAAAGATGTAGAAGAGTGGCCATTCAAGAGAAGCTTCATTTCACGATTTGATAAAAACTGAATCAGTTCAAAGATTCTTCGAGAAAGTCATAACCTTTCAACTTGTGGAGGCCAGTATACCAAACCTTGTGAAATGCCTTAATGATATCCAGAACAGCAGCCTGACCTTAGCTATTCTTATTTAAAGCTTGATAAATATTATTTTGATATTCATGAAATTTTGTCAGCATATCATAGGTAGGAAAAATTGAAATATTTTCCATTTATATTCACCCTCATCCCAGCTCATTTCCAGAAAATATTTTTAAGGTCTATTGCCTCACACCTTTACCAAGCTTTATTTTATCTGTATCTTTGTCAGGACAAATTATTACAATACTGTTGTCATATTTTCTCAGAAATTTTTATTTAATTTTCCATAATAACCTTCTGTCTTTAGTGAATTAAAGATTGCCACATTTTCTAAGTCAAATGCTTTTTCACTGTTACCCAAATAAAATGTTATATTCTGTTTTATTTTTATTACTCAATTGACCAATTGAGAAGTCATCTTGAAACCTTTAGTTTATATAGACTGTTTCTATCTAGGATAATTGTTTTAGTTTATAAGTACGTTTAACAGTACTTTGTACATATGTGATATTAATGTGATAGGTTGATCAACACAAGGTCCTTATTTTACCATCCCCCTTTTTCTTTCTTTGAAGTAGTATTATTATTCCTAGACTGAGGTTTTGAAATATTTTCTTTGCCATGCAAACTGGGTAAATAGTTGCACTCATCCTTTTTGGAATTCTTCTACATATTTTGAAAGATCTGTTACTATGCCATCATTGTAAATTTACAAAGTTTCACATTTTCAAGGGTAAGCCATATTTAATCTATTGTTGCCTTAGGAACATCGCTAATATATACCAGAGTGACTTGGTGGTATTTTTGAAGCATACAGATTTGCATTTTACTCCAATTAACCTTAACATTTTGTCTCTACATTTGGTAATTTCCCTTACAATGTAAGCAATTGTTGTTTATCTACATATCTTATGGATCAAGCATGTTTCAAACTTCCCTTTCCTTATAGTTTTTTCTGCTCTTTCCAAGTTCATTTTTTTATGTCCCATTTTTTTTTTTCTTGTTTTTAATTTTACATCTTTAATTTTACATTTTCAATTTTCTCTCACTCAGTATTTACAACAATATTTCATTTTTTTTTCATCTTTTTTCTGAGCCCTCTCTCTCTCTCTCTCTCATTGTTATTTCTATACTGCTTCCTTAATTATAGTTATTAAATTGCTGTTCATGTTTTGTATTTTATTTTCATTATTTTACAAAGTCTGGAATCCATTCTTGATTTTTTGTGACATGTTTTCTTTCTTAGAATCATTTTCTCTTAATTCAAAATTATTCTGCAAACTACCAATCTATAATCACTTAGTATATTAACTTTATGATAATTACATCTTTAATGGTACTCGCTTTATCAGCAATTTTAATGCTACTTTTGTTTTTCCTGTTGAGCTCTTCCAATTTTATTTACAGCCTCTTTGCTTTTAAAATTAAGTCATAATTCTTCTTTTGTGTCTTTGAGAAGTTAGCTAGTATTTTGCCTCTCATTTCTCTTTTCTATTCCAAATTTTCTTACTCTAGATTCTCCCTCTTTTATTATCCTTATTTTTTGCAACAAAATAATCATCAAATGGTTTTATTTGATTTCTGTCTAACTCTATCATAAAATCCCTCAATTTTCTCATCTTAACTTTTTGAAGTTTGTGCATATAGTTGGAGTATGTCTAGTTTTATATTTTGCATAATCTGATTACTCCCCAAGCTGTTATATCCTTCAATGTCACTCTGAACTAAAAAAATCCTATGCCACTAAACTACCTGTTCTCAATTCAGTTGAACAATTCTTTGTTCTGTGACATGTCAAGTGATGTTCAGTTCCATTATCAGTGCTCCAGTTTGTAGCTTTTCTTTAAAATTTGTATTTATATCTTCAGGTTTTTGATTTTGTTTAATGACAAAGTCTTTATTATACTTACAGTGTCTGTTCACCATTAGTGGGAAAGAAAAATAGGAAATTCTCTCAAACAAGACAGTAAATTCTCTGATTGAAACTTAAACAGACAAGTCTCTAACATTAAGATTGTTAATTTAAAAAATTGGACAAGTAAATTATGATAAAAGAAAGTTTAATTTAAAAAATACATTAGTAACAAAAAATATATCATCCCATGCATATGGAATGCAAAATTCTATCTAATAAAACAAAAAAAGCAATTACTAGATTCTGTCTATTTTTACATGGGGCACGTCATTCAGATCTATTTGGCTTGTTTGGCACAAATGCTGTGTAACTATATTTCTCAATTCTACAGAACCATTTTAAAATGAACTCCCAATTCACGCTAAATGTTTGTAGCAGCAAAGTTTTTTTATAAAATACTAAATTAAAATCTTATAACTAAAAACATTAAAAATTTTTTTTTTTTTTTTTTTTTTTTTTTTTTTTTTTTTTAAATATTAAAATAAAAATTACAAAAGTTACCCCCCTTGCATATTCTAATTTTGGAACACTATAAACAATGAAAAAATATTTTGAATTTACAGAGCTACTGTATACACATCCACAGATATTTTAACTCCCCTGAAGATGGTCTCAGTTGAGATTGAAAGTACTTGGGAAAATAAAAATTATTTGAAAGAAAATTTTTGAATTTTTCTTAATCAATTTTCTACAGCCAAGAAATTTGTCGATTTGAAAGGATTAATACTAAAATACACACATGCACACACTTTTTGGCTGCACCAAAGAAATTCTCAACATCCTTACATGTCTGCATGTACACACATGCTAATATATATATATATATATATTTTTGTGTATTTCTAAAAATTCAAATCATTATTACTGAGATTTGGTTCTTTGTATAAATACAATGACATTCCAAATGTGTCCTTGCCCCTCCCACCTAAAATATATTAACTAGTACTCATGTGATAAACATTCTGATTGTTTCCTTTAGGATGGCATGTTTGTCGCATTACTAGCAGTGACTCTTACTGTGCCAGTCTTCTCCTCCTCATGGGATATCCTGTGTCTTGCACAGCATGATCTACCCACCTGTGCATGTGTTTTGTTCTAATACTCTCACCTTTGCTGATGTACAGATTTGGTAAGCAGATGCCAATTCTCCTTGGCTTGAAATTCTTTTGTTTGTATAACTGAGCATATAGAATAAGTACTGAAAATTATTATTTTTGTACATTTTGAAGGCTAATAATCTGATTTTGTTAAAAAGAAAGATAAAACGTGCACAATAAAATGAGAATGTGGTCACATTTTACATGTTAAAAAATGTTTTGGAAAAATGCTTTTATTTTCCCAGGCATTATGTAAATAAATAACATTGAATTGTAACAAATGTAAAACAAAACAAATTTTTCCTTCATTTCCATTTTGTTTTTGATATTTTGTTAACTCTGGATCACACGTGACAAACATTTAATAAAAGATTTTTTCCAACTTTACTAGTGATGAAGTTGTGCACAAGATTTACAAGCTTAAATCATGGAAGTCACATTTTGATATAAATATGGCCTGTATAATCTATTAAATTTTCTTTTTAAAATAAAATAAGCCAAAAAGAAATCTCTCTCTCAAGTTGTGTTAGTTTTATTTCTTTGTGATTTTTCAATGAAGAATTTTGAAAATTAAACTTCATTTTGATAAATTGCCTTACATAACATCAAAAGGAATTTTTGAAATGCAATGAGGCTCTTTAGCCAAAACAATACAAAATTTCTAGGAAATAATTTGTGAAAACTAATCTAATTTTTAACCTACTCTTTTTTTTTTTTCTTTATCATTATTTTTTGAATGAAATTAAAAAAAAAAAAAAAAAAATTTTAAATAAAAAATATAAGATAAAATTTTGTAAACTAGTTATATCACTAAATTTGTCTCGAGGCATTCAAACCTGAAAATCAGAAATGTTAATCATTTTAGACTTTAAGAAATCTAAAATCAGGCTTGTGTGCTTGAGATGTCTTCTAAACTTGTAAACAAGAGATTTATTTTTATTAAAGGATTACAAATACTCTTTACACTTGAATGACTGAATCTGGGATTCAGACTGTTTTGATGTTATATAAATTTCTGATACAGTATCACTTAAATTAACATAACATTTTCAATGTGAACAATTTCTTATGAATATTTTCTACTCAATTGCTGCTTTCAAGAAAGACATCATACTTATTATAAAACCCAGGTTGTGTGTGTGTCTGTACGTTTATATATTGGATCGGATTTCCTACATTTTTCAACCGATTTCAACAAAACTTCACAGGACTACGTAAAATTACCTTGCGGTGGTTCTGACAGCACCAAAAATTGGAAAAACACAATTGTTTTTGCACAAAATCAATTTGAAAACACGATTAAGAGGCATTGCGAGAATGAAAGGGGGGGACAACTCATATCAAGTTATATTTATTATAAAACCCAGGTTGTTTGTGTGTATGTGTGTGTGTTCATTTATATATGGGATCGGATTTCCTACATTTTTCAACCGATTTCAACAAAACTTCACTTTTTTCTTTTCTTTTCCTTTTTTTTTTTGAGGGGCAGGTAGTGTTTCTTATTGTCTTGCACACTTTTTCTTTATTTTTACATTCAGAATGCTTTAAAAATTCCATTTACAAGACAATTGTTTATAATAAAATTCTATTCAATCGGTAGACTCATAACGATTGAAAAAATGTTTTGTTTTTGTTTGGTTTGACCAATTCAAAAAAAAAAAAAAAAAAAACTAATTAAGACATGTGTGTCTGTCAACCTTAAACAATAATCTTTGTCAATTTTATTTTTCAGTCTTTATGATGGTCGATGCTTGATCTATCTCTTACTGTTACATCCCCAGGCAACGCCGGGCTCTACTGCTAGTCATAAATAAAATCATTTTCAGTTTGATATTCAGTATCAAGATCTATAATATCAGTTTCATTGTGACTAGATTGCTTTTCACTCTCTTTTTTTTCGAGAGTATTCTCTCTAAATAGTATACTGTCTTATAAAAGAAGGTTCCTGTTAAACTAAACAGTGGTTATTTCTTCAATTTATGAGTAAATTATTTATTGACTTAGCTTTATCTAGCACCAAACTTATCCAGCATTTTTTTTTTCTTTCTTTTTGAACACACATTTCAAGCATTTTATGTCTATTGTTCTCATTACTTTTCAAACCCATTACTCTACTCTTATTGGTGTTTCTATCTCAAAGGAATTTTAGTTTCCAAATTTTGACAGTTATGTACAAATTCTTCAGTGTATCAAAATTCCCCCCCACCCCAATACACAAGAAATAACTTCATTTTTATAATCTTTTTAAATAAATTTTCATCTATATTCTGAAACTGTTCAGTCAGTTTTATCATTTGATATTGCTATTAGTTTTATGGAGAAAGGAATAAAAAGAATTAAATGATGTATGAAAATTATAAAAGTGATTTCAATAACGTTAACTGGATTGGATCACTGTTGCATATTTTAAAATCTTGATTCAACTTTGCAGATATATTTTGATATGTTCTTTATTGACTATTTGAAATTATCTGCTGCATACTTGTAGTTCTTAAATTTTCATTAGATTGTGCATTTAAGATCAAATAGAAAAGTCTACTTTTAAAATTGGGTGCTTAACTATGTTTTATATATATATATATATATATATATATATATATATATATATATATATATATATGGGTAGGGGGGAATGCATGAAAAAGTTTTTGCATGACATATTTTGTCCTTTAGGACTTCTTCAGACTCAGCTTATGTTGGTGCAATTACATCTGTGCCTGTATGTGGGATGCTGGAAATTTTAAACTTAAAATGCATCACATGAAAACTTTTTCCCATTTTGTCATACATTTTCCCCAATATTGTTTTTGATATATAAAAATTTATATATTGTTATATCGCATGTGTATGTGGCACTATTTTTTAAAACTTCTAATTCAGAAATATTTAATTACTTCCCACTGGATAATTTTTTTATAACCAGTGGGGATTGATATTGTTTTGTCATCTCTTGTCTTCATATCAGAGACTTTGTTTTCATGGTAGAGATCAATGAAAAATACTTGGAAACTGCTTCTAGTGGGATTGCAAGTGTGTGTGTGTGTGTGTGTGTGTGAGTGAGTGAGTGAGAATGAGTGAGTGAGTGAGTGAGAATGAATGAATGAGAGTGAATGAATGAATGAATGAGAGTGAATGAATGAATGAATGAGAGTGAATGAATGAATGAGAGTGAATGAATGAATGAATGAGAGTGAATGAATGAATGAGAGTGAATGAATGAATGAATGAGAATGAATGAATGAATGAGAGTGAATGAATGAATGAGAGTGAATGAATGAATGAGAATGAATGAATGAATGAGAGTGAATGAATGAGAGTGAATGAATGAATGAATGAGAGTGAATGAATGAAAGAATGAATGAATGAATGAATGAATGAATGAATGAATGAATGAATGAATGAATGAATGAATGAATGAATGAATGAATGAATGAATGAGAGTGAATGAATGAATGAATGAATGAATGAATGAATGAATGAATGAATGAATGAATGAATGAATGAATGAGAGTGAATGAATGAATGAATGAATGAGAGTGAATGAATGAATGAATGAATGAGAGTGAATGAATGAATGAATGAATGAGAGTGAATGAATGAATGAATGAATGAGAGTGAATGAATGAATGAATGAATGAGAGTGAATGAATGAGAGTGAATGAATGAATATGAGTGAATGAGAGAGAGAGAATTATCTAAATTAATTGCTTAATTACTCCTAAAACTGATTTAGCCTAATAACTATCACCTTTTAGGAACTGATTTTTAAGAAAAATCACATCAACATCCACTCCCTGCCTTCCAATCATTATTATGACATCTCATTTGAACAGAATTTGTTTCACTGATTTCCTGTCTCACTGTTTTTTTTTTTTTTTACCCTGCTTATTGCTTTGTGGGGTGCAAAGTATTTAACCTTGGACTGATATGAGAGTAATTATTAACACTGATAATGATAAGATGTTTTTTTTTTAATAAGCATTTCACCCCAAGGAAGGCTGGAAGCCACTAGCACGCAAGGGGTTACATAGGATTTGGAGTGAGAGCAGATAGGAGTGATAGAGGAAAGGATGAAGAGGATAGTGGATAGATCAAGGCAACTGGAGATGTCTATTGACATTACATTTGAATAGTTGGAGATTATAGCTATCAGGGAAACAGGAAATGGGAAGGGAGTTCCACAGGCGAGAGGTGAAAGATATGAAGCTATTGGCGTAGAAGAGACGGCCACATTTCACAGTTTCAACAGTGAAAGGGTGAGAGCGAGATGCCAGCCTTGTAGGACCCTTGAATTCATGAAACCTGGGAACCAGCAAAAGTAGCTCATCGGAGCAATTACCATGAAAGTATTTGTAAAAAAGACGGAGAGAGGAGACGGCACGTCTGTGAGAGAGCAACTGTAGGCAAGATGCCAGATCAGGACCAATTGCATTGCATATCCGTTTCTGGATCTTATCAAGAACCCTGAGGCAAACAGAAGGGGTTCCAGACCATATATGGCAGCAATACTCCATTGTAGAAATGAGATGTAAATCTATGTTGTTTTGTTTTTGTTTTTTTTGTTTTTTGGGGGGGTTTTATGATAAACTCTATATGGTATTGAAAATGCAAATGTACCACTGACTTCATTGGATAATTTTATGTGAATCACTGACATTTATCTTGTCAATATATAATCTTGACTTTTTAGTGTTGCCTTAGACATGATTAACCATAAAGCAATAATAAATTAATCTGTTCAAATACCCTAAACTTTTGAGTAGCACTTGTTATAGCAGTCAAAATAGAAAAAAATATTTTGACAATTTTGAATGTAATTGGGGAAAAACTAGATTCAATTTCATATTGAATTCACAATCATAACCCCCAATTATCAAAGAATATTGTAACATTCCTATTGAAAGGATACAAATAGCCGGCAAGTGCATTGCTTTGTTTTTCTACTTTGGAGCTCTGAGAGAATAATTTAAAGTGAATTTGCATATTTGTTTTACTTAATTTACTCAAAATGGAAATTACTTCCTGGACATAGGACTGCAAAAGTGGAAGCCTCTTCCCAATAATTATTCATATGAAGAAAATAAAACCTAAAGCACACCTAACTTCCTTCTCTTACTCAAGTAATAAGAGAGCAGGCACCACCAGCAACAACAATAACCTACCCCCATGTGCTTAATTGAGATGACTTGCTTGTTAACAACTGCAGTAGTTATCAGATCTGTTTTCACTTTATTTAGGGAACGTTTTTTCTGCCAAGACCTGAAACCAGTTGTAAATATGACATATCCACTTAATTTGAACTTGGCTGGAAGTTTAATGGAATGACAAATTAAATATGGTTGATGTTGATTTTTTTTTTTTTATTATTATTATTCCTTTTAATCACTGTACTTTGACTTGATCAATTTGAACTAGTATACTCATTTTAATTGTAGATATTATAAATATGACATTTCAGTTAAATACTCACTGGCCATCTTCAGCTGTCTATTATTTTGGCTGATATAGGATATCTTATGTTTGTTATTGTACTATTTTATCTCTAATACCATTTTTTTTTCATTCATACTGAAGCAAAATTTATTATTTATCTGATTCAGAGATTGAAAATTCAAATACCAGGTATATTGTAAACCATAATTCACTGGAAAATTGCTAGGTGCTACTTTTTGCCTAAAGAATGGACAAAGATGTGCATCAGAAGCAATATACACTATGTCACAAGATGCAAGCACAAGATGTGTGTTATATGACAGGAAATGTATGAAGGCAATGGTGTTGAATTTTGCAAAAAAAAAAATGAAAACCTCGAGTTAAAACAAATATGACTGAATTAAAATAAGTTGTGGTCTCGCTTAACTCTTTTATAGATTATCCCAAATATAGATTTTGTTTATTTTCTTTTCTTCAGAGAATCACAAGTTAATTCATTTATAAAAAATAAAAATGATCTTGAACTGGGGTAAAAAATATTTGGGGCATTTTGATGTTTTAGAGCAGGAATAAGTCTATCCTGAACTTATGCCTGGTAGCACCAATTTCAAAAGATCAGAGGCCAACTTACAATTGCAGCTATTTTTTAGCTAAATAATTTTTATGGTTATAAAGTGATAAAAATTCTTCTACACTTGTTATTTTATAAATATTTATATATATATATATATATATATATATATATATATATATATATATATATACACACACACACACACACACACACTTTTATACATCATTTGAGCTCTATTGATAAAATCTGGCAAATTATGGCTGCTTCCCCTGTGTATTTAGATTTTTTATAAACTATAAACATACTTTGAGTGCACAAGACATTTTCTTGGAGGGGGCATGTTTTTGAAGAAAAAATTTCTGATTCCTATAATATTACATATATTAATTTATAAAACAAAAAATGTTCAAAATAAGACATTGAGTGGAGAAAAAAAATTGATCTTGTAAGCACTTAAATGGCTTCTTTTTTTTTTTCTTTTTTTTTTTTTTTCTCCTCCTTCTGATGCAGTATATTTGATCAGAATCAGTTCAAGAGGTACTATTTAAAGTTGTGTGAATAGCCTTGTTTTAAATTCCTTAATAAGTATGAGAATGTGGTGAAGAAAGCAATGGAAAATAGTGTTTACTTCAGCAAAAGACCCTCTTTTTCTTTCTCAAATACTCACAAATAACCACAAAATGAGATTTTTTTTCTTTAATGTTTCCTCTTTACATTTCAATTCTCCTGAAATTGTCATTCAAATTCTTGAGCTGTCTTAAATTTCCACTACTAAGCATTATGATTTTAAATAATTTTAATGTCTCTCTAGAAGTGTTTCTCTCAAGAAAATTTTGACTGTGCTTTGTGATATTAACAGCATTAATTGATTGTAACCAAAATGTTACCTTTTTTTTTTTTTTTTTTTTTTTTTTTTTTTGTGGTCATGGTGGGCTTTTAATTTTCTGTGTGAGCTAATTATTTTTGTTGTTTCAAAATTTAATTTGCTTTCTTTCAGTCAGTTATGTGCCATGAATGATACACACAGGTGATCATGTATCTTTCAAAACATTACTGACAATGCAGATAGTTTGCCTTTGCCATTTCTTTCTGCAGTAGACCAGTTGCCATCCAAAGCTATAGAACTTGGTCCATCCTTCTATTTACCCATAACGGTGGGTGGGGGTTTAGAAGAAGAGGATTTATACCTTTCCCAAGGGTATTAACACGTAAGTGAAAATTAATGGATTCGTCTGGAATTTGAACTCGGCTCTCCGATAGTCCAATAGTTTTAAATATTTACTCAGCTTTTAGGCTGGTAACCGGTCACAAGATTATCCAGTGAGTAACAGTCTACTAGAATATTTTGCTAACCATTATTACCCCATGTCAAGGCATCTGAAATTAAATTTAAATTTAATTACTTGTTTAATCAAGTAAGGATAACTAGTAGTAGGAAAATAGTTTGTCAGACTGGAGACAAAAAAGAAAAAAAAATTAAATATTCTTTTCTATCTCTTTGTTTAATTTTATAAATGAGCTTCCTGCTAATGAGTTTTTGTTTTGTCTTTGTTTTTGTTTTGAGGATAGTATGCTATGATGTGTAAGTTGCTAAATAGTTCTTTAAAATCTAACAAAAAATTGATACCCTACTCTCGCTCAACTTGTTCAACTGTTATTAAAAAAAAAAATAAAATAAAACAAAGCAAATGCTTATTATAATTCACTGGTGTTAGTAGTGCTGACTTCATTGAGTTTTGTCATCGTATCTATACATGCTAAGATATTTGAAATCATCAGATTGAAATGAATAGCATTATTTTAATATAACTAACCTTTTTTTTAAGTTTTGTAACAATCTTATTACCTTCCCTTACCCTCTTTGTCCAGTTCTTTTTCTACTGCACCATAAATAGACTTTCCTTCCAATTGATGTATTCAGTCAATGCTTATCTTACATCCAATTGTAAAATTCCTCTGCTCTTTTTTGCTTCTGATAATTTTTCCTCTTTCTCAAATATTAACTTAGAAATTAAAACTACAATCAAAACTCAGCAAATACCTTCTCTTATTGACGTAATTTCCTTTTTCTTTCTCCTCACTATATTTACTCTACTTCATCTCTCTTCTCCATCTGATTGACACCCAAATTAACATTTTCATCAAAGTAAACAGAATATTTTCATTATCATATTGTGCTGATAATGATTACTGAATAATGAGTTTAGTACCAACAAGCTATCTTTTACTTATAATATTGTACTAAAACTAAGCTTAGCATAATAAATAGCTGACTTATGGTCAAGTCATGCTGAAATTCAAAGTTAAGCACCAATGAACCTGCTCAGTACTTTGATGGGTCACCATTCAGAAACCTGAAGCTAGTATACCAAACTAATCCAAACTAAGTAAAGAATTGCTTTGTGTGAGAAGTATGAAGAAATTCAGTGAGTTGGTAACAATTACATTTACAGATCTTGAAATGACCAAAATATTACCAAATACCAATGTTGATTTGGTTTATTCTAACTGACAAAGAAAAACACTTGTTATCTAAAAATAAATTAGGAATACATTACAGATCACATTCTGCTTCAGTTGCATTTATTTTTATGTTTCATAAATAACTAACTTTTTTTTTTCTAGATGGGACGCCTGTTTAAATATGAGGTTGATACGGGCTTTGTTTGTAAAGTCTCCAGGTGGTATAATGGATAGTGGCTCAAAATGTGAAATCAGACATCCAAGTTCAAATTCCAGTCAGGTTCATTACATTCACTTACATAAAATTAGCCTTAGAAAGGGTATGAATCCATCTCTTCCCTCAGTTATGGGTTAAATAGTAGGACTTGTATCTCGTAAAATCATTATTCTCAAAAAAATTGTTAAATGTAATATTCACTTTCAAAAAAATAAATAATTATTCTTGCTATCCAAAATATGATTTGGCTTTAAATGGTTCAGAAATGGTTGATAAGCCATAAAGAGAAATATAAAGTTATGATCATATTTGAGACATGAATGTTACTTAAGCTTTATGGCTATAATTGCAAATGTAAAAGTATTATGTACTTAAAATTTTTATTAAGAGGATATTGAAGACCTGGTAAAATAGAATTAAAAAAATATAGAAGCCATAAAAGATGTCAGAAGGAAAATAAGATATTGGGAAGAGGAAAGATAAAAAAAAAAACTGTTCAAATATTTTCTTTTTTAAAAACCTTCTAAAAGAATTATAATTTGTTGGCTATAATATAGATTATTCAATTAATAAGTTGAACTGTGCTTTGCAAACAAATTTTATCAAGGCATTTTGTGTCCCAGTTACTGGCTTGTCTTATCAATTCATAGATTATTACACTGCTAGTCATCTTTTAATTAATAACATAAATTTCACTTATAAATGTACAATCCAAATATCACCAACTCTTTCTTAGCATCAGTTATTTCCCCTGATGACATTGGAAATCTAATTGATAAATGTTTAGCTTAGTTTAATACAAGACCATAAGTGTAAAATCAAACTCGCTACACTTTAGTAAATATCTGAAAGATGACATTGTAACTCTAATAGAAATCTGTTCACTTTTGGGAAGCATCACCACCTTCACTTATCCTTGTGGGTAGGGAAGCAAATTTACCTCATTAAGTTTGCCAACAGCAAAACATTAGAATTTTGTTGAAGTGGACACTGGAAATAGCTCTTCCATGTTAGTGAGCTATTCATATCTACCTTGTCTTCATTCCCACCTTGTCCTCTCTACCTCTCTCTCTCTCTCTCTCTCTCTACCTCTCTCTCTCTCTCCTCTCCTCTCTCTCTCTCTACCTCTCTCTCTCTCTCTCTCTCTCCCTCTCTCTCTCTCTACCTCTCTCTCTCTCTCTCTCTACCTCTCTCTCTCTCTCTCTCTCTCTCTCTCTCTCTCTATCTCTCTCTCTCTCTCTCTCTCTATCTCTCTCTCTATCTCTCTCTATATCTCTCTCTCTATCTCTCTCTCTATCTCTGCCCCACACCTTTATGGTTGAGGGCAGTGTTACCAACAGCCTTGCTGATATTAAACTGTCATTATTGCTGCCTGGTAAGTTTGCTAGAATTAGAACATGTTAGTGAAATTGATTAAATTGCTGCCAGAATTGCATCACTGCATCAAACAAACACTTATAATTGCATATACAGACATTTGTGCATAGATTTTTTTACTCAAATGCCTATCTACAAATATATTACACAGAGTTTAAGAGACTGTAAACCTATAGAAGAAAACCTTTATATGGCCTTTTTTCCTTTAAGGCTTTGACAGTTTTTGTATTTTTTTTATGACACACACAAAAATAGGCAAACAACAGTCACTTGTTCCTAAATATGTCTGGGTTTTTTTCCTGTTGATATGTCTATTCGAATATTTTAATGGAAACTTTCACATCACCCTCACATTAGGCAGTGTGGAAGTTTATAATGACTTTCCTTTTTGCATGTCTATCGTAATGATCACAACAGAAATTCTTTTCTTTTATTCCCATTTTGAAATGAGCCAATTTTTTTTCCTTCAAAGATATGCTGTTTGCATATATCTATTTGTAGGAAATGTCTGCATAGTTTTTTTTCACTTGTAATAATAGCTGAGTACTCGTTTATGAACATACCTGTCTACTCGGGCAGACACCTACACAGGCACATTTGTGTTGGTTCATCACACCACAGAGCCCACCTGTGATTTATACTGAAACTATGCTAAGTGGACCTTAGTTACAGTCTGTGTTTCTGATTTGCAGTTTGAACAAGGCTAGTTCACTCAAACCCTCAGTCATGATGACTTGTGACTTTGTGCTAGCACAACTATCAATGGCTTCGGAATAGTTGACTACTCAATTTCATGCACAAAGATCGAGTTAACATGTAATATAGGTTTACAGGCACTTTCCCTCCTTGCTACCCTATAGGTTCCCTTCCCCAGGCCAATAACACGGAGTCATCTCCCTGACAAATAAACCCCTGTTAAGATTCAGACCCAGGTCTCATGGTTGGAAAGCATTCTAACCACTTGGTCATATGGAAAGCATTCTAACCACTTGGTCACATGGAAAGCATTCTAACCACTTGGTCACATGGAAAGCATTCTAACCACTTGGTCACATGGAAAGCATTCTAACCACTTGGTCACATGTGCTGTTACCTGCATACATGGTGATCACATATACTGCCATCTATTGATAAGTGTAAAAGGTATTATATGCATTACAAGAAACCAAATCTAGTATCTTGACTTGTACGGATGGATCCCAGAGTTTATATTCATATATACTTTCAACTTTAGCATATTAATTTTATTTTGAAATTCTCTCTCAAAGGAAACTTTTAGTCTCATCTATTTTTATTCTTAACACAATTAAGAGAGCAGGCAACTATAAGTATTATAAGCAAAACTTGGTGATTAACAATTATCTACCAGAGTTTGGCCAATGTGCTCCGTTTTTGTCTTTGAATAACATTAGGAGTGTTTTAAGTTTCTAAAATAAAATATGACACACAGATTACCAATAAATAATTTTACATGTATATACAGATATTTAGTTGTTTTTATAGGTGAGAAAAAATGAAACTATCAAAGCAAAAAGCAACAATTTGTCAATGGTGAAATTCTGTTACTTAATACACGTGAAACAAATAGTAAAAAAAACAAAAAAAAACATAACATTAAATATTAATGAAAAAATACAATGTTGCCAAAAAAACAAATGAACAACTGTTTTAGAAAGTCTTAATATGTTTTTATGTTACATAGTATTTGTGTGCATATCACAGTGTGATGTCAATCATTATGGCAGTAAAATGAACAAAAAGCTGAAAATATTTGATAATGTTCAATTTTGCTTTGCTATTTCTTATGTGACTTCATATAACAATGCAAAAGCAATAAATGAACACTCCCTTTTTGGTTTCTGTAATAAATCAAGAGAACAGGGCTAGTCTATTTTGATAATAAAATTTCTTTTTATAGCAATAACATCTGCCAATTGGAATTTAAGTCTGCTAGTTTATCTCTTACAATAGGAATTTAAAGTAGTAGGTTAGTAGTTGACTTGATTGAAAAATATTGCTGTTATAATGGATCGGCTGATTTATTTGAGATGGGAAATCCAAAATTTATGGTTGTGTT
The DNA here is from genome assembly GCA_903632075.3 of Acanthosepion pharaonis. Taxonomy (NCBI): domain Eukaryota; kingdom Metazoa; phylum Mollusca; class Cephalopoda; order Sepiida; family Sepiidae; genus Acanthosepion; species Acanthosepion pharaonis. Next base: position 309,342 of record CAHIKZ030001345.1, read on the forward strand.
CAAATTAATGACATAACTGAAAATAGTTTTTATGAATGTTACACTACAAGTTTAACTTTGTTCAAAGAGGTTGCTTTTGATTGTGTCACCTGCCATATAAGCTTGTTTTGTTTTTTGTTCTTTTTTTGTTTTTTTTTCTAATTTGTCAAAATTAGAATATTTTTGTTTATTAATTCAAACATTGAAAATTGAAAAAATTAAGCAGCATTTCTAGCTGATACTTTTTATTTTAAGATATTAATGTGACAAGTGCACAAAAATGATTTGTGGAATTGGATAAGGTACTATGAACTATTCAACTCATTAAAAGTGGTTTGGGAAGTTTCATGCTGGAGATTTCTTGTTGAACAATGTTCTGACTTCAGGGAGGCCAGCTGAGGTTAAAAAAAATTAAATCAAAGCATTGCTTGAGTATACATGGAAGTGAAACAACATAATCAAAATATACAAACATTAAAAATCAGTTGTACTCTTTTGGTTATGATAGTTACTTTGATGTATGTCCTCTATATAAGTTATGACAAAATCTATTTGCCACTTCAATACAATGAAAATTTTCTGTTCCTAAATAAATTTTGACAAATGATAGATATTTTACGACATGAAATACATGATATCCGGAAGCAATTGAAATGAACATCACTAAATATACCAAAAAACAGTTTTTAGCCAAAGCTTATACTTTGTATATAATGAAATTGAAAAGGATTCTTTTAGTATGAACTAGTTCTAGAGAACTATGATTTAACCAAGTACTGTTTCCAGTAAAACCATTTGAAGGCTGCATTTGACAAAAAGTTTCTGTGTAAGAGAACGGGGGTAACATTCCTTCATGATAACTTCCTATAATTTTAATAATCAGGCAAAAATTCTGTCTAATCTACTCTGGCGGACAAAGTAAAGGTCTTGGTTCAAAATTCCAATCACCTGAAGAAGGCTAGAGCATACTACAGCTGAAACATTGTGAATATGGCAGTGAAGATAATAATAATGTAAATAAGACAAAAGTTGTTTCAGTTTGGCTCTGACATTTTTACTCATCTGCCATATTCACTAGATATTTCTCTTCAGATTACCATTTATTCTGGTTTTTACAGAATTATCAATGAAAAAATTTCTTACAAAATGTAGTTAGAGTAGTACTTTGCTTAGAAAGTTTCTAAGTGGGTGGAATTATAAAATTGCCTGAAAAATAGAACATAGTGTAACTAAACAAAAAAAAAAATGTTATTAAACAAAACTAATTTTGATAGTAAGCATTTTTCATTTTTACTTAACTTTTTTGTTCCCCACTGCCCAAAAATACACAAAAGCCATAATGGCAACCACAAAGCACAGTCAAGATTTTGCAACTAAGTTGGATTTTTTTTCCTTTCTGTTACATTATCAAAAAGATTACTTTTATCTTCCTCAATAAAATATGCTGACTGCAAGGTTTGTGAATTATTTTTGTTGGATTGAGCAAGTAGAGGAGTAATGCAGTGTTATACTTGTTAGCAAATTAATTTGATTCCTTGCATTCTCTTGCCAATAACAGTGATTTTGCTGCTATGAAAGTGTGTAATTTGTGGGACATTCTTAATTGTCAACCACTCACCTTCAGTGACATGATATTTCTATTGTCAAGAAAATTATTTGATGACCAAGTTGCCTGCTGACACTTTTCACAGAGAGAACAAGGGTTAACTGAATTGTTTTTCTTTATTCTCTCTCTCTCTCTCTTAATAATCTCCTTCAGTCAAAGCTAAGAATTAACTTATTTATATATGTCTATAACCAATGAAGAACTAAATTTAATTATTATCATTGTTTTTGGTTTAAGATTGAAACCACTTGTGTATAACAAGTGATGGTTAAAATTCATAGGATTGTCTTAATATGAATCAATCTTGTCAAGGTTGGCTATAAGGGTAACAGAATTTGACTTCTCATTTGGCAAGTAAACAAATTGTGCAAGAATGTTCCTTCCCACTCTCTTCTATATCAACCATTGTGGAATAGTGATAATATGACAAAAAACAAAGAAAAGTAGAATCCTGCATTAGTTAGACATAAACATAGTAGCATCTGTCTTAAATTTGAATGGTTTTTCCTATACTAGTAATTTTTGTCCCAACCCTCCATTCATATCCTGAATAGGAATTTATTTTTGTGCTTATTTAATTCATTGAACTAAAAACTGGTCTTATTAATGCATTCAGACTATTCTCCTTATATTTGTTGCTATCACAACATTTTTAGTCATTATGCCCTGCGGCCTTCTTCAGGTATCTGCTGAGATTCAGGTAACTTTCAAGGAATTTCAAATTGAACCAGTTATTTAATCTGGGTGGAGGTTACACCTACTGAAACATTTTGCTATCCTTTTAGAACGGCATCTTTCTGGGTGATGAATTGGTCTAAGTGCCTTTTACAAAGAATTGATGTTCTTTCTATTAAGAGAATTTTATAAGGATCAAAATAAGCGGTAATCCAAAAGTCCAAGGTCATGTACTCATATACAGTGGATGTAGCAGGATATTTCACACAAGCTGTACAAATTTCTGCAGAATCTACAAAGAGATGCAAGTTCTGGCATTATCCTGAAGGAAGATGATATCCTTCTGATTATCCAATCGGGAATAGTACTTCTCTGAATTGAAAGTCTGATTTTGCAGAAGGAGCTTCTAATATACAATGTCCTTCCAATCTCATCAGATACACAGCTTCCCCCTCTTTCAATGCAAACTGGCTTTTACAGTGGTTAATGACAACTTTGTTTACCCAAAACATTTTTTGCTCCACATTGGAACCAATCCATTTTTCATTGTCTTGTAATTGTTGTGTTTATTTCTGTTGTGTTTGATCAGAGTATTGTAGATGGAAATGCAACCTCTTCTGTTTATAGTGTGTTTTCAAATGTCTTACTACAAAGATAAGGATATAGTCTACTGTAAATAATAACTCATCTCTGAAATTCAGACAGAAACCACTTTTATGTTGGTATTTTCCTTATTACCCAAGCCAGTTAAGAGAAAACAATTATTCAACAACAACTCCCCAAGCTCATTTTGTATTTCTGGCATTTGATCCCATAAAAGAAGAATATCTTGGTTGTAAAAGAAAATTGATATCACTTGGTATTAAATTTTTAAAACAATGTACAGAAAAGGTTTTCTATTCATTACTTACTTATTTTGTGCTTCTCGATAAATTTAAGAATCCTAAATTATTTTTATTGCTTAATCTACAAAAGTTACCCTTGTATGAAATAAAAACAAAAAGTTCACTAAATCTGACCTTGTCTCTTAATTAACCAGGAAAGTGAGAATTTTCAACTGTAGTTCTTTCTCTCAGGTTTTCAATGTTACTTCCTCTTTCTGTTTGAACAAGTGAAAGAATTGTTCTTGTCACTTGTCATCTATCTTAATTACTTTTTTAACATGTTTTCTCTTGTCACCTGATTTTCTATAGATTCCATGATGTTAACTCATCCAAAATTGTTATTGTTATGAGCTTTAGAGTTAATGACTTTGCGACAAATTCATGTAAATCTGCTTTATCTGACACTTTTATGCTAATTGGATTGGGGAGAAAAGTTGGTTTCTCCAAGTTTTAGGCTGGTCATACCTTCCTAACTATAGATGGTTGAAAAGATTTCATATAAGTTATGCATGTCATCTTTAGTTGATCTTTGACTATTTTTGAGTTTTTTATTAAAAAAAATTTTTTTTTTTTAAATTACTTTTAACATTGAATAACTCTAATAAAGTAGACTTGGATAATTTTACTGACCTTTCTGTAATTACAATAAGTTGCAGAAGTAGTGAATCAATATGTATGTCATTGGAATTCTATTCAATATATCAGCTCATTTTTAAAGAATGTATGTTTTTTTTTTTTTAATTTTGTTTTAATTCAACCTGTAAACATTAGTTCTAATTGTATGTTTGTGCTTTTAGGCAGCTTGTTTTCCACTGATACACATTTCATTAAAAACAAAAAACAAGGATTTTTTTTTTTTTTTTCCCAAAGATGAAAAGGTAGTGGAACAAAATTACACATAAATAGATCAATCTGTGTGCAAATATGTAAATATTGGTTTTTGAAATTCACTTTAAAAAATGTTGCAGTACTTATTTCGATTAAATGCATTACTTAGAACAATTACTTCACTACTTATGTAATTGTAAGAATAGTCTTAGTAGACAATAATATAAGTGATAGATGGCTATAAAAGGCACTGTTGATTATTTAGAGCTAATTTATTTAAATAATGCACCAACTATTGGTTGTGTCAGGTGGCAATAATTGTAAGTAAAATAATGTGCCAAAATAAGTAACAAAGTAATCATTTTAAGTTCTCTGAAGATCAGTGTCTTATACAAATTGCTACTGAAATGTTCCTTTATAAATAAACCTGAAACCTAAAAGCCATAAAAATATTTGATAAACAATATCCCATTTATAAAAACAAATTATTTGACCTGCCAAGTTGCTTGACATTTGTTTTATTGTGAAAATACAAACTTGCATTATATAATCTGACTGTGTAGCAATATCAAGTCAAAGATGTAGAGAACTTTTAGGCCTATAGTCTCTTATCTACATAAAATGGAGTTGTTATTCAGAAAAGTTAAAATTCACTGCAAATTTTCTAACTTTTTTTCCTCTCCATTTTTTTTGGTGGTTGTTATTTGTTTGCTTTGTTTAAAGTACATTATATTATCTGCATTGTATATAGTTCATATATTTGTTTGCATTCTTTCCGGTGATGTTTTACAAGGTATTTGTTTTTAGTTTTTGATTTTTAAATAATGTCGTAAGAATTTGTTTTCGTGACTGCATTTTCAGATAAGTCTGATTATTTACTTAGTAATGTGTTGGCCTGGGAAACAAGTAATAAAAGGACACTTATATTTTTGCATCTTATATATTTTATATATAATTTTTTTTTTCAACAATCTCTCCTTACATTTATAAACAAGAAAGATTTTTAAAAAAATCCTTGTTTTTTGTTTTTAATGAAACCTGTATCAGTGGAAAACAAGCTGCCTAAAAACATAAACACACAATTAGAACTAATGTTTACAGGCTGAATTAAAACAAAATTAAAAAAGAAAAAAACATACATTCTTTAAAAATGAGCTGATATATTGAATAGAATTTCAAGGACATACATATTGATTCACTACTTCTGCAACTTATTGTAATTACAGAAAGGTCAGTAAAATTATCAAAGTCTACTTTATTAGAGTTATTCAATGTTAAAAGTAATTTTTTAAAACTTTTAATAAAAAAACTCAAAAATAGTCAAAGATGACATGCATAACTTATATGAAATCTTTTCAACCATCTATAGTTAGGAAGGTATGACCAGCCTAAAACTTAGAGAAACCAACTTTTCTCTCTAATCCAATTAGCATAAAAGTGTCAGATAAAGCAGATTTACATGAATTTGTCGCAAAGTCATTAACTCTAAAGCTCATAACAATAACAATTTTAGATGAGTTAACATCATGGAATCTATAGAAAATCAGGTGATTGGAGAGAAAAGTTGGTTTCTCTAAGTTTTAGGCTGGTCATACCTTCCTAACTATAGATGATTGAAAAGATTTCATATAAGTTATGCATGTCATCTTTAGTTGATTTTTGACTATTTTTGTAATATACAATGTCCATCCAATCTCATCAGAAAAACAGTTTTTTCAGTGGTTAATGACGACTTACTTTGTTTTACAGACATTTTTTGCTCCACATTATAACCAATCCATTTTTCATTGCCTGTAATTTTTCTTCTCAAAATTGGTTTATTTTTTGTTGTTTGATCAGAGAACTGTAGGTGGAAATGCAACCTCTTCTGTTTGTAGCATGTTTTCAAATGTCTTACAATACTCATATGAGAGGTTTGGAATATATCTGTATGTTCCATATTATGTGACTGATTAATTTTAATCAACATTTTGATCTGATCCTCATCAGTGATTGCAAACCTGCTGGAATGTTCTCAGCCTTCCAGATCAACGTTTCCACTTTCAAACCTAGCAAACCACTTATAAACACTATTTTTAATTATGGCACCATCTCCATGTGATATTTATGGGGCTTTTTTGCAGTTCGTACAGCATTTTTTTCCCTTATTGAAATGACAGAATAAATCTGATTTTCTTTCTTTTTCACTTTTAATGTGAAGACATGTAATAACAATCTACATAGAAATTTCATAGAAAGACATGTTGAAATGCCAACTTTCAAAAAATATATATATATATATATAGGATTTAAGGTCTGAAGAATTTTACAACCCTAATGGAATAAATATAACCTCATGAAATTTTAGTGTTTGTGCCTTTTATAATATACACGCACATGTACGTACATACTTACATACATACAGGATGAGGAGGCAAAAATTGCATAATTTTGGAATTGAAATAAAAAGCCTTATAGTTGATTAATTAGTTTATTTAAAGAAATACCAATGGTTCCAACATACAAATACAAAATGAAAGTAACATTTTATTTGATATATCCTCCTTGTTTCTCAATTACTACCTCTACAACTCTTCTCCAAAAAAAACAGAGAATTCTTCTCCAATGGTATCCATAAGAGTTAATATTTGGATGAGTGCTTCTATTAGTGGCATGTTCTAAAATTCTCCAAACAGCATAATCTAGAGGGTTGAGATCTGAGCTGGTAGAGAGTCAGAAATGTGATGGCCAAAAATCAGCAAAATTGGATTTGCAGAAATTCTGTACTTTTTTGACTATATGGACAGGATCACCATCCTGAGTCCATACAAGTTTCCAATGGGTCGTTGGCTTTGAGCCATGGTAATACATTGTATCTCAGAGTCTTGTAATGAGCATCAGCATTATTTTTTTTTTCACCAGGTTTGTAAAATTTGATAGTCATTTTTTTTTCCCTTAAGAGGCCACAACCCCAAAGACCATAACATGAGCTGGATGCTTTGTTCTGAAAGTGCTCTTGACATGAGCTTTTGAGTATGCAATGTAACAGCATCAGCAGTAAAGATCTTTTAGTCTGAGAAAATTTTCTCAGTAGACTTGTTTCTTTTAAGTAAGAACTTTTTGCATTGTTCCAATCTTCTGGCATTCATGGGTCATGTCAACAAATGTCTTGCTGTTCTTGTGTAAGATTTTTAGTTTTAAGTCATCTTTCACTGCTGTTCTGATAATCTTAGCATCTACCTTAAGTTCAGTTGCTAATTTTCTCATGGATTTCGTTGGGTCTTTTGAGATTTTGGATTTGAGTGTTGATGAAATTATTATTGTGCTTTTATTGTGCCACTTCCAGGCTTTCTCTGAATGGTTTCCCTCATAGTCATTCTCTTCTTCACATTAAAAACTGTCCGTAGGGATAATCCAACTATGCTTGAAATCTTCTGTGGATGAACATGTGCGTTTATCATATCATATACCCTTTGATGTTTGATTTCCTCAACACTCATCTTTTACACAATTATTTGAAAAATTGTGGGTAATTATTATGCAAGGTTATGATAATAAAATGCACCAGGTTTCATAACATTAGTTGAACTGCTTCATGAGTAAAACTTTTAGTGCAAATTTTGCCTCCCCACCCTGTATATGTCATAAATTTCAATCTTGTGCTTTTGAAAATACAGTAAACTTTTGTTCCAACCCTATAAAACCTGACACTCCTAAAACAAGTTTCCTCAATATTAAAAGGCAAGATATTATAAACTGAAACTCATACAATCTATTACTCTTATAAATATATTGGGGAAAATTTGACATCACTTGGTTAATACCAATTTTATTATTAAAACATTGACTTAGATAATAGGTCTTAAGTGTACAAAAGTTGGCATTTCCCCCTTTTTCGCTGAGTGTCAAATTTCTTTCTCACTATAAACCTGATTACCAAATCAGACAAACGAAGATTTGATTTCTAAATCTCTTGTTGAATAACCAAATACACAAGCTTCTTCGAATTCTTTCTTTCCTCTCACCTGTGCACAATATTGTCTCAAAGCAACTCACCTGAATGAAACATTCTTTTACCTTTTTAAAACTCTTATAGCAACAGCAACCTTAAAGATAGTTGTCTTGTTTATCCCAAACAACCATATGATTAAACTACTGCCTCTTGTCTTTGTATGCACAGGACAAGTATTTCAGTGGCATGAGATTTTTTTTTTTCTTTCTTTCTTATTGTCAGTTGGTAAAAACTGATAGATGATGATCTACTTTGCACATTGCCAGTGTTTTATATTTGTTAGGCTTGATTGAGTGGATTAAATTTCTTTCTGTGTTTGCTGTAGTACATTTGCTAAATGTTTTACTTCATCTTTGCATCCTTATTTTTTGTTGACTTTATCTCCTCTCAGTGTGTATGTGTATGTAACTCTGCTTATATTATATATGTTCTACTAATATGCAGTGAATACAAATTGATCAAGAACATAAAATATGGGACTTTGGAATATTTTCCAGCACTTACTATGGACTGTCTAGATCCTTGTTAAATGTCCAAACTAAACCATCCTGCATTTTGTTTCACCAACAGTCATTTTGACATCACCTTTTCTCTTAAATATGATAATGAGATTCAAGATGAAAGGGGAGGCAATCTTGTATAAATCTTTTCTGTTATAATATATTTTTACTAACAATCTCCAGAAGAGGAGAATTGAGATCATACTGTCATAATAAAATATACTGTGTTTGGATTGCAAACAGCCGTATCTAAAATTACTTCTTTATTTTACAGAAATAAATATGTGAAACATTATCTATGATCATTTATACCTGGGATAAAGTCATTTATTTATATTTCAGTTCTTTGCCAAAAGGGAATTGCCACATCTCGTGCATCTTAGCAAATGTGTCAGATTTGATTACAGAAAGAATTTTAAGAGGGAAAGAATAGCATTACTCATCGTAACCCGGTTTTTTGATTATATATTTTGGCTCAAAAGATACTAATTTTTACTTTTGTACAAGCAAGCAAGCAAATCGTTCATTCAAACCAGATGATCTTAACTCCAAGTCTTATTTATTATACTTTATTTTTAATGAACAAAGCCAATTATTTCCTGTCCTTGTTCTTGCAACTGTATGATATTTAAATGAGAATGCTAATTGTTAGCTCACATGTACATATCTTATTTCTTTTTCAGGAACTTGTTGCTATGGAACTAAAGAGGTGATCATGGGAGCAAATGTATCAGCAGATCGGTCCCAACCATCCTCCCGATCGTCCACGCTGACTCGGATGTCTCATGGCTACATCATTAATGATGGCGATGTTGTGGCCCGTGAGAAGAAAAAGAAAGCATCTAAGTTTGCCACTCTGCGGAAGAAGCTCATCCGCGTGCGGCGGCATAGTCGGGCAGTGGATTATTCGAAAGCATTACGTGAGTTGACCTCTACGTGGTCCATTCGTGACCTCAGCTGCCTAGTTGAAGAGTATGAGGCTACAGCCATTCTCAAAGAGCTAGCCATTGCTGCTAACTTGGCACGGCCACTAGCCAACTCTATACGACAAGACCTCTCTACACTTTTTGACTACAAATACTGTACAGATGTGGACTTGATTTATCGAGGAGCATGTTTTCCTGCTCATCGAGCCCTCTTGGTTGCAAGGAGTCCTTTTTTCCATAATTTGCTCTCTCGGTATCAAGAATATGGAGCACAAGTTCCAATTAAACTAAAAACACCAGGTGTCGATGTGCCTCTCTTCTCAGCACTTCTTCGGTATTTGTATACAGAAGAATTCACTATGGAAGGATCCCCGCTGGAGAATGAAGAAATCATAATGCGGCTTACTGAGGAATTTGGGATGCCTAATCCCCTTGAGCAAGACTTGCGAATGATATTGGAGACTGGTGATTATAGTGATGCCACACTTGTATTTACCAACGGATCTGAGAGCCAGGAAAATCTCAGTTCCGAGGCTACATGCTCTGGAGATCACTTGGCTCGTAAACATGAACTGCGGTGCCACAAGGCTATTCTTGCAGCTCGATCACCATTTTTCCGGAATCTGTTGCTGCGCCGAGCACGGTCCGGGGAGGAGATAACAGAACGGACACTGCATACGCCCACTCGGATTGTGCTTGATGAATCCGTCATTCCACGGCGGTATGCCCGTGTCTTATTGCATGCCATTTACATGGACTCTGTGGATTTATCCTTAATTGTACGTGGAAGTACGAGCACGTGTAGTCTTAGTGAAGTGCAAGCTATGGTTGCAGGACGGGCGCATATCACACATGCAGATGAAGCAATGGAAATATATCAGATAGGGCAGTTTCTAGATTTTCCTGTTCTTTCTCAAGGTAAGATTTTTACTTACTCTTTACTCATGTATTTGTCAATTTTTTTTTTTTTTTTTTTTTTCCAGATCATAAAATAACTTCAAGCCTCTTGTTCTTCAAGCAAAATATTAATTAATTGATGCTGAAGAAGATAGTGAATCTTGATGGGAGGCCTGTAGGTCACATTCATTGACAGTACATCCCAGCAGAAGGCCTGTGGGCCACATTCCTTTCTAATCTGTATAATTTAAGAATCACTGAGCATTTATCTGAATTAGATACTCTGATCTTGTGGAAATTAATCATATTTGCCCATCAATCTAGAAACATTTTATTAGTAATGGTTGTGGTGGTATTATCAGCCTTATATAAAGACAACAGGTATTTGTGAAGGTGGTTACTAACTCCTTAGGCTCTGAAAATAGCTACTTGATATTAATCTTACCATAGAAGTGTCTTCAACAAATCTGCAAAGTATGTGATCCTTTGATATAAATATTGACTTCTACTTCATGGCTGACACCTATTCTATCTTGTCAGTGCACTTCAGCTATTGCTGTTAAGTCTAAATGTAACTAGTGTTCTATAGTGTATGTTGCTATGACTTATAATCAGTGGTAAGAGATTTTACAGTAGAAAACATTGAGGATGTCTTTGGAAATATTAATGATAATCACTGTGAGCAACACAATTCAAATGGCTTGCAGGTTGGACAAGGTCTTCAGTTTTACTGCTAGATGGGATGTGGTCTTCAGATTTGTTTTGTAGAGGGATGATGTCTTCAGTTTTATTGGTAGATAGGACGGTGTCTTCAGCTTTGTTTTTATATTAGGGATAGCTTCTTTAATTTTTGGCTCTTTTGGTATGAATTGTTGCAATGATGTTTAATGTTATTTTTCTCTGAATTTCTGTGTTGAAGTGTGGTTACTAATATACGCTTATTCCCCACCCTACTCTCTAACCATTTTTTTTTATCTCTTGATAAAAAAAACAAAGGTAAATTGTCTGAAAGAATCCATGCATAATGTTGGCTCTCCTTTCGTCCTTGACTACCAACTCATTTGTCTTCGTTAATCTTAATGAACTGTTAATTAATGCTTCAGAAAAAGCCTAAGTTTAATATTTTAGGGAGGGCTTCAGCGACATAATTGCTGAGTTTACTCATAAAACAAATACAATGATGTCACCTTTTTATAAATGTTTGCTTTTGACACCATATGAAAAAAATTAAAGTAATCCAAAAAAAAAAAAAAAAAAAAAATGAACCTTCAGAAACAAAAACCCTTTTAAAATGATATGTTGATGTAAACAAGTGGAGGAGAATAGTACAAAAAAAAATTCACTCATGCAGTGCAAAAACCATCATTTTTGTTCCAACATATATAGATAGTAGTGAAACTTGATTATGCCTTTGACACCCCTGAGTACTGTTTGGTGGGTTTTGTTTTTTTTTGACACCCCTGAGTACTGTTTGGGTTTGTTTTTTTTTGTTTTTTTTTGTCGTTATAATTATGCATATTTTTCTTTTAAACTAGAAATTTAAAATTCAAATAACCACCAAGTTTGAAAATTCAACAAAATTATTAAAACTCAAACTGTACTTTAAAATGAACTTTAATTTCTCAGTCTGGCATACAATTTTTCATAAGGGCTAAAATTTAATGAAATTATTTAAAATTCAAATTTGACTAAAAATTTTAGTTTAAAAATAAATTTGAAAAAAGTAACAGAAATAATAATTTATTGGAAATTTTAAAATCTAAAGATGAATGATAAAATTATGAAACCATTACAGCTCTATTTTTAAAGTAAAAAATGAATAGAACATTTTAAAGAATATTCTACAACATCAGAACAATGCAAATTAAAGACGAATGTTTGTATTACTCATCTGATTTTAATATGATTTGAGATGTACAGAAACAAATATACTTGCAGTGATCATCTGCATACTATCAATTTGTTCAGATAAAAAAACTCAAATTTGTAAGTGATAGGCACTGAGTGTTTCTACTAACGAATTTACCAAGAATATCTTATCAAATCACTTGGCCAAATTATTCGAGCATTCTTAATCATGAATAAGACTAATTCTGAAGCTTTGTGCTATAAATGGAGGACAGCTCTCCTGCCTTCAGTAGCTATCAGACCTCCTAACTGCAACTAATTTAAATTGATCAAACCTAACATCCACTTAGAGCAACATACAAAAAAAAGAGATGGATTTAAGAGAAGAGTGTTTATATGTCATGACATTTTCTTGCTTTTGGTGAAGCAGGGGATAATAAAGGATTCTTTTAAAAATAGAAATTATTTTGTTTTGCAATAATTTTTCTTATAAAGCTGATACTTCTACATGCAGCCAATCTACAGTTTTAAGTGGTAAATTTGAGTCTATGATGCAGGAAGAGAGAAAAATGAAAAAGGAGTTGGACTGATACTAGATCAAAACATGAAGAAATGCATCATGGGTTACTGTCAGCTATCTGAAAATTCTTGTAATTAAACTGAAAGGAAAGTCTTTCAACATATCTATTATAATTGTGTATGCCCCGACAGCACACAGTACTGAAGAAATCAAATCTTTTTACTCTATGCTAATGAATGTAGGCTCAATGTAAATCACAAGAAGCTATAATTATCATGGGGAACCTGAATGCCAGTAGGCAAGGAGAAGGCAGTGGAGATAGCTGGCAAATTCGAACTAGGAATCTGCAATGAACGCATAGAAAAATGGGTCTAATGGTGCACAACCAATGAGTAGGTAATAGCCAACACCTGGTTCCAAGAACATCTGAGACAATTATGGAAATGGAGAAGACCAGGAGAAACTAAAAACCAAATCAACTCAATAACTGTCAACAAGAGATTCAGGAATTCAGTTGTTCACTACAAAACCTATCCAAGTGCCAACTGCAGAAATCACCACCTCCTTGTTATATGTAAACTAAGGATGAAACTATAGAAACTGAAGAAGCTTAATGCAGCATCCAAATTGCAATACAACAGACTCCTTAACAACCAGGACCTGAAGGAAAAATATATGGACAGAGTGAAAAGAAGATACAAGGGGCAAAATGGGAATGGAAAGTTGAAGTAGGACACACTAAGAGATGTTTTAGTGATATCAGCAAACTAGATCATTCCAAAGAAAAATGAGCAAAGGAGAGAAGAAAAAAAAACAAAAAAAGAAAAACAAATGGATGACAAATGAGATTCTCAATATGATGCAAAGGAGACAGAAAACAATACCAAGATATGGAACAGAATACAAAAACTACACAAATAAATAAGGAACATATGCAGACAGGCTAAAGAAGAATGACTCAATGAAAAATGCACAGAAATAAAAAGATTGAGTATCACTGATAAGGGAGCTATGCATAAAAAATAAGAGAACATGATAAAAGACCTAGTCATCAACAGGCTACATAAAATCCAAGGACGGACAACCAATATTAGAGAAAGAGAAAATAATTCAGAGATGGAACGAACATATAGGAGAACTCTTCCATAACAAAAGAGAACAACTGGCAATACACAGAAATACCAACGGATCGGAAATATTAAAATCGAAGTGGAAGCTGCACTGGCTAAATTGAACAGAAACAAAGTGGCACGGCCAGGCAGAATTGTAGTAGAGGTGCTGGCAGCCTTAGATGACTGTGGTATAGACAAGATCACAGAAATAATAAATGAAATCAACAGTGGGGATACGCCAGAAGACCTAAGCAGATCTATTTTCATAGTACTACCTAAGAAACCAGGTGCAAACAAATGTGAACTCCACCAGACAATCAGCCTAATGAGCCATATAACAAAACTTATCCAACTTCTGACAACTAGAACATGCAGCAAATCAGACCAAAGATATGACAAGAACAGTGCAAGTTCATCAAAGACACTAGAATGAGGAACGCGATATTCATGCTCAAAATGTTAACAGAAAGAGCAATACAAATGCAGAAGGACATGTACCTGTGTTTTATAGACTAGGTAAAGACGTTCGACAAAATACACCACAAAGATCTATTAGAGCTTCTCAGTAACCTTGACATATTTGGGAAAGACATTAGAATAATCAAAAATCTATACCGGCAGCAAACTACATTCAGACCGACAGAAAATGAGTGCAACAGATATACAAAGATAGAAAGAAAGATGTCTTCTCACTGGATTTTTTCAACTTGTACAGTGAAGCAGTTCTGAAAGAACTAGAAATTCTACCAGGATTCATCATTGGCAGCCACAATATGCAGATGACACGATGCTGATAGCAAGACAGAAAGGAAACTACAAACCTCCTACAGTAGTTAGTGAAGGAAAGCAAGAAGAAAAGACTATGCATAATTATCAGGAAAGGATGAGTCCAAAATGCAAATTACAGGTCAGGAATACTAAAATCAAGCAGGTACAGAAATTTAATTATCTGGGAAGTGTTCTAACAGAGGATGGAAATTGCAACACTTAGATCCAAAGACATATTGGAATGGTCAAAGATGCATTCCAAAAGCTAAACAGAGTATTAAGAGACAGAAAAATTTTGTTAGAAACAGAAAAAAGAGTACTGAACTATTATGTGATATCTGTCCTCCTATATAGCAATGTATGCTGGACAGTCCCCTCAAAGATGAAGAAAAACTTGAAGCAACAGAAATGTGATGCTACAGAAATTTGCTGAGCATACCATGGACTGAACATGTGAGCAACAATAAGGTTTTTGAGAGAATGGAAATGAAGAGGAAACATTAAGAGCTACAAGGGACAGGAGTAAGTGGAGGACTATGATTTTCCTTGTCTTGAAGGGACATAGCCCATGAAAGAATAGATTTGTATAGCTGTTATTAGTGGTGAACGAATTCTAAACAGATGTTTAAATTTAGTAATTTATTCTCAGCATATATATATATATATATATATATAATTCTTGCTGCTTTTGCTGTTAGAATAGCTCAACTAATCCATTCTATAGCCTCCTCTAATATAAAATCTATTTAGAAAATATTTTTTTCTTTGGGTAGAACAGTTTTACCCTATTACTATACTATACTATACCTGGTGTGTTGTGGGAAATAGAACAATGTCTTTCCACACAGATTGTGTACATCGGTCTTCCATTCTGTTACCTTCTGCAAGATATTGTTGTAATCACAAAAGGAATGCAAAAGAAATGGTATCATTCTTGGAATTTTGAGATGAGTTCTCAATATTTCTTGATTTTTTTTTTTTAAAACTTTTGATATTACTTGCAATGAAATTAAAAGAATAAAAATTTTAGTATTTTGATAGTTATAGTTCCTCAAAAAAATTATGAAACATTTGAAAGAACTAAAAGTAATGAATTCAACAAAAAAAAAATGGTAATCAACTATTTCATGCCATGTGGGGAAATTTAAAAAAAAACAAAAAACTAATAAATTGCTAAAAACTGGTCTTGTTAGGCAATACGTTTTGGAATATAATGTTGAACAAGAGATTAAATTTCCAGACATTTGGCAATGATGAATTGAACCATCACCTGTGCTGAAACATTCATCAATTTAAGAAATTGTATCAAAATTCAGTATTATGATGGTCATATTGGTCTTGTTCTTTCATTTGTTTTAGCAACAGATACAGTGGAGCAATATATTTTCTATTTTAAAATCCACCAGACCAGATCTTCTATCAAATCTATGGACATGCATCATTTTGTTTACCACTTTTCTGTCACTGGCTCAAGATTCTTTAGGCTGACTAATCTGTAGCCAGCCCAGCATGTTTGAAATAAAAATTTCTATCATCTTAAATGCAATGCAGGTTAAATTGCCATATTGGCACAACAGATGCCAATCTGTATCATGCTGTACAGTTGTAAGATTTGAAATGCCTAAATATATAGATTTAGAAAGTCAATTAATGTTGATAATATTTTGATTTAATTCCATCATGACATGGGTAAGTACGCATACACACTATGAAGTTATACAATAACCAATAACATTATCTTGGTATTAACCACTTGAAACTATTTGATGAGATTTCAAGAGAAATTTACTTTATTCTAAGTATAATTACTTCAGCAGTGGAGTTAGATGATGAGTGGTAATGAAAACGGTGCTTGTCCTGGAGTGGCTGACAAGATATTTTGTTGGTAACATATCACTCATTGACAGATTCTGTAACTATGTTATATATATAAAAAAAAAAAAAAAAACTTTTATAAAATAGTGCAATTAAAGTTTCCTGCCTTTTGTAACCAATTTTAAATGTGATTTAGACAAAACCTGGTAAACAATTTCCAGGCATTTAAAAACAGCAGTGTATGTTGTACATAGACTTTTGAGGAACTAGTATTTTTGCAAGTTTTGGGTTATGTTACTTTGGCAGGGAATCAGATAGTGATCCAAGGTAATTAATAGATTGCAATGAAGGCTTTGCAAGCGATAGTCTTGAAACAGCTGACAAGATATTTCATTGATATAGCATCATGAAAAATATTCCCCTCATTTTTCATTTATTTATTTATTAATGTCAATTGTTATTTTCTGTCTTCTTTATTCCTGTTCTTTTATTATTTTTTTTTCTCATTAATAATATTTTATCATTCTCTAACACTCAGTAACTCCTTGCATCTTAGTGGCTTTATTCCCTTGTTTGGGGTGAAATGATTAAAAAAAAATTGTTATTCAAATACAGAATTAAATTAACTTTTATGATGTATGATTCTATTTGCATTCTAACAAATCAAGCCAAGAAAAAAAAACAAAATAAAAGGAGATAGTGTTGATCCTTTTTTTTTTTTTTTTTTATTTGTGAAGAATTATTAGGCAAACATTCTGCACTGACAAATGACACAATTGTATAATCTGCAATAAAAAAATTTAGCACAAACAATAAATAATTTTGACAGGTATTATTTATATATGAATTAGCACTTCTGACTTAGATCAATGTGCACTCCACCTTCGATTACAACGCTCCTCCTCAAAACTTCTAGTTCAGATTAGTATAGTATCTGTGCAGCCAGAAATTTGTTGCACGCACGTGTCTGTCTGTCTGTCTGTGTGTGTGTGTGTGTATATGTATCACGAGTCATTGTGAACAAGGCTCTGATTATACTGGCTTTGTTCAATTGTTGATCATACCAGATTATGCACTCTCTCACTCTCAGAAACTGTAGCTAAGGACTGCTGAGAATATTTGCAGATAAACCATTGGTTTGCTCAATGAATGTTAAAGAAACCCAAATGTGCTTTAGCAGATGTCTGCAACAGGGATTAATTAGCCATTTTAGAAGATGGATATGCTCAGAAACAAGCAACCGTGTGTGTGTGTGCGTGTATATATTGCTTTTTGTTAGAAGAATCAGCTGACCAACATTCTTCTAACAAATAAGCAATTACAAATTAAAATAAAATTATCTTTCCTGTTGCAAAATTTAATAATTTTCTTTTATTTGCATATACTACTTTGTGCTTTTATAAATCAAATATTTGACAGTTGTATGATAAAAGTTGCAGATAGATGTAGAGAAATTGACCACAATTAAAACCTTGTGAAAGCTATAAACACACGGCAACAGGTGGATATGCAGTATTTGTTGTAACAACCAGAATATGTTTAATATTGAATGCATGTACATGTGACATCACAAAGATGACTGCCACCACAAACGGTGAAACAACTTAATGACATTGCTGTGGAACTTGATCTTCCAAAGTTTGTGTTCTATGAAATCATCCACAAGAAGCCAGTATATTGAAAAGTCTCATCTTGTTGGGTACCAAAGAAGTTGACGAAGTTAAAATTTTATATTTTATATTCCTTATCCGTATCGACTCTGGCCCATGCTTCTTCTGTATCCATCTATATCAATCCATATGGGCAGGTGTAGTGAATGCACAAGCACCTCCCTTTAACTTTTCCAAATGTCTTTTAACTCACTAGCAATCTATATATACATAACTCATGCCATGGCTCACAGCTTGGCTCTTCATTTTCCAAGTCCATTTGTTTGTTGTTTTTGTTTGTTTGTTTGTTTTTGTTTGTTTGTTTGTTTTTGTCGCTTTTGTTTGTTTTTTTTTGTCGCTTTTGTTTTTTTTTTTTTGTCGCTTTTGTTTGTTTTTTTTTTTGTCGCTTTTGTTTGTTTTTTTTTTTGTCGCTTTTGTTTGGTTTTTTTTGTCGCTTTTGTTTGTTTTTTTTGTCGCTTTTGTTTGTTTTTTTATTGCTTCTTTTAATAGGAGTAGATAGGTTTTCTTATCACCTGGTTAATTTCCTCCCCTTTCTCTTGAACAGGAGTAGACTCATCCCTTGTTTCTTGTTTAGGAAGGGGTTCCCAGAACTTTTCCTTTTCCTGGCCTTAGTAGTATTGCTGTCTTGAATCTCTTGTGTTGTTTGTGGCAACATCTCTTCATACTGAGAGTACTGGGTTGGCAGTTTTCTGGTTGCTGTTCTCAACTGGTAGTTAAGAGCCCAAACTCTTACGTAGCTTCTTGAGAGGCTGCTCTGATCAACAGTTGCATAATATTGGTGTTTCTTGCAGTGCCATGTCATACATGGATGGGTGTCCCTGCATACATCTCTGGTGGGTAACCCCAAGATCACATTATGTTGCAGTTTGCACCAGTTCATTTTTGCTCATGTCACGTTTCCATAAGCAACGAAAAATGCAAACCTAAACCAACTCAAAAAAAAATGATAATCTAAACTCTTTAATATTTCCTTCTCCAATATTCATGATATTCGTATAGACTTCTGCAGTGTGGAATCATTCCTCTTTGATAAATCTGATATACTAGCTAGGCTAACCTTAACTCATCAATCCCTTCCTCTGATTTCTTGATTTCCAGCTATCTTCCTCTCCTTACAAAGAACTCTAAAATCCACATGTACGGCCTGGCTGTTTATGCCCACAATCATATCCCACTGGTTAGGGAACTCTTTTTGGAATCTCCAGACCATTCATGTATGCGTCTCCATCTATCTCTCCTTAATTCAGTAAGCTATATCTTCTTTCTCTACCATTCCCCTTCCTCTCAAGACTGTTGTATTCATGCTTGATGACTTTAATGCCCACCATACCATGTGGCTTAAACACTCTGTAACTGACCTCGCTGGCATCTAAACCATTAACTTTTCAATCACTAAATCCCTCATGCAAGGGGTTGACTTTTCTACATGTTTCCCCAGTAACCCTGACAGTAATGCTTCCTGTCTCAATCCCTGACTCCTGTCGTACTATGCAACTCTGTCCTCTTAGCAATTCTGATCACACTGTAGTGTCTGTCTCCTTCCTCCACTCCAGCCACGAAGCTCCTACTAACAGAATATCTTTGTTATCAACACGCAGACTGGGACACATTCCGTGATTTCCTTTGCTGCATCCCTTAGAATGTGGATTTTAATCATCCCATTCAAAAATATGTCTAAGCTCTCCTCCTGGGTAAACGCCGGCATTGAGGCTGTCATCCCAGCAAGAAAATACCAAATTAAATCATGCTCATGTCCTTGGTTCTCACCTGCTTGCTCTGCTGCTATAGCCCATAGGAATCACTTCTTTTGTCTGTACCAAAGCAATATGTCTGATTACAACAGACTTCTCTTTGTCTCTGCTCATAATGAGTGCCAGCATGTCACTAATGAAGCAAAGTTACTGTTTGGTGATAGAATGAAACAGCATATTACATCTCATAAGTTTGGTTTTAAAGATTTTTGGTGGCTCCTGAACTACAGCAGATCCTCAATCTCTCCTCTATTCAATCAATTTGAAGTTCTAACATCCAGAGCTGATAAGGATTTGCTCAAAAATTCTCATCCAACTCACTGGTGCCTAGTGAGCTATATTCACTGGTGCCTAGTGAGCTATATTCACTGGTGCCTAGTGAGCTATATTCACTGGTGCCTAGTGAGCTATATTCACTGGTGCCTAGTGAGCTATATTCACTGGTGCCTAGTGAGCTATATTCACTGGTGCCTAGTGAGCTATATTCACTGGTGCCTAGTGAGCTATATTCACTGGTGCCTAGTGAGCTATATTCACTGGTGCCTAGTGAGCTATATTCACTGGTGCCTAGTGAGCTATTTTCACTGGTGCCTAGTGAGCTATATTCACTGGTGCCTAGTGAGCTATATTCACTGGTGCCTAGTGAGCTATTTTCACTGGTGCCTAGTGAGCTATATTCACTGGTGCTTTGACTGCATGAATTTAAGTTTGCTACTAGGTTGGCATCTCAGTCCAACTCTTTTACTGTCAAAACAGTTAAATATAACTGCCTCTTCTGCTGCAACAGCATCTTCTCTTACACTTCCCAACAGTGTAACTCTCTTCCTCTTGCTCCCCTGATAACTATAATCTTCAAAAATTTAAATGTAATGTCAATCGACATCTTCTGATGCCCGTTCTTTTTATCCTTTCTTCTATCCCCCAGTATTTTTTAGTCTTTTCTATTACTTTCATTCTCTGTAACCCCTTCTGTACTAGTAGCACTCACGCCTTGCTTGGGGTGAAATGCTTATAATAAAAAAATTTAAAAAATGCCAGTCCTTGTGCATGAGCAATTCTTTTCAGCTTTTGAAATGGTATAGGGGGAGATGATGTAGACTTTCTAGAACAACTGATAAGATCTGGATGCATCAAATGATTCCAGTAACAAAAATTGATTCCATGGGCTGTGGAAGTATCCTTTGTTACAAACCCCCACTCTCCACTCTCCAATCAAAATTCAGCAGAAAGCAAAGAAATTGATAGCAATTGTATTTTTGTGTGTAAAGGTTGTGCTATTCATGAACATACCTCATGGTCATAAAGTGCAGGCAGATACTGAAACACTGAACAGATCTGGCGGAAGCTGTTCATCAAAAGGAAAGAGAACATTTGTACCAGGTTATTATTCTAATACATGAGAATTTAACTCCGCATATGTCCAAGCTAACAAATGAGTGGCTTTAGTGATATGGTTGGGATGTTATACTACATCCACTGCATAATTTTGATTTGGTTCCTTCAGATTATTGTCTGTTCAGACCCCCACTCAAATGACTTTTATCAAAGAAATTATTCCACAAGTTGCAGAGGTGCAAGTGTTGTTCTAATCACTTCACACTGCATTCTTTGAGGAGGATATTTAGACACTCATGCAGCAATGGGACAAGTACATTCATTTATATAACAACCATATGGAAAAGTAGCATCTTAGTGATGCTAACATGCATATTTTTTTTTTTTTTTTTAATGTAATAAACATGTTGGATTCGTAATTGTTTGCAACTTAGTCTTAGCTCACGCATTACACAAGGGATATCTATCAAAATTAAATGTGTGTATATATATATATATATATATATATATTTTACTGTGTGTGTATATATATATATATATATATATATATATATATATATATATATAAAGTTTCAAATTGAAAATTATAATGTTTTATTTTATGAGGACAATTTGAAATATCAAATATTATATAAATAAATAAATACTTTCATAAAATAAAACATTATAATTTTCAATTTGAAACTTTTTATATATATATATATATACATATTAAGAAAGTATACGTGGCTTTCATTATATATATATATATATATATATATATATATATATATATATATACACACACACACACACACACACACACACACACACACACATTTGGTTAATGGCTATAAAACATAAAACACAACAAAACATAAAATGATGTTACCTAGCACAGAAAACAAATCTTTCATAATAGTTTAGGAAAGCCAAAGTATATTGAACAATCTATATTTAAATTGGCACCTAAAATCAGGAAAATAATTGAAATATATATAAAAAGAATAAACAAATTTTGAAAAGAACTTTCTTTGCTCTTATACCAAACTTGTATAAATGAAAAATTGATGCCCAAATACAGGCAAGATATATATGCAAAAACATCTTTTTTTGTCCATGTACTTTGTTTTCTTAATACAATCTAAATTATAAATTGGACTGCCTCTTTGGTTGAAAAATACTGCCAGACAAAACTATTACCTAATTATATGGTGTAGGCACATTTAAATTTGTCTTTAAAAACAGACTAAGTGCTAAGGTTAATTTTCTGTCATGGCTTTTATTTTGCTGAATTGTCTAATTTCATCCTTTCTTTCAAAACACTTTTTTTTTTCTTAAATTGAAACATAGTCGTGGGTGGCTGCAAACTCTTGGATTGACTTACATTGTCTTGACAGCTGTGAATCATGAACACTTCTCTCAAGGCCTTTTTGTATTATAAATAAAATTTAACTGTTATATTTTAAGAATTATTAGTTAGCTCTATAATAAAAAAAAAAAAAAGACTATTATATATGATTTTATTAAACTTAAATGCACAATGCATTTGATTTTGTTTGTAGCATTTTTATTTTTTCTGAAAACAGAAGTGTAATATCTTCAGCCTGACATTTGTTAAAGATTTGACAGAAATGAATTCTAAAGCTCTCTTTAGTCTCTTAGCATTTGTTCCCGTCATTTGGTGCTCTATTCATTCTAACTTTATCCAGTATTAGCCAAATTGAATGTTTCCTTCAGAATAATCATTAGGCTTTGTTGGAATTAATTTTGTCAAGTCAGTTTTTCTTTTAAGTGTTAAAAACATAAGAAAATAAAGTAAAATCCGCTGTGAGACCCACTGGGCAGTGTAGCAAAAAAAAAAAAAATCATTATAGTAATGTCTGCTTGGGATCAGCATAATATCTAATCTTTTTCATTCTAGGCCAAGCAACATGACATTAGCATAAAATATACATAACTCTATTTTGCTTTATATTGCTTCTCTCTACAGCATCGTCACCAAATGGTTTCTTTTTCTTTTTCTGCTCTGTCACCTAGCCTCATTTTTTTGTTTCTTTTTCACATTGCCACCTAGCCTTCTTTGTTTCTTTATCTTTCCACCTGGCCCCTCCTTTTTTTTTCTCTTTCTCTCAGCCACTTGTCCTCTTTTTTCTTCTTTTTCTTTTTTCCTCACTCTCAGCCACGTAGACTCTCTTTATCCTCTCTTTTTCTATCTTCGCCACTCTCTCTCTCACCTGGAGTCTTTTTTTCCTCTCTCACTCAGTCATCTGTCCTCTATATTTTCACTCTTAGCTGCCTCGCCTCACCTGTATTTTTTCTCTCTCTTGGCACAAAATCAGGTTTATATTTTTCTCCCTCTCTCCTCTGTCGCTTGACCTCTCTTTCACTCTTTCTCTCCTCTGTCGCTAGACCTCTCTTTCACTCTCTCTCTCTCCTCTGTCGCTTGACCTCTCTTTCACTCTCTCTCTCTCCTCTGTCGCTGACCTTTTTTCTCTCTCTCTCCTCTCGCTTGCCTCTCTTTCCTCTCTCTCTCTCCTAGTTCTCTCTCTCTCTCCTCTGTCGCTTGACCTCTTTAGTCTCTCTCTCTCTCTCTCTCTGACCTCTCTTCCTCTCTCTCTCTCCTCTCTTCCTCTCTCTCTCTCTCTCTCCTCTCTCGCCAATTTCTCTCTCTCCTCTCTTTTCTCTCTCTCTCTCCTCTCTCTCCTTGACTCTCTCTTCTCTCTCTCTCTCTCTCTCTCCTCTGCCTCTCTCTCTCTGTGTGACCTCTCTTTCCTCTCTCTCTCTCTGTCGCTTGACCTCTCTTTCTCTCTCTCTCCCGACCTCTCTCTCTCTCTCTGTGTTTGACCTCTCTTTCTCTCTCTCTCTCTCTCTCTCTCTCTCTCCTTGACCTCTCTTTCTCTCTCTCTCTCTCTGTCTGTAACCTCTCTCTCTCTCTCTCTCTCTCTCTCTCTTTCTCGACTCTCCTCTCTCTCTCTGTCGCCCGACCTGTCTCTCTCTCTCTCTAACGCCCGACCTCTCTCTCTCTCTCTGTCGCCCGACCTGTCTCTCTCTCTCTCTGTCGCCCGACCTCTCTCTCTCTCTCTCTTGACCTGTCTCTCTCTCTCTCTCGCCCGACCTCTCTCTCTCTCTCTCTGTCGCCTCTCTCTCTCTCTCTGTCAAACCTCTCTCTCTCTCTCTCTGTCGCCCGACCTCTCTCTCTCTCTCTGTCGCCCGACCTCTCTCTCTCTCTCTGTCGCCCGACCTCTCTCTCTCTCTCTCTCTTTCTCTCCCCCGCCCAGCTGCACTGTCTTCTATTTTTTCACTCTTTCTCTCAAGCCTCACTGTTCGTAACATACATTCTAAAAATCAATTTCTTTCATTCAACAAAGGTGAAATATTTACTCTTATTAATATGTAATACAATTTTGTTTTTGACTCCTTCAAATATTCCCACGGATAATTTTTTTTGAGTTAAAAGTTAGACTCTAATTTACAACATTAAAGAAAATAATTTTGGAAACTTGCTTTCTCAATAGAGATGCAGCTATACGCAGTATTTTGCAAACAACACACCCAAGTTTTGTGTACAGGGAACCTGATTTTGAACTGCCACTCTCTCTCTAATTCCAAAGACAAAAAGTAAAATGTGACTGATCTGTCAAGGAAATCTATCACAGCTACAATGTATGTTGTAGCCAAAGATTTCCTCCTCTCCCCACTCTACAAAAAATACATTTATCACAATGAATAAAACATTTGGTACCTGCATTTTTTTGCTTTAGACAAATCTGTTTGTTATTGTTTCTTAGTTTTTTTTGTTTTTTTTTTTCTGTTTTTTTTGTTACTCTTTTTCTACAACTGTCGTCCTCTTTTTTGTATTTCTTTAAATTTGAATAGGTTTTTTATGTTAATTTAAACTGAACATTTTATAAATTCAAACAATGCTTTTGAAATCACTTGAATTTTTTTTTTTTTTTTTTTTACTACAGTTAACTTTCTTTACCTGTTTTCAAAACAGATCTTTTCAAAGCTACACCACTTGTTTAATTTACATTCATCCATTTTCATGATTTGTATGACAGCTGAAAAAAACGGTTTATTTTTTTTATTTTTAAGGACAATACTGGCATGTTATTGAAGCTAGATAGTGTTTTTGTTGGCATAGCCTTTAAATAAGGCATTTTTTAATGGTTGTGGGTAAGGACCAAAAATAAGATACATAGACTAGCATACTCAGTGACTTCAAGACTTGGTTTAAATTGTTTTTTGTTTTTCATGAACTACTTTTTAGATAGATACTATTTAATATAAAATATTAGATTGAATCCATTTGATGGAGAGATTTACTTGTAAATCTTGATTTAGGCCCATAATCATAACCCACTTTAAAAAATCTTACATTTATCAACTGACCTTATCTTTCAAAACCTGTTTTTCATAAATATTTAAATCTCAAATATTTCTTTATAATATATATGTTGATCGCTACAAATCTATTTACATGCAATGTTTAAGTTTATACTTCCAAGATTAACTTTCATGTAACCCTCCCTTGCAAAATCTCCACATTAAGATGATATGTTTTGAGTTTGATCTCGGTGACAAAATTTTAAAATAAAAACTGACTTAAAGCCAAGCAAGAACCTGTATCTTTTGTACAATGTCTGGAAAGTTTTTGATATAATAAAGACCCCAGTAATCAGTCAATTGAATTGTCATTTACAAGTCTTAGAAAAAAATTCAGAAACATTTAAGTATTTATCTTCTTTGACATAAAGGTAAGTTTTAGACAAGGTAGTTCAACATCTCAACCTGAACTGAATCTCCTGTTTTCCCTTGAATAGCGTTATTGGATACCTGAATAAATCTCATGAGCAGTTTATTTGAATGACACATTAGAAAAAAGATCTTTTTGATGCAAGAAAGTCTGCCAGTGGTTTTGTTGAATGCCATTGTCTTTTTATGTTGGATATGCTGCATATCAAATGATAATCAGGTGAGGCAGGAAAGTTCTCCATATTTATCACTTAATTCATGCCATTACTTGTTCTAACAAGGCCAAGAGTTTTATATACAGGCTAAATAAAAAGTAACTCCCTATTTTATGTATGATGGACTCTCCCATCTAACATTAATATATATATATATATATATATATATATATATATATATATATATATATATATTCAGGGGTTAATATGGAAACCCTTATTCTACATTCACTTGATAAGACACCAGAAGTCTTGAAACAAAATGAATATTTTTGTAGTGATTTTTATAACATATTTATGTTATAATTTTCGAATAAATAATTATATTTGCTCTACTCTGTATTGAACACTTTTTTTTTAAGAATAGTATTTTTTGGCTATTGGAATTTATTCCATATACACAAATCCTATACTTGTGTGTGTGTGTTTTTTTTTTTTATATATATATATATATATATCAGAAAGAGAGAACAAACCAGACTATATATATATATATATAATCTGAACCAGACTATATATATATATATATATATATATATATATATATATATATATATAATCAGAAAGAGAGAACGAAACTAGACTATATATATATATATATATATATATATAAAAAAACAGAAAGAGAGAACTAACCAGACTATATATATATATATATATATATATATAACTAACCAGACTATATATATATATATATAACGAACCAGACTATATATATATATATATAAACCAACTAGACTATATATATATAACTAACCAGACTATATATATATATATATATATCATATAGACTATATATATATATATATATACTTATAGACTATATATATATATATATATATATATATAATAGACTATATATATATATATAACTAACCAGACTATATATATATATATATACTAATAGACTATATATATATATATATATATATATATGAACTAACTATATATATATATATATATATATATATATAACGAACTAGACTATATATATATATATATATATATATGAACCAGACTATATATATATATATATATATATAATCTAACCAGACTATATATATATATATATATATATATATATATATAACTAACCAGACTATATATATATATATATATATATATATATATATATATATAACAGATATATATATATATATATATATATATATATATATAATCTAACCAGACTATATATATATATATATATATATATATATAACAGAAAGAGAGAATTAACCAGACTATATATATATATATATATATCAGAAAGAGAGATAAATAGACTATATATATATATATATATATATATCAGAAAGAGAGAATGAACCAGACTATATATATATATATATATATATATATTTATCAGAGAGAATAACCAGACTATATATATATATATATATATATATATATATATATATATAAAAACAGAAAGAGAGAACGAACCAGAATATATATATATATATATATATATATATATATCAGAAAGAGAGAATGAACTAGACTATATATATATATATATATATATATAAAAACAGAAAGAGAGAAGAACCAGACTATATATATATATATATATATATAAAAACAGAAAGAGAGAACGAACCAGACTATATATATATATATATATATATATATATATATATATTTGAGAGAGAGAGAGAACCAGACTAATCAGCTTCAAGTACCTGAAGATTTTAAAAAAATTTGTTTTTAACATGTTACACCAGCGACCCACCTACAGATAAAAACTTCTTTCTCTTTTATTTCTTCATATATCCTTTATGAAAGGCAGCACAAGAATTAATATGGAAATCAACAAGACTTTGAGAGTGGGAAAGAAAAACAAAAGTGTATTGTCTTGCATTCTTGCACATGCCCCCACCTGACAGACTTGTTTTGAGTAAACATCCACAAATAGTGCTGAAAATGATTTGCTTTAATAACTATTTAAACTAAAATGAAATGATGTGCAGTAGAAGACAAAATAAATAGAAAAAAAAGCAGAGATAAGTAGAAGTGACTTGAGAGAGAATATCAGTTTAGGAACGAACAAAGAAAAGAGGAGATAATAGAAAAGACTACATTTTGGCAGTAGCATGACAAAATATTGAATGTTAGCCCTCTTTCTCTTGTTCATATGTTGGTAGCCTAGTCTTGAACTGTTGTGCATTGCTATTCTGTCAGCAAAACCAGATAATATCTACTTGAGATGATTTCAAGTATTTATAACTTGCTTTTTAGTGAGGAGAGTAAATCAGAAGCCAATAATTTAATATCTTACCATGGCAACCATATTTTTCATGCGTAAAAGAAAATAATAAGTAAAAAAAAAAGTATAAGATAACTATTCTATGGCTTCAACATAGTTTACTATCACTGTCTTGTAGATGTAAATTTTAAATTGCAGATTTTAGCTTTGTCAAATTCTATCAGGAATATTAAAAGGTTTAGATGACAGTTGTTTCATTATGCCTTTCTATCTGTATATCAACACCTCTTGTAATTGAATGGTTAGTGAACTTATCTCACAAGACATTGATCTTTGAATATATAGAAACATACAGTGATGGAAAATAAAATTACAACACTGAATGGTGTCACCAATTTTAACCTGGATATAGTCTGTGCATACACAAAAGCAATAGATATTCTTCTAAAATTTTCAGTCCTTGGCCATCTTGTGGCCTAATGTATAACAGTTCACCATCTGGGTTTGAGCTTTAGATGATGATGATGCATGCTCCTATCGGGTTCAATGTGACAAGAATCTCGTGCAAACCACAATTGCATGTATGCTCTTTTTGTGAGATATTTTAGAGGGAAATACATGGTGAGCCTTTGGATGGTCTTTTCAAAAAAAAAACTGCTGCACACTTTGGATATTATACATTGGTGGTGCTTCAATGTTAACAACATCTGCAGACCAGGCTCACGGGCAGCTACATTAATACAGATACTCACCAAGATCAACTCATAAAGTCAGCAGTGGCAGATCCGTGTTTATGGCATGGTCCAGAGCAAATATGATCTCAGCAGTGTTAACATTTGCAGTGGAAAAATTATTTACTTGCAGTAAGACTAAAAGCACTCTCACCAGATTTACAGTTACACCACAGCATATGTCTCCAGTTACATCACAAGAGATTTCATTTGAGGGAATAAGTAGCACTCTGCAGTGCTTACTGAAGAGAACAGTTTCTGCTTTCATGAAAATGATAGCCATTTGCACATATGATATAGACCTGGAATTATGGTGTAGGGTTACAATTCTCATT
The DNA here is from genome assembly GCA_903632075.3 of Acanthosepion pharaonis. Classification (NCBI taxonomy): domain Eukaryota; kingdom Metazoa; phylum Mollusca; class Cephalopoda; order Sepiida; family Sepiidae; genus Acanthosepion; species Acanthosepion pharaonis. The sequence continues at coordinate 338,674 of CAHIKZ030001345.1, forward strand.
TGTGTTTGATGTTTATGAAGGGAATGTTGAACAGCACCATGTATGTAGAGGACATTGTTCAACCTGTGCTGCAGCCATTAAAAATTGTTGCAGGAATGGCATTATTCTGCTGTTCCCCCAGGATGCTACTCAATATGACCTGAAAGATGCTTGACAATTTCCTTGGCCACTATGACAGTCAAACCTGTTCTATATTGAATATGTTTAGAATGATGCCTAAATTGTTCAGTTAGCCCACTTACTGCAATTGTGTCAAAGGTACAAAAACATGAAATAATGTATTACAGAATGGTACAATGATATGCATACAAGAGTATAAGCCTGTGTTAATACCCAAAGATGATATACAGTGTATTAATATGAGGCCTAAGTACTGCTGATAGATCACTTGGAACCTTTGTCTGCAGTGATCTATATATGTGATCATTTACTGTAATTTAGATGTAGGTTTAATCTTAAATAAATTGAAATCAATCTATACATTGAAGTTTTTTTTTTTTTGTGTGTGTTTTTTTTTGTGTGTTTTTTTTTGTGTGTTTTTTTTTTTTTTTTTTGTGTTTGTGGGTTTCTTTTTGTGTTTTTGGTTTTTTGTTTTTGTTTTTTTTACATCAATGTGTTTATGGATATGAGGTGTAACAGTTTAATTCCTGGAATGGTCCTGTGAAAGTAAGGTTTGCTTACTTGGCCATTATTGTTACTTTCAAAGTACTTCATGTGTGAAGTTATTCATTTCATGAACTGACAGTACCATTGCTGGAAGCATTCTTGGAATTTATTTTTGGTATTACCTTTCAGTTTTGTAGTCACATGTTGCTGAATGTCGGGGATATAAACAAATATTTACCCTTTCTGATCATTATGGAATAGCCAAAAATCATGGGGGTCGAGAGGGCAAGTTTAGTGAATATCCCATTTTTGTAATGGATTTCTTAACCAAGAACTTGTGAACTCCTAACACATCATTTTTCTTATTCCCAAATCCTCTCTTAGAATCTCCTCAGTTTCTCTATTCATATTCAGTTCTATTATCAGTCATACATTTAATCTGTAATCTGAGCACATTAAGATTCACACTCTGTCTACATTTGCATTTATTCTTTCTTTTTCTTTCTTTTTTTTTCTTTTTTTGGGGCTGCTTGCTTCTTGCCTCATCATGCACATCTTCTCACTCTTACATGAACCACCTGTACCACTCAAACATTTTACTACTTTATAGTATATTTACCATAAGCCATTTTTAATGGGGTTAGTTGTACCAATCTTCACACAAAACTTTATATTAATCTGCTGCTCAAGATTCCTTTCACTCATTTTCTGACAAAAGCAAAACATGAACACTTGTAATTTCCTCTACTGCTTGGCAACAAATGACTCTTTAGTCTTCATCTCAAGAAAGCAAAGTTGAAACATGTTCAGGTGAGCTCATTATATCAGTGACATGCTGTGATTATTCCCAGAATTATCACACTTTGTATATAATAATCTTCATAGAGGGTTATTGAGGTTGACCATAAATTTTTAGGCATGAGTTTTAAAATGTGTAAATACAATTTTAAAAAATTCTTTGTTTACTAGGGATAGCACCTTGTAATCTTTGGCAAAGTTTTTCAAAACTCTTTATTATTATACAAGTTTACAAATACTGTCAAAAAATAAATTGGCAATATTTAACTAATTTTTAAATTACAATTGGCTATATTACCTGCATGAGAAATGTAGGATTTTTGTCTATCCAGTTAATTCTATTTTCACATCTACAAAGGACAGGAAATTGTAGAAGAAGAAAATTATGCTTTGTAAATCATTAAAAGTTAAACTAAATGAGGAAAGTTAATACAATCCATACCGTAAAAAAATTATGGACATGTCTAAGTAATTTTGCAATTGCTTTTGGTTAAATATTCTGTATGAGTATTCTAGGATTTTTGTCTGCTATTCACTCTGTTGTCACATGTAAGAAAGAGTCTACTTTTTAGATCATTAAAAGAAAAAATATCCAAAGAAAATGAGCACAAAACAAAAATTTTAAAAATGTTTTTGCAACCTAATCTCCCTTATTTACTAATGAAATATTTGCTTGTTATCATCAAGTAATGTCTCTGGTAACATTTGAAATATTTCTTTATTAAAAAAAGGGGAAGATCACATTGCATGACTAATAAATGTAGTCACATTGTTTCATATGATAATTGTGTGTACACACATGGAGTTCTTCAATTTAGCTAATTGTCAGCTATGTTACTTTTTTTTTTTTTTTTTTGCTTAAAATTTTATATATATATATTTTAAGACATTTTTATGTTTATACATTCTTTTTATAGATACAAATATTTAAGTAAATGCTCTGTTTATAATAAACAGTATTAATAACATTTATTTGCCTAAATGTCCAAGAAATTTTCATAGAAAATATTTGTCCTCCAATCCGACAGGAATCAAACGTGTATCCTATATGGAACTGTCATTTAGCCTGATGTGCTCTTAACCAATTGAACCATAGAGGATCATTTGATTAGCAAGGTCAATTTTACTGCTTTTAAACTACAATCTTCCATGAATCTCTTGTGTACATTCATATCTGCTCAAAGCGTATCCAAATGTAAACAAAAGACGTCACACATTATGAAATGGACAAAGTCCAACAATTATTTTAAGACATTTTATAATGTGTGACGTCATTTGTTTACATACGAATGTACGCGAGAGATTCATGGAAGATTATAGTTTAAAAGCTGTAAAATTGACCTCGCTAATCGAACGATCATCTGTGGCTCAATCGGTTAAGGCATGTCAGGCTAAATGACAGTTCCATATAGGATACAGGTTCGATTCCTGTCAGAGGACGAATATTTTCTATGAAAATTTCTTGGACATTAAGGCCGGTAAATGTTATTAATACTGTTTATTATAAACAGAGTATTTACTTAAATATTTGTATCTATAAAAAGAATGTATAAACATAAAATGTCTTAAAATAATTGTCGGACTTTGTCCATTTCATAATATATATATTAGTTAAACTGTTAACTGCATTGAAAATTGTTTTTATACCTCCTCTTTGTAATTTTGGAATATGTCCATCTTGCTGAAGTGACTTTACCTTATAATTTAATATGTTGAATAATTGGGGAAATAGTATTGTGCCAATTTGACCAGTATTAGTTGCAAGTTTTTTTTAACTTTGATCACTCTTATAGTGAGAACTGCTGAAGAACATAGCCATGACATTATTGTTTTGCTCTGATTGAAAAGCCAACAATAAGCCTATTACTCTGAACAAATCATTAGGCATCCATTTAAAATGTTTCCTGCAGCAATTTAATTTTACTGCTGGCAAATATGATTTGGATCTTAAAAAAAAAAAAAAAAAAAAAAAGCTTTTTAAGAATCAAAGTACAACTATCTTTGTTCAAGACTAAATATTGGCATATGTTTCAGAGAATGCTACTGCTGTTTTTCTTTTTTTTTTTTTCTCAGAATTTAGTTGACATCGCAGCAAAAGATTAGAAGCCATTCAGTTTTTATGAAGTAACTAATTTTAAAGCTTATCACTTGTTTTTCTGTAAATATTTTTTAGTTGCCTCCATCTGCTGTAATTATGCTGACCTAGTTTTTCTATTTTTCTCAAGAGATGCCATAATTTGAGGAAACTTTTAATGTAAAAAGTTTATACATTTATTTTTTTTTAAGTAATTATTTGATAAATTTTTCTATATCAGCTGATTACTGTTCATTGTCATCAAATAAAAATGCATTGTAGTGTGAGGGACTTGTATAGCATTGCCTTCACATTCCTTCATGTTCAGCTTACTGATATTACCATAATCAAGGTAACTCATTGCAAAAGTTACATCACTTACTACAAACAGATTTGAACCCTGCTTGCTGGTTCTATTTCCCAAGTTATAATCAATTACACCAATTCACATCTAAGGTTGTTCTTGTTTGTTTTTTTTTTTCTTAGATAAAAAACTTGAAAATGTTTTCCATTTTTCAAGTTTTGCATAATATAGCCATCATGGGGAAAACAAATTGTTTCCCCTCTCCTGACACTGATAATTGTACATATATCACTTCACTCTCTCAAGTAAATTTTTATTTCATGGCATAAGCATTAACAGAATACATTTGACAGTAATATGGTTGCTACTTTCTGCTTCTTTATGCACATATAGTTATGGCTTTTTATTTAAGACACTGAAATCTTTCAGTAACAAAAATTGCTTCTACTTGATCACCTCTTTAAGGAACCACTACTCTGAGAGCGACCTAATGGCATATTATATCTTAGAATGGTCTGACATATCAAATATATGATCTTCATTGTCTGATGCCAGCTCATATCTATCAGTTGAGCTGTTTTTGTCATCACTTTGGACATTAATTATCTGCCAAAAAGCTCCAACAATGTGAATCTTGCTACTCAGAATATGGTTCACTGCAAAACACTACAAGGCAGTGACTAGAATTTAAAAAATTACAATAAAATGAAAGCCTATAATGTTAAAAATGACAAGTTTTAGAAGTAGATTGACAGTAAGAAACATTTTAACAAAAAAAAAAATAAGTAAATAATAGCAATATTGAAATACACATAAATGACCCTGCTCAGTCTTTTAATGGTTTTAAGGGATTAAAGATTAAAAACTAGCAAGTGTGGATTTTTACCTACTTCAGAAACATTTTTATGTATGAAATGTATTGACTTTTTTTTTTATATTGATTCTTATATTGGTTAATATTTTCTAATATTATTAAAAGCTGTCCAGAAAGAAAACAATGATTACAACATAAACATTCCAGAAATATTTTACATTGACTTGAGGGTTTTCATTTGTCAATTGATAAAGTTTTATGTTTCTGAGTTTATAATTCAGAGAGATGAAGCTCTGTCTGTTTTTTGCTGATAAGTTATTTTTTCCCAGAAGAAATTTTTTTAATGAAATGTGTGTAAATCTGACAACATAATAACTTAAAATTATATTGCAGCTGTTCTTTTTTGTATAAATCATGTCACTTGGAGAACCAGAAAATAGGGCAAATATTCAGATTTTGAAAGTTATCACTACAGCCATACTGTCTCTTTTCATTGGATATGTGGGCACAGCTGTGTCAGGTATTCGAAGAGATTTTCATATGTATATAATGACTAGATCAGTAAGCCTGACATGTAAGAACTAAATTTTGATCTGAGATTTTCACTATATAATTTTTGTTGTATGAGATTAATATTTGCCATTTAAATTAATTCCCCTATTTGTAAATATATTTGTTAAAAAATTAAAAACATAAAATCAATGTTTTTTGTGGGGTGTTTTTTGTTTTAGTTACAGACTTAGAGCTCTGTGTGTGTATATAATGTTATACAACTTAAATCAGAAATCTGTTGTCAAATAATAAAAATCAATATTAATGTCAGTATAAACAGGGCAAGTATTATAGAAAAGCATTGTGAAAACTTGTTTTCTAAAGGGAGGGGGATTATGAAGTGTTTCATATTTCACTGTAATTAAATATGACCAAAAGTGTTTATTTTGGAAAGCGATGTTTGTTGTTTTTTCCCAATGCAAAAAGCTTTTAATAAGCTGATAGTGAATGTACTTATCAGACAAAGGAAAGTTAAAATGGATGTAGTGGTCACTACAAATATAATGTCAACAAATATCATAAAGAGGAAGCTTATACAGAGCAGTAGGAGTGTGTAAGAATTTTTCATTGGACAACACATTTTGCACATAGCAGAGAAACACAAGCAAGCATATAACTTCAAAATAATTGCATTAAAACTTGTAAAAAAAAAAAACACTTTTTTTCCAGGGTGGGGATATGCATTGAGTTAATTCCCCTTGGAAAAAGTAGATCTGCACAGATGTCACTGCTAAGTTATTTGCATGGGAATAGTTATAAGTTTATTATTGGCCAATCATTGAGCAATCCTTGTGTGTGTATATATATATATATATATATATATATATATATATATATATATATATATATATATAAGGTTAATGGTCACAGTTGAATCTGACCAGGAAACAGTGGTATTAAAAAGTGCTCAATACATGTGTGGGGAAAAATAAAAATGACATGTAGAGATTTAACTTTATAGATCAGTTGAATATGCAACCTTGGTTTCAACCTTATGGTATTACAGGTGATTTTTATCAAATGACTTAACTTTTTTTTTTTTTTTTAAAATAAACTAATGAACGCTATATTTATTTATTTAAAAATAATATTGCATTCATTAGTTTTTTAAAGAAAAATAAGGCGTTCAGAGGTCATTTGATAAAAATTGCCTGAGGATGGATATATATATATATATGTGTGTGTGTGTGTTTGCGGTACTTAGTGGAAAATGCTCAATGTCAGTGATAGCTAACATAATATATATGATCACAAACTCATATCCATACAACTTATTATGTTAGCTCTATCACTGACATTGAGCACTTTTTATTACCACACACACACACACACACAAATATATATATATATATATATATATATATATATATATATATATATATATATATATATATATATATATAGCCACAGGGATGCCATCTTGGACTGAAGGTGACCAGAGTGCAAAAGGTTAATCCAGCAGGAATTTAACAGTGTATGTTACATCTGTGTTAAAGGGAACAGATTTTTATCTTGTTTTTCAAAGTGAATTAAAAAGTATTCACTACATTTTTAATAGAAATTTAATCTTTTATTAATATTTATTGCAAAATGTTTGCAAAGATGAAATTTTAGTTCTCAGAATAATTTACAGCCCCTTATATCAATCACTGACAAATTAGTTTCAATAAACATCAAGCTAATTTTGATTTGTCTTGAGGCAATTGGTGGATTTACTAAGTGTATAAATATTAGGTTTCAGGGTACAAATGTTAGATTTAGAATTTTACTTTCAAACTTTGAGCTTCCCTCTTTAGAAACTGCATATGCCTGACCATGGGCAGTTGTAAAAACATGACAAAACTTGAACAAATGGTGATTTCTGCAATATCAGCTTTTATCTTTTCTTTGCTACAAGCCAACGATAGTGAAAAGTTCTTAGCCTGACCAAAAAGTCTTTCCACCACCCCAAAAAAAACTAGTGTTAAATGATTTTGAACATACTCTATATAAAAGTTTGGGGCCACTATCTAGATTTTGAAGAATCACTTAAAAATTGAATGTTGCTTTTTTTTTTTTTTTTTGTTTTACAAAACTAATTTACTAGCTTACTATGGGTCAGAGGGAACTTCTCTTCCTGAAAGGTTTATTATGTATTTGATAATAATAACAACAACAAAATTAGTCCATTACTGTATCTTTTTCTTTTTATATGATGTGTCCTTTCAGGACAGAGTTCATGGCTCTCAATAAGTTTTGTCCCCTGTCAACCCCCACCCCCGACCATGTTCTGTCATCCACTTGCTTAAGCCCACCAGGAGGTATGTCATGTGTTACTTTCCCATGTCTCTCTTTCCCTCTATTCGACTTGCAAGTATCAGATTCTCCAGGTCCTCCTTTCTCATTATGTGTCCCAGAAACTTCAGCTGCCTCTTCTTGATGTTAAGTATAAACCTCTACCTTGTTTGCTTCCTCTCCAAGACCTCATCATTGCCCACACGCTTGGTCTATGATATCCTCAGCATCCTTCTGTAGAACCATATCTCTGTCGCCTCAAGTATTTTCTTCATCTTTGAGGAGACTGTCCAACATTCACTGCTGTAAAGGAAGACAGATGTCATGTAACAGCTCAGTACTCTTTTCTTTGTTACTAAAGAAATTCTCCTGTCTTGCAATACTCTGCCCAGCTTTTGGAATGTGTCCTTGGCCATCCCAATATGTCTACAGATCTCAGTGTCACACTTGCTGTCCTCTGTCAAAACACTTCCTAGATATTTAAACTTCTGCACCTGATTGATTTTAGTGTCCCAGACCTGCAAATCACATTTCAGGCTCATCCTTTTACTGATGACCATACATTCTGTCTTCTTGTAGTTTATGCTTAGTTCTTTCTTCTCACTCTCCTTCACTACCTTCTGTAAGAGGTTTTGTAATTTCTTTTCCATGTCTTCTATCAGTACTGTGTCATCTGTGTATCTTATGTTGTTAAGATTGTGGCCACCAATGCTGAATCCCAGTAGGATTTCCATTGCTTTCAGAATTGCCTTGCTGTTTAGGTTGAATAGGTCCAATGAGAAGACACATCCTTGCTTTACGCCGTTTTCTATTTTGTATATTCACTGAACTTGTTCTCTATTTGCATGCATACTGTTTGCTGCCAGTATAGGTTCTTGATTATTCTAATATCTTTCCTAAATATATCAAGGTTACTGAGCAGTTCCAACAGATCCTTGTGGCATACTTTGTCAAAGGCCTGATAACATTCTGAGGATGATTATCGCGTTCCTTGTTCCGGTGTCTTTAACAAACACACACTGTTCTTGTTCTATCTCTGGCCTGATTCTACTGCACACTCTATTCATCAGAATATGGATGATGAGTTTTGTTACGTGGCTCCTTAGGCTGATTGTTCGGTGAAGTTCACATTCGTTTGAACCTGGCTTCTTAGACATTGCTATGAAGATAGATCTGCTTAGGTCTTCTGGTATACCCCCACTGTTGTAGATTTCATTTATTATTCCGTGATCTTGTCTATGCCAAAGTCATCTAAGTCTGTCAGCATTTCCGTTACAATTCTGTCTGGCCCTGCTGCCTTGTTTCTGTTCAATTTAGCCAGTGCAGCAGCAGCTTCGGTTTTCAGAATTTCAGGTCCATCAGTAGTTCTGTGTATTGCTGATTGTTCTTTCATCATGGAAGAGTTCTCCAATATAGTCGTTCCAGTGTTGAAGAATTTTTTCCTTCTCTAATATGAGTGTTCCATCCTTTGATTTTTAAATAGCCTGTTGATGAGTATGTCTTGTTAGTTGCTTTATTTGTTTGTACATATCTCCTTTGTAGGTGATACTCAATCTCTATTTCTGCAGATTTTTTATTTAGCTACTTTTCTTTAGCTTGCCTGCATTTGGTCCTTAATTTATTGTGTAATTTTCTGTATTCCGTTCCGTATCTTGGCAGAGTTTTTTGTATGCTTTGCATCATGTCAAGAATCTCGTCAGTCATCCCTTTTTTTTTTTTTTCTTTGTCCCTTCTCCCTTGAGATGATATCATTCACTGATGTCACTAAAACGTTTCTTAGTATGTCCTATTTCAAGTTTCCATTGTGTGTGTACCCCCCCATATCTTCTTTTCACATTGTTCATATATTTCTGCCTGCATAATTAATTCTGTGCTTGTTGCTGACTATCTGACTGGCAGCAGTTTGTCAATGTCTGAACTTTCCATATCCCGAGAGTTATTCTATGTTCAATGTGAGCAGTTAACAGTCAAGTGACACCTGTTGCTCATGTTGTTCCTTTCCAGGTGAGGCATAGGTTCCGAGGAATTTTATCCCCTTTATGCCATTCATGCTGGCAGTCGCTGGATGATGGTCAGGTGACACCTCTTCTGCATGTCGGAGTTAATTCCCATAGATTTAACCTCCTTCACACCATTAGGTTTCATATTGTATGTGTTGTTAGCCATGATATATCTTGGGATTGCTAGTGGAGTGGTTTCCCATTGCCTTCTTCACAGTGGTTTATGTAGATACCACGTCTAGTTAGTTGGCTGTTGACTCGGAGAGTTCCTCTGCCCTTTCTTGTTTTTCATCCTACTGGCTTGCTAACGTGCCACATCACACAGAAGAATTTGGAGTGGGGTAGTTGGTTTAGTCGCTGACATTTTGACTGGAATACTTAACATCAAGGTGAAGGAATAGAATTATTTTTTTTTTTTTTTAAATAAGTTTTAACTTAGTATAAGTTCCATTGCCCCCTATTAAAAACAATATGTGATACGTCAAGATAGCAATTCTAGTACTTGCAATTGGAACCTCATGTTAAATTTTACTAAACTCGAATCAACGGTCATTTACTGAAATGTTGTGTCTGACTTTAACAGAATACATCTCCATTTCAAAGACCACTGCGCTGTGGTTGGTTAGTTTAGGTGGGGGCCAAGCAATCAAGACATTCACTTTCATATGCCATAGTGACCGGCCCCTCTCCAACAATTAAGAATGGTGACTTTGCATTTCAAATAAAATACAACAAAGGAAAAGGAACAAAAACCACAATTCTTTATTTTCTTTCCCTCTTTTATCTAGTAAATAAAAGTTTCAGTAGTTGCCAAAAAGTCCAAGTAAGCTTCATTATGCATGCTATATACACTTGTATAGTTTCCTTAAAATTTCAGTACTTTTTGCCTAATTTACCTTGCTGGCTATTGGTAATCTTAGGGTTAGTAAATTTAAAATTTTAATTACCCCTCCCTCCTCTCTAAATAAATAGACACCTTGCACTAATGGGTTAAATAGTTTGAGCATCCTGACTTAGTATAAGTTAAACCAAAGAAGGTACAAAGTTTACTAATTATTAAACCCAGAGATTGACCCCGAACTTTTAGCCTGTTTTATTTGTCAAGTTATGTCAATACTAGTAAAATGCTCTAATAAAAAGCTAACTATAATGTACTGATATTTCGCATAACACATGTGCAAACAAACCAGCTGATTATAATATAGATTCTGTACAAGCATACAAATAATTTGTCTGTTAGCTAACTCCTAATTCTTGCTTTTTCACCGCCATAGCATTTTTTCCTTTACACTCTTTAACAGTCATGACACACCCAACAGTTATTCACTTGTTAACTTTAAATAGACACTCAAGAAACAGATCTTTAGCCTGTCTCAACATGTCAATCCATTATGGAACTGTTATAGTTTGTTTCCACATGTAGAGAACACTCTCACATACACATGCAATTGATATGATCAGATTATGACTAGAAATATTGTCCATTGACCCATCCTCAATCTAAAAGTATTTTGTATATTATTCAGTGACTTTCTTGCTTGAAAATCTGTTTATCTATTAACATGCTGGCACTTAATGGTGGTTAGTGTTTCTTTTTTTCCACCACTGCAAACCATGCAATGTTTTTTGAACTAACAATGACACAAAGTACTATTCATATAGGACCCAATGAACAATGAGTACTTTGCATCACAAGTTGAACATGGCTCTGTTTGATAACAATATTACAATATTGTGTGTGTGGACAAACATGTTTTGTGTGTGTGTATGTGTGTGCTCAAAAATAGACCTCATATTTTAAAGCATTAAAATCCGATAATTGAGATGGACAAACCTTAATTGTTAAAAGACGAAGAACTTTCATTGACAATTCAGAAAGAAAATTGTACAAACAGAATGTTGTTGAATATTCCAATTGAACATGAAGAAAAATTAATTATTTTAATATATGTAAAAATTCACCTGAAAAAACAAAAAACCAGACCAGAAACAGTGTCGTGAAATTATGTAAAATAAAGTAAATATTTTTTCTCAATAAATCCACATTACAACCAAAAAACGTTTTGCGGCACCCCCTCTTTTTAATATACATACTTTTCTCTCTTTACTCTTTTACATCATATTTATTTTATATATATATATATATATATATATATTCCTCTTGGGTTATTAAAATAACCAGCACACATGACTTTACTCTTTCTCTTTCTGTTGACCTCTGTGAAATATCTATTTAGCAAACTAAATAAAAAAGACAGCAGAATAGGCCAAATGAATCTTTACATGCAGTGTACCAAACTCTTATTTGTGTGTATGGTGCCTTGGATGAGTTTTTAAAAAAATTCATTTTATTGTTGCCTATTTATTTTCAATGTCTACAAATCTTTGTTTCATTGTCATTTTAATTTAATTCAATTTCTCCTGACATAGATACTGTAGCTGGTTTTAATATGTATATCTATTGTTGATTTATATTCATATACTGTGCTTTGCTTGGGTAACAGGAATCTGATTCAATAGCTCTTTCCCCATTAAGGACTTTTTTTTAAATGTTATGAAATAGAAATTTACTGAATGTCTTGCTCCCTAAAATTGAATCTCGTACAAAACTTAGTATTTTTTTTTCCTCATGGTTAAATTCCCCAGGTTTTGCAAGTAGTTATTTAAAATAAGATTTTGCAGGCACACACTCTATGAATAAGTATGTTTCTTTCCTTTCTTGTTAAAGAAGGGAGCAACTTTTATCTTTTGGTGGAAGATTGAAACGTTAAATCATACTAATTTATTTGTTATTTTACACCTTAGCAGCTATGAAAAAAATAAAAAAATCTGTTTTGCTTATCAACCAACTTCAGTAAATAAACCTCCTACATATTCTCATTATATGCACGTCTCCCTCCCTGTATACACTTACATTAACCTCATTTACTAGCCCTCTACCTTGAGTGGCGTTTGGGTCTTCTATTGGATGTAAAAATATGTGCAATAAAATATTTTTCTAATGTTGTAGTTTTTTTTTTTTTTTTTCACACATGCACAAAGTTACCAGGTGGTCACAAGTTCAATCCCCAGGTTAGCTAGTAGAAAATGTTATATATAATCTTGTTCAGTGGAAGAGACAACACAAAGATGAATTAACTTAAAATGATAGATTTTGTTTACCTAAAGATTAAAAAAACTCACCTCATAACAAAATAATGTAGATAATAATTATTTAGTCTTTAACATGATAAATGTTTTCCCTGATCATTTCGAAAATAACATAATCATTTATACAAAGAAATATCTACTAATTACTTTGTCATTCATAATTGAAGATGAAGCATTGTTACTATTATTTATGAATTGCTTAGACTAACTTTCTCATCTTTTTATTATTTCAATCCCAATGTTTCGGCAAATTCACTTTCTGACCTTTGATCCATGCCAGGAAATACCAGAGGTCTGAATAAAATTTAATGTCAATAAGGAGTCTTTATTCTTGGAGGAGTTGATCTGTGACAATATAATATGGACTGAGCTTATCCCAAGTAGGCTTTGCACTTGGTGTCACACGAGAGCATTAAAAGTTCCAAGTACATCAGAAGGCTGATCTCGAAGGTAAAAAATAGCCTCCAGGTGCAGAATTGATCCTCAGACAATGTTTAGCTGTCCCAGATACATAAACAAGAGTTCAACCCAGCTTTGTAACTAGATCACATAAAGTCATATAAACACCATACCTGAAAAGGAAAAAACAGTCTCTAATAAGCTCCTTGTTTACAAAATGATTAACCTTTGAAGGAAGTTCCCAAAACCAAAGACCCTCACACTGATATTAATTGAAGTCCGAAATGAATAAACAACAATTTTACATATGAAAGATTTAATCTTGTGTTCTTATTAGTTTTTATAATGATAACGTTATATAGATTTCACATTTGGTAATCTTCAAATAGTTTTAAACAGAACTTTCACCAAATCTAATGAGAACAAGGAATTATGTTTGACTTGAAATCTCTATCTATAAAAGGCTGTGTGTGTAACGAATGCACGGCCGCAATTTTCGACGGATTTGCACCAAAATTTACATGCACATACTCCAAGTTAGCGAAAAGGCCAAGACCGACTTTGCATTTCCCAACTCCCATCAATAGTGGAAATAATTGATTTTTTTTTTTTTTTTTTTTTTCAAAAAGTTTACAGCATTTTTACTGGCCAGAGTGCTGACGAATTTGCCACGAATAGGCCATTTTCTATTGGCCAGAGTGAGAGCCAACAGCTGACTGACATGAATGTTAACTAGCATGCTAGCATGCAAAAAAAATCGATAGCTGCATTCGTCACAAGTGGGAAAAATTTAAATCTGCATGGCACTTTACTCCAATTGGCACATTCGCTTGCTTAAACTCAACGTTGATTCTGATTCCGCAGAACTGGGTTGGGTGTCCAAAAAAGTATTTGTTGTTAACATATTTTTTTTTTTCGGTTTTTCCAGTTACGAGTTTTTCTGATTTTTTGTGTTCATTTTGTTTCAAAAGTTCTTTTTAAAAGAAAAAATTCGCAGTGTGAGATAGGCAAGAAGTAAGGCATGTAGCAACATCAACATGGCAAAGGGCACTACTTTAAAGGCAAGGAAGGGCAAAAATATTTTAAGTCAAGTGATAGCGATTGCTGTACAAGTCATACGATTTTTGAATCAAGCACTGGCAACGCTGGGCCATGCTGCTAGTTGTTCATAATATGGAAGATCTTATTCATAAATCAGTTACTTTTACCAGGTGTCTTCTGAGATTAAAAAAGGCTTAAAATAGTGAAATAAATTTTACTTAAATCTTCATATAAGATTCTTTTACATGAAATTAGTTTTCTTTAATTATATTTTTTTTTCATCAGCTCTATATAAATGACTTCAAATCTGACATGGTGCTGAAAAATTCTTGGCTCATCCCATTTCCCAAAAATCATTGATTGGACCAAGAAATTTCAGCAGCTCTTTATATAAATGTTAAATGGTCTGATTTAACCTAAGCCAGAAATATATCTTGATAATGTCAACTATGAGCACAACTATAATGTGCTGACTGTGTTTGGGAAAGATTCCCATGACTATAGATACACACATATAAGAATCTACATATTCCATTAAAAATGAAAAACATCCTTGATAATGGCTAAAAGAATAGCCAAAAGTGCTAGAATATACAGAGTATTCGGGCAGTTTTTACTCACTTTATGTCCAGAAAAGAAAATACTTATACAAGTACGAGAAAAATTGAATAAAAAACTTGATTGCAGTTCTTTGTCAGTTGAATTTAATGAAACTTGTATAAAAGAGGGATTACTGCCCAAATACCTGCACACACACACACACACACACACACACACACACACACAAACACACACACACACACACAAACACACACTGTCAGATCCTCATAAGTTGAAATTGACGGGGAAGTCCATCATATGTATCTATGTATGTATCCATCTATCTATCTATGTATTTCCAAAGATTCACAAAAACTTGCCTCAGACATAAAAATAAATTTTTATCATCAAAAACTTTCTTAAGAGGAATGACCAAAGGATTTTTTGATTATTAAATTATACTTTTTGATCCTTTTTAGAACCTTTTGAAATTTTGGTTAAATTTTTTTTTTTTTTTTTTTTTTTTTAATTGTCAGTAGGTTAACCATATACACCCCAGGTCAAAATCTTAAGACCAGATACAAAAGGGTTAAAAAAAAAATTATAAAATACTGCTACTTTAATCAAAATATATTTGTGAAACATTTACATTTAATTAGAAAATGTAGTTTATCAACAAACAAGTGAAAATTTTAAGCTTTTAATTGTTTAATTTAAACAAACATTGAAAAAAGAATTTTTTTGGTTGGTCATAAAAATAAGACCATGTGTGAAAACAAAAAAAATTACTGGACAAAAATTTTAGAATTAGTCAACATGCTCATAGCTTCAGGCATATAGACATCTACGTAGCTCATTTTCAGTATTAAATTTCAGATTTTAAAATGGCGAAAGGTAAAATTTTTAAAGTTTGAACAGGGCAGTATTGCTGAACTTCAAAGATATGGTCTTTTGCAACGAGCCATTGCAAATGATATTGGCCATTGCAGAACTGTCATTGCTAACTTCATTAAAAATTTGGATGCATATGCTTCTAAAAAAAATCAAGCAATCGTCCCAATAAAATCTCATGATCTCTAGACAGATGCATTAGGTGAGAAGTTAAGAGGAATTCAAGCCTAACATCAAATCAGATAAAAGTGAATACAGATGCTGAATACAGTTCTCGAACAATTCAATGGCATTTAAATAAGAAAGGGTTTAAGAACTTGAAATGGCTGCAGAGGCCTCATCATCTTCAACATAAAACCTCCCATTTACAATTTGCTTCCAATTATCAAACTTGGGATGTGGATAAATGGAAGAAAGTGTTTTTTTTTTTTTTCAGACAAGAAAAATTCAATCTTGATGGCTCAGAAAGTTTTCAGCATTACTGGCATGCAAAAGATGTCCCAAAAGAAATTTTCTCAACACAACACAGTGGAGGTGGACCAATTATGGTCTGAGGTTCATTTTCATACAATGGAACTCTTGAGTTACAGAAGGTAAAAGGTAGTCAAACAGCTGACATTGACATGTTATGAAAGGCATCGTTAATTACTGTAGGCCCTCATCTATGTAGAGAAAACTGGATTTTCCAGCAGGACAATGCTGCAATCCACAATGCTCTCCAGATTGAAACCCAATCAAGAATGTTTGAGGATGGATGGCAAAGGATGTTTATAAATATGGATCACAATTTAAAACTGTGGATGCTCTTCATGCTGCAGATTATGCATCCTGGGTGAGCATCCCAAGCACACTCATGCAGAAGATAATAATGAGTATGCCAAAGTGAATTTTCAACGTAATTCACAAAAATGGAGGATATGCTGAAAATTAAATTGTCATTGTGAGTTATTTGTTCTGTATTTGCTATTTTTATTTACATGGTCTTATCTTTATGACCAACCAAAAAAATCCTATTTTCAATGTTTGTTTAAATTAATCAATTAAAAGCTTAAAATGTTCACTTGTTGATAAAATAAATTTTCTAATTAAATGTAAATGTTTCACAAATATATTTTGATTAAAGTAAAAGTATTTTTTTTTTTTTTTCTTAACCCTTTTGTATCTGGTCTTAAGATTTTGACCAGGAGTGTATAGTATAGGAAATTTAACCATCTTTTTATAGTAAAAAACATTGATTTGGAAATTCTTGCAAAAATCAGTTAATTGTTGTATTTTAATGAAAATTTCAAAACTTATAAATAAATTATTTTAGAAACGTTTCTTTTTAGAAAATCTTGGTAAAGATTATATATATATATATATATATATATATATATATATATATATATATGTATATATGTATGTATGTATGTATGTTATAAACACACACACTTAATTTTATTAAATTTCAAGGAATTCATTTTTGTGGTGCTTGATGTTATAAGGACAAATCCTTGGAGAATTGAAATCATCATTTTTTTTTTTTTTCTGCCAAGCAAGACTCCCTGTTAACGAAAATCTTCTGAATCGTAAAATAAAAAATGTAATAAAACTAAGATATTATTTAATTAGAAGAACTTTTAATTGCTTTTATGGACACTATTATTTTTGTTTTTTTGTTTTGTTTTTTTTTTTAAATTTTAATTAATAATGAATTTTTGCAAGAATTTTCCTATTTTTTCTTTTTTTATAATAATTTATAAAGTTTTAAATTATTCAAAATTCTGTATTAATTTGTAGTGTTTAGGTAATATTGTTATTAGGTAAAAACTATATTTACTAATTATAAATTGAAAAGCTTGCTACAATTCAGCACACTTAACTCAATATTTAAAAAAGAAATTTGTATTTGTGTGTATAAATATACCAATTTTTGCAGATATCGACATCCATACATGTTATCAGCAAATAAGAGCAGTAACTATAGTAAATTTTAATTTTATCGGTAATTTTCAAACATTTCCTCAACAAGTGTCTTCGTAAGTAAGATTATAAAGACCAAGTACCTAAAATTCAATAAAATATTACATTACTTAGAATATTTCCATAAATTAAAAAATTAGTAGTTAAAAACATATATTAAAAAGGCATTTATGTTGTACTCAAGTAATTTTTACAGTTATGGGCCCTTTACTTAAAAATGACAAATATAAACTATCAATAAATGTGTCAATACCTCCATAAAAACTCCCATATCCATGTAAAAAAAAATGCTTTTCTGTGATATATTAAATTAAAAGTAATATTTGTTTTAATTCAGATTAATTAAACTTTAAATCAGTTAATCTTCCTCAAAGTTTCATAATAGTATTTTAATTTTGAAAGATTCTTTAATAAAGAGAATTATTTTGTGCCAACAGATTTTTCAATATGAATGATTTTATTGATTTCAAAAAAAAGAAATCATTCCAGTCAATTTAAATTAGTTTTTGAAATACAAAAAAAAATATTTTGCTTATATATTAAATATTAAATTTAATCTATTAACTTGGGATTAAAACTCTAATAAAATCTTCAAGAAAGATTTTTCATTTTTAAAATACATTTTAATTTTAATTTTTTTTTGTTTGAATAACTTTTATATATATATATATTTACACACACACAGTGCTGTTCGATAAAAGTGACTCACCTGATTTTTTTTTTTTTTTTTTTTTTTTTACTAAATGTTCTCTTCTCCGATGAAACGAAAGTTGAGTTAAATTCAAAGGATGAGTGATCTAAAATCCGAAGAAGCAAGCTGTTTGAATTTAGCTGTAAGTACCGTCAAGCATCCGTTCAGTATAATGTTCTGGGGATGCTTTTCTTTTCATGGAACTGGTTTCTTAAAACCTATTGAAAAGACCCTCAGGAGTGAGCAGTACAAGAGAATTTTAGAGTCTTGTCTGCTCCTTTCTGCTGAAAGGGTGCAAATCGACCCCACCAAGCTCATTTTTATGCAGGATAATGCTCCCTCTCACAAATCAAAATTGATGAAGGAATACTTTGATGAGAAGCAGGTGACTGTTATGACATGGCAGCCACAATCTCCTGACCTCAACCCATAGAAAAATTATGGCGCATTATAAAGTACAGGCTCTCGAGAAAGCAGTTGAGCAACAAAGAGGATTTGATTTTGAATTTCATATCTGAATGGAATTCAATGCTTGGAGATGAGATTAGCCAGAACCTAATCAAGTCAATGCGAAAAAGGGTTGAAAAGGTTATTCAAAATAAAGGAGGACCCATAGATTATTAAATATTTCGAACTATATTACCTATTATAAATAAATTATACCTCTATTATTCTTTATTTAAAGCTGTTCAGTTATGTTTCTACTGATTACTAGTTGCAGGAAATAAGTGAGTCACTTTTTTTGCACAGTTTTTCCCTAAATCTCATTTATATCCAAAATTATAATTATCAATAGAATACCTTAGGGGGAGTAAACTTTTTTACTTGGTGGTCAGGAAGGGTCTTTATATTAGTAAGATTAAAAATTAGTTTTGACCCCAAAAACAATAGGGAAAAAAAAAATTTTAAGTAAAAAATCAGGTGAGTCACTTTTTATCAAAAGCAGTGTGTGTATATATATATATATATATATATATATATATATATATATATATATATATATATATATATATATATATATATATATAGCTCTTGTCAAGGTTGATAACTAGTGTAACAGCTTATTGTTACCTGGGCAGTAAGCAGTTAAGGTAAAGTGGTTTGCTCCCAAGTTTTCACTCACTCAGTCTCTTCTTTATCAACATGATTAAGACTTTATCTTTCTGTTATCTGGTGGTGAGACAAGTTTTAGAAGTAGAACTTTATACCTTCCCTAAAGATATTAATGGTAAGTTAACATTGGCAACTTCAGCCCTTATTTGAACTTGGTTTGATAATGCCATGCTGATAACCATTACACTACCTCATTCCTCTCAACATCTGCAAAAATTTTTGATTAACTGTTGATGGTTTCATGTGTTTAGCATCAACCTTTTTCAAGTTAGGATCATAATCTGATAAACAGATCCTAACACACACGCATAATATTGCCACAAAACCGAGCAGTAAAGGAAATATCTTTTTGGTGCATCTTGTAAATAAGTTTGTTCAGGTTCAGTTGGTTAGAGATACCCCAGATTCTCAAGAATTTCAAATATTCAACATGTCTCGTTGACTTGTACTTTTCTGCTTGACTTCTTTAGTGAGTTGAATGGATGGCAAATTACCTGACTGAAAGTTTTTATGAATCCATCTCATCAAATACAACTTAACGATTTCATGGCTTTTTTATTAGCTTTAAAGCGAGAGTTAAGTTTCTACCCTCCCAACAACTGATTTTATCAGATCTTCACATTGTAAATTAAATAAAAAAAAAAAATAGAAATTTTCAATAAAGGAAAAATAATTTAAATCTATTATTGCAAAGAAATTCACCATATTCTTTTCTCTTTTTATATCTGTTATTAAGACTTAAAAATCTGAATAGAATTAAAGGCTTGAAAACATTTGACCTTTTTAAATAAGACATCTCAATAAGCTTACATGTAAAATTTTCTATAGAACGCTTATTAGTTTCTAATATCAAAAACAAAGAAAATTTTATTTATTTTTATTCCATCATGAATTTGTAATTTTTATATAAAAATTTACAATTAATACTTGCATTCTTTACTTGGTTATTATTTATTGCATTAAATTAATTAGATTAATGTGTAAATTCTTCTTGGACCTGTAGATTCCCTATGGAGTATAGGATCAAAACAATGCCACAGTACATTATGTTGATGCAGTTTCAGTAGCTGCTTGGTTTTATGAGTTAGAATTGCTTATTCTCCATCCAATCAGTCTTCTCCTAGACTGGTTGCCAACCAATATGACAGAAACCAGTTTGCTCTGCTATTAACCATAACTAGTGTAAGAAGAGACAAATTCATACCTTTCCCAAGGCCATTAGTTCAGCCTGAACACAAAATAGCTGAAATTTGGATTCTGCTTGCCAATTTCATTTTGTTACATCATCAATTCATTACACTATCTACACATTTATTAGTTGTTAAATTAACAATTATTATTTCTCTCTCTCTCTCTCTCTCTCTCAGTGAATAGTTTTGAAATACTGACAGG
Source organism: Acanthosepion pharaonis (assembly GCA_903632075.3). Lineage (NCBI taxonomy): Eukaryota > Metazoa > Mollusca > Cephalopoda > Sepiida > Sepiidae > Acanthosepion > Acanthosepion pharaonis. The sequence goes on from CAHIKZ030001345.1 coordinate 359,275, forward strand.
GGACTATAGATTACCAAATTCCATAAAAAAAACAGTAAAAGAGATTCCAATATTCTTCCCAGAAGACTTTATTGCTCTTATCTTTCACTTAGATAAGTACCAGATTCTCAGTTTAATATATTTATCTGTTTTATATATTAGTTTATTGGGTCACTTCTAGGCTAGGATGTGTTTTCAAAGTTGTTCTTTGAGATATATATATATATATATATATATATATATATATATATATATATATATATATATAGTATGTTTGTATGTGTGGTTTTTCTTTTCATGTTGTAAGCACATCAAAGCTGGTTAACATCCGCTTTCTAAAATGAATTTAAAGGTAAGAATAAGATAAGTGTAAGTAGATATCATTTTGACAGTTTGCCTATTTTTCCATTTGTCTTGCAAAAAAAATCTGTTTACATATCCATATTATTTGAGGCAATTCTAAGGCTCTTGGGTAATAGTGATTAACTTAATAGTTGTTACCAAGTTTACGGATTTACTCAAACATAATTAAATCTGGTTCATTGCCACACGTGTAAATAACACCACCAGGAGAATTAAATCGTTCACTTGTGAGGCTAATTGCTTTTTTCAATACAAGCAAAAACGTAAGGATTGTTGTAACATCTTTCTTTTATAGAAATAAATTTTGTCTAACTACATGGTCAATGATGTATACTCAGCTATCATTCAGGATTTGGCATAAAAATCCCTAATTGGTTCAATCTTAGCAAATGAAGCTAATTAATCTCTACTGGTAACTTGGGATTTGTGCCAAAAAAAAAAAAAAAAAAAAGCATGACTAGAACTAGTAGATGTTAGTTTTTTTTTTTATTTTATTTTATTTTATTTTTTTTTTTTTTTTTTGATGCCAGATAAATTACAAGAAATATTAGTATTCTTTGGGCACAATTAATGCCATTATTTGTAGACTGGCTACAAGATTTTGGGACAGATTTAAAATCAATTTTTCTTTCTCCTCAACCAACTTCAAATAACAAGCATCATTAACTCAACATCAAAGATAGACTTTTAGGGCTTTTTTTTCTCTACTGCTAAGCTTTGTTGTAACATCAGCAAATCTGTTTTCTTAGTCTGTACACAGCTATTTACTCTTCTGTGTGTGTGTACACACACACAATTATTTATTTGAAAATTATAACATAAATATGTTATAAAATCACTACAAAAATAGCCATTTTGTTTCAACACTTCTGATGTCTTATCACTTGATATAAGACACCAGAAGTGTTGAAACAAAATGGCTATTTTTGTAGTGATTTTATAACATGTTTGTTATAATTTTCAAATAAATAATTATATTTGCTCAACTCTGTATTGAGCACTCTTTTAAGAATAGTATTTTTTGGTTATTGGAATTTATTCCGTATACACCAATCCTATACTTGTGTGTGTGTGTGTGTGTGTGTGTGTGTGTGTGTGTGTGTGTGTGTGTGTGTATATATATATATATATATATATATATATATATATATATATATAATTTTAAGGTATGCTATATTTATAAAGTGAAAGTGCTCAATATCTCAATAGAGGATGTGTGAACATAAATATAGACAGTGGCAACAGTTAGTTTCAGGTTTAATCTTCTGGTCTGGTGCTCCTGCTATATATTTAGAGATTCTTGATAATTTTTTTAAAGAAAAATATGCAATGTTATTGGTCTGGACCTGGAATCTCAGCTTCAGTCCATTTCCTACTGCCGTAATGTAGATTCTCTATGCCTTTTCTATAAATACATTCATAGAGATTGTTCTGAACTTTCCGCCATGGTACCTAGACTTTATGAATTTAAGCACATTACTAGATTGGCAGAAAGGTCTCCTCATTTTACAGTTGAAATGACTAAATATAACCATAAGTTCTATGCTAGCAGTTTATTCTATTGCACTTCTTGCTTGATGAACTCACTTCCAGGTTCTTGCTTCCCAGGCAACATTGATCTTCAAAAATTAAAATGCAATGTCAATCATTATCTTCTGTATTAATTTTTGTTCTTTTATTGTCTTTTCTCATTAATAGTAGTTTTTCTCATATTCTGTAACACTCAGTAACCCTTTGCATCCTAGTGGCTTTATTGCCTTGCTTGGGTTGAAAGAATTAAAAAAGACTTGAATACAGTCTTCAGACTATATATATATATATATATATATATATATATATAATGCTGGTAAAATAATAGTATGGGTGTTTCAAGCAGTTCTGAAAAATAGTTTATATATAATTTAATACCAAAGGGAAAGAAATTTTACTTTTACAATCTTTGTCAATGGGAAATTTATTAGGGCTGGTTTTTGTTTACTGCAAATTTGTAAAACAATTATGAGAAGATTTCATCTATTCCTGATAGGTTACCAATACAAAGATGCAATTGTTTGGTGTAATTAATTTTTCAATGTATACATTTTACTTGCCATCATCATGATATTATCATCCACCAAAAAGTTTCAAATGGCAACTGTCCATATAAAAGATATTTTTTCATTAGAGAAGAAAGTTACACTTTGCTCATGAGAAATCTTACACACACGCATTACATATAAATAAATCAGTTCATTGCAAAAAATTTGTGGCAGATTTTCATTTTCATTAAAATGGCTACCACTTGACACTGGTGTTTGTTTTGGTGCCAATTTCTAGTGTGTTCTAGATTGATATGTTGCATCTTTCAGTTGTGAGTCAGACTTTGTTGAATATTGATGTTTTGCCCACAAATGAATACCTTAAAGATAAAGAATGAAAAGTTGCATTTTTACCATATATGAATTTCAGAAAAGAATAAGTGTCAGAACTGCAACAAAAAATATTCAGTAGGTTTATTTGGATCATGTAACAGCTCTCCAAATAGTGATTTGGAAGGTTTTATCACAGTGATTTTAACCTAAACAATCAATCTAGGCATCCTTCTGACATTGATGAAGATGCTCTGCTTGTCATCATGGAGAATAAACCAAAGATTTTGATTGAAGAGATTGTTAAGAGTTTGAAAATTGATCTCTCAAATGTCTTTCATCATTTGAAGAGACTTTGGTTCATTTCTAAACTAGACACATGGGTGCCACAGAACAAGCTCAGTTGTGTTTCTTTGGCAATATCATTGCTGTTACACCATGAAAAGGACATTTTTAGACAGAATTATCATAAGCAATGAAAAATGGATCATTTATGATAACATTCACCCCAAATGGAGCTGAAATGTGCAGACCCCATGGCTAAAGTGGGTTTGCATCGAGCAAAGGTGGTGATGTCCATTTGGTGGGATTACAGAGGAATAATTCACTTTGAACTTCTTTCAGCCATTGAAACAATAACTGTAAAGTATTGTTACCAATTCACCAATTTTAATTCACCTATTCAAGAAAAACGTCTGATTTTTGGTGAATCAAAAAAAAAAGGTGTCATTTTCCTCCATGACAATGCAAGTCTGCTTGTTGCAAAACAGACATTGCAGAAGTTTAAAGATTTGAAATTGGGGAAAACCACCAACACCCACCATACTCTCATGACTTGGCTCTTTTGAATTTTCTTCTGTTTTTAGTCTCTACAGAACAATTTAAATGACAAAAAATTTGACTCTGTACAGGCAGTCAAAAACTACTTCACTACTGCCTTCCAACAAAAAACAGTTTCTATGAAAATGGAATCAGTAAGCTTGTAGAATGATAGGAAAGAGTTGTTAAAAACAATGGAGTCTATGTACTTGACTAATTAATTTTTTTTTTTTTTTTTGTGAGTATGTAAAATTTGGTGAATATGGCAACAAAGATGAGGACAACAATCCAAACAATGTAAATAATGTAAAATTTTGTTTTTAATTTTCTAATCTGGCACAAACTTTTGCAATGATCTTATATATACCAGACTCTCTTGTTTTCAATGTAGGAGGGTACAGCGACAGTAGTATCCACACACATTATTTGATTATAGTGGTGAAGACTTGTGTAGAACCAAGTACACTTTTTAGAAGACCTGAATACAGAGAACTGGTACATAGTATACAACAATGTCTCCAAACTTCCCTCCCCCAGTTTTGAATTAAGTTGTCCTTTCCATAGACTGGTTGCCATCCAAGGCTATAGGACCCAGTCTGTTCTGTTATTTACTTATATCTGAAGTGAGAAGAGATGGATTCATACTTTCCCGAGGGTATTTGAGAATGTGTATGTAACAAACTCTACTGGAATTCACACACAGCAAACCACTATCCATTACTCCACAACACACACACACACACACACACACACACACATATATATTTTGTGTGTATTTAGGCAGCATCTTTTCATTCATACATGTTTCATTAAATAATATAGACAAGTGTTGTCTATTTATTTTATGTAAATTCTTTTCATAACGTCTAATAAGTTTAATAACATTATCATTGAACGAAGAAAGAAATTCACAATATTGATCCATATTTTTTAATATAATCTAAGCTTTCGGCTTATATATAAGAGAGATATTGTGGACATTGGAGTCAACACTGCATGGCAACTATCAATTTCATACCTTAGCGCAATCTTTATACAATCACTCAATCAAGGATCATTTGAGATCAGTCATTGTAAACTCCATGCTCCTTTCAATAACTGCATATAGTATGTGTTTCACCAAGGTTATATAGTTTTTTTGTTTTTTTTGTTTTTTAATTCAGAGTTGTACTTATCCTAGACTGGTTGCCACTCAAGGCTGAAGAACCCAATCTGCATTGATGGATTTATACCTTTCCCAAGGATATTTGCACATAAATGAATGTAACAATCTTGACTGGAATTTGAACTCAGCTCTCTGATTTCTCATTCCAATCTGCTATCTGCACATCCCCTCTTTCTACAAGATTTGTATCAAAGATAGACCTTTAGATCCTGATGGTGTATTTTGGTCTGAAGATCACTATATCCGCACTGATTCATATATCCCCCCCACACACTCTGATATGAACTAAGCAATAAATATTATAGCTACTGATATATTTATTTATTAATTTCAGATTACATTTGGTCATAAGATATAACCTCAAAAAAGAAACAAAATAAAATGATGTGAATACCACATTAAAACTTGCAAACCATTGAAGTAGTACCATTATTTTTTTTTTTATAAAGATAGATATAAACAAACTCATAAAATATATTACTTATATGAATCCAGAGGGAAGCAAAAGTAAAAGCTTTTTCTTTTTTTTTTTTTTTTTTTTTTTTAAATCCTGAATTAAAACAAGTAATTTCCGCCAAATTTTCTGAAATTAATTTAAAAATGTCAAACAGTTTGTAGAAGTGTTGCTGATTGATTTCTGCATTGTATTGAACATGAAGGGAAGCATTTTGAACATGTTTGTTTATCATAACAAATAATATTGTATTCATGTCATAATACTTATAAATTTTATTATGCTGTAATTTATTTCTGTTCAACAAAATTAAATAAAAAAAAAAAAAAAAAGTTACTTTTAATGCACCCTGTATTTTCTGTAAATTTTAGTAACATGAAAAATGTAACATTATACACATTTGCACTCTCTCTATATATATATATATATATATATATATATATATATATATATATATATATATATATATATATATATATATATAATATTAGTGGTAAAATACACATACATATGCAAAATATATAAATATATATACATAACATACATGTATATTTTTTTAATAAAAGATTCCGAGAGGATAGAATCCAGGTAGAACTCAATGTCCAGGACAGAGTAAGGATATAAAAAAAGGCTTAAACACTAATATTCCATGTTCAAAATTTATTCCATTTGAATTGTAAATTCGATCCAAATCATCAGACCTACAAATTCAAAAAGAAAACAGAAAAGAACAACTCCGGAAATAAAAATAGAATTTAGAGAGAGTGTAAGTATGAGAGTGTGGGACGAATGTTAGTGTTAAAGAGAGGGGTAACAGACGAGAGAAGGTGGGAGATTAAAACTTAACAGAGAGGTTTTTTTTTACTAGAGGTGAGTGGAAGGGGGAAATATGAATGTTGTCGGATGTCTAATACATTAAAGATACATTTCATAGTGACACACACACACCATAGACGATCTAATGTTAAAGATCAGAATAAGAGGGAGGGAGAGAAAAGGAAAGAAGTGGTGGGGAAGAGAGTTGGGGGCGGGGGAAACTAAAATTGAAGGACATTTACTGAAAGGGCCGCTGTGTAATTGAGAAAATTTGACAAAATTAATATCGACTGCAGGGTACAAATCAAATATAAACATATAAAGAATAAATATAACGATTATCTAATCTAGCAAGGACCTATATTTTTATGTTCAAAAACACATGCGAATATACACTATATATATATATATATATATATATATATATATATATATATATAAAATCTCAGGTCATTGGAGAAAATATCAGGTGTTACTGGAAATTAAAGGGTTTATTTAGCGAATTTGTATATTGATTCTTATTGATTAATGTGTATCATTATTAAATTTTTGGTTTCTTTTGTCTTGGCCTGCTGATTCTGTTCAAGTGTTCAAATATATTTTGTTTCTCTATTTGCAGGTTGTGAGGATATTATTGTAGAAAGTATTGCTGTTGAAAACTTAACCTCTATTCTAACGTGGAGTTCTGAACCCCATGGATCTCAATGGGTCCACAGGCAAGCACTACACTTCTTAAGAGAGGAGTTTCTGCAGCTGTTACACTCCCCGCTTTTCTGTGAGATGAGCAAAGATTACCTCATTGCAGCCATCTGTTCAGACTTCCTGCAGGTAAGATTTACCCTCTATTTTTCTGTTTTTTTTTTTTTCCGGGGGGGGGGGCTATTGTTTTTATGTCATGCTCTCTGGCCTTCTGAATCGGACTCCATAATGAAAACCACATCAGAAAGAATTAATATCAGGTATCATTTTATTCTGAAAAGTTCATGTAATTAGCAGTGGGATCTACTGATTCTTTCATCTGAAACAAAATAAATGTATTTACAAGATTTTCTCTCTCAACCCGAAATCGTGGCTCTATTAACTGTGTTAGCACAGTCAAGTAAAAATTGGCTTATACTTACAATTCATAGCTAGTGAGTCCTTCACTAAAGCTTAGAAATAAAACTAAGCTACTCAAAAATATCAACAAAATTTAAATATTCATTTTTATTTATTTATTTTTTTTTTTTTTTTTTAATGCATTTCTCTGTCATTCTGCTATCTCTCCTAATCCCTGTTCTTTCAACCATTTACATAAGCTTCTTTAGTAGTTTGTTCACTGCTTTCCTCTCTCTCACCTTCAAGGTGCTGTTAATGTCAAATTTTCTCATCCCTCTTTTCCCATATGCCCTAGAAATGTCTTGTGTTTAAATAAATGAATGAAAAAATAAATATGATAGTGGACTCTTTATTACACTGACAGTTACCAACACACTGTCAAACACAGTCCTCTAACAAACTTAAATCAAACTGTTTCCCAGTTTTCTACTTTGAGGCCCACAAGTCAACTTGGTGACTTTCCTTTTTAGTTGTCAGCTGCCCAATCAAAAAGAAAGTTTCATTTTATCTCAGGCATCTGCCAGATGCCACCAAATGCTTCTCAAATATTTTTGCTGTCTGTTGAATACCAAATATTCTCCTTCTTTACTAGAGTATTTTTTGTTTCCATTTTCCCTAAAACTTGTTACTCACATGTTCAGTCCATAGAATCCTCAGCATCCTTCTGTAGAACCACATTTTTGTTGCTTCAATTCTCTTCATCTGTAAAGAGATTGCCCAAAATTCAAGAGTAAGAGGACTGATATTAGAGTAGTCCACATGCCTGTTTGTATTACACCTACCTCTGTTCAGTCTACAACCAGGATGGAGTAAGACATGTTGTGTATGGAAAACTTTGGTTTTGGTATTTCAGTTTCAGATTACGGGATGGGTATGCCTGTTGTGAACCGTGCATGTTAGAGTACATCAGCTGCCTACCAGTCTTACCAACCTACCTGTCCTTATTATACCCTCTGCTGTCCAATCTACCACCATGGTAAGAGAAAACATATACTGTTGCCCACAATGGCTCCTCAGGATATCATTACAAACTTGAGTTTCTATACATTTTAAGTTTATTTTGGTTTTTTTTCAAAAATTTCTCTGATATCAAGACATCTTAAATATGTACTGTCATTGAAATAAGAAACGTATAGTGTCATTATTCCATTAGATGGAGTTATATAGACTAATCACTGAACTGAGATATCTGTAACTCTTCATTATAAGAGTAACAAACTTTATTGATCATTTCTTTTTGCTTACTCAAGTAGAGAAAAGAGTGCTGGATTGTTATGTGATATCCATCCTCTTATATGGCAGTGAATGCTGGACAATCTCCTGACAAATGAAGATAAAACTGGAGGCAACAGGAATATGGTCCAACAGAAGGATACTGAGGATGATGTGCAGAATCAAGAAAAGACTGTTGAAATTCCTTGGAAGGAGGACTTGGAAAAACTAACCTTCACAGGGCAGATTGAGAGCAAGAAAGATAGCAACAAACCAGATACCTGATGAGCTTGTGTGAATGCATGGTAGAGGGTCACAAAGAAATAGGAAGGATTGAAGAGTCATGATCGCCATATGTTCTGTAGGGATGCAACACATAGAAAGAATAGTCAGCATGCAAGTAGCTCAGATGACAGAAGGTGTTTGTGAAATTCAGTTATGAATAGAAACTGTTTTGTAGATAGCAATAGTATTGTAAGGCTTTGGCCTTCAGTTTTATATCAAGGCAAAATCTCTACAATATTCTGTGAATTTACAAAGAATACTTTGTTTATAACTGTAATAAATTTCTTGTTAACATAGTTGAGTGGTTAGCATATCTGTGCATAGTGTTCTTGTCTACAAGTGGGAAGTCTCTTGGAAAGAATAGATGTACACTGTGTTTATCTCTGGGTTGTCAAAAAGTGCAGACACGCACATACACACAACTCCCTTAAGGATAAGATGTGGCTGGATATATATGCCAACATCCTCTTTTGTGTTTTTAGTGCAATATATATATATATATATATATATATATATATATATATATATATATAATATACTCAAACACCCTCTCACCAAGTTGATAAACAGTTTAAGATTAAAATGAATCATTTTGGCTATAAATAAATTTTATGAAAATTTCTAGGTATTAATGAATGGAAATAACTAATTAAAGTCAAATTAGTTTGCTAAAGTTAGTTGCACTTTGTAGTTACTTTTGATTTTGGATTCCAGTCTTCATTTTTTAAACTAGGTGCATTAATTTATTAAGCCAGAGAAAAGATCATTATAAAAGACTTATTTTAACTGCCAACACAATTCAACGTGTTTTCCTTGTGTTCAAATTACTTACATTGAAGCATTATTATTATTTATTTTTTTCTACTTTGTTGAGTTTTATTACAACATTCAGTCTTTTCCCTGCGATTGTTAAATAAACTATAGATTTAAAAAAAAAAAAAGCTTATCCTTTATTTATGATCCATGTTTATCTAGAGGGGATAATTAAAAATCAAGTATAAGTGTTTAAAGTTTATTACAGATAATCATTCTTTTTGCTGCTGTAATTTAATTTATAGAGTTTCTGTCGCCTCTAAGTGTTGACTTCTATGTTCACTTTCATATTTACACACGCTCTATCTCTGATATTGAGCACTTTATCCCATAAGTATAGCACACCTTAAGACTATATTTCTTTTTATTTATTTATATATATATATATATATATATATATATATAACAACTGCTAAGACAATAAAAAACTTAATACAAAAGAAAATAAGCTAAAACTTGGTGGAAATTACCTATAATAATTGTCATCTATATAATAAATATGTGTGTCACTGTCACATTTTTTTCGAATTCTGCCATCTTGCCTTCTAGTGATAAAAACAATTAAAGGGACACAACTCTCTAAATTTCAATAGCTCATGTTCAAATGAAAAAAAATTAATGTTCTCAAAGTACAGTGTTTCAAAATAAAATTGTCCATGTTTTCAACTTTACTCCAGAGGCCATAGCCCAAAATATACCATTCTGGAATCAGGTTGACTCTGCGAACAAATTAAGAACATTCCAGGCCAGATCCAGATCCGCAATCCTGAAATTTTGAATTTCCCAGTTTTCATTACTGCAACTGTTTTCAGTGTTTTTTTTTTTGGAGGGGGGGTTAATGTGAATTTTTTGCAACAAATTTTTTTGAACAATAACAATTCTTATAACTTGGAAATAGATTTGAGAATAATCAAAATTAATTGTAAAATCCTGCAAAAGTCATCCATGAAATGAAAAATAATTGTTTGTATATAAAGTAAGGACCTACATACATCAAATTGTTTTTAGATTGTGACAGCAGAAGAATTATCGTTCAACTTTTAAAAGAAAAGCTTATATATTAATGCAATACTTAACTGCAGCAATCAGTTTTGAGTTTTTCTGTAGTTTGTTGCCTATCGCATCTACTCCTCTCTACATATTGTGATGAAGGCCTAATCAAGAGCCCTCCACAGGATCTAGCTTAAATGCCGCCTGCTAAGGTGTTTTTAAGCTAATAAGAAATAAACAGGAATTTAAATAAACAATTATATGAACACAAAAGTGATTTTTTTACAAACCAACACACTAAATGCATTTGTTGATCACAGTAATGAGACTAACCATAATTTTGATTTAGACACTCAAATGAAAAGAGAGAGCAATTTACTCAGATGAAAATATATAAAAAGTGCTTTAATCACTCGATCAACAGTAAATTTATGTCCTGTTTTTTTTTTATGACATTTATCTTTCTTGGCAGATGTATTACCACAATGTAGGATATTTATTAATGAAAGTGATGGAAACAAAACCATAAAGAAACTAAATGAAATAGGCTAGACTATATACTAAAAATATATATTTAAAAGAAAAAAAAATTTAAATTCAAATAAAAAAAAAAAATTCCCATCATCCCTCTTTCCTTCATGGCCATGTGTAATCATATTAATATAAATATCACTTTAGTTTGGCGAAATCCTAAAGGACATCACACAAAAACTTTTTCCACTTTGTTATAGTTTTATTTTTCCTTAAAATTGTTCTTGAGATATGAAAACCTATATATCATTTTCCCATAAATGAGTGTCATACTTTTTCAATTTTACTCTGAGAGGCTGTAGCCCAACATATCATACCATTTTGGAATCAGGCTGACTCTGGGAGCAAATTAAAAACGTTCCATGTCGGATACAGACCTGCAATCCTGGAATTTTGGATTCCCAAGTTTTCATTACTTTGATTGTTTTCAGTGTTTTTTTTTTTTTTTTTTTTTTTTAAATGTGATTTTTTTGCAGCAAATTTTTTTTTATGGTAACAATTTTTATAACTTGAAAATAAATTTGGGAATAATCAAAATTAATCTAGCGAAAGTCACCCATGAAATGAAAATAATTGTTTGTACAGAAAGTAAGGATTTACGTACATCAATCTGTTTTTAATTAAGTGTCGGCAGAATTATCATTGAACTTCTAAAAGGTAAGCTTAAATATTAATGCAATACTTAAATGCAGCAATCAATTTTCTTCTGTAGTTTATTGTTGCTTATTGCATCTCTCCTCCCTATCTATTGTGATGAAGGCCCAATCAAGAGCCCTCTACAGGAGGTAGTTTAAATGCCACCCAATAGGGCATCTTTTAAGCTACTGTGTGTGTGTGTGTGTGTAAAAAAAAAAAAGAACCTGCTTAAAAAGAACCTGCAGAATTTTATAGAGGTCATGGAGTTGAATTATGTATTTATTAAATCCTTCTTTTTGAAAATCATCACAATCATGAACTCTTTGATCACCTTTAATTCTCTCAGGTGATGAAGTTCAGAAAGGATTTCAAGTATACATTTTATTGTGGCAAAGACACATTGAATTGTGTTTTCTAAATAATGAATTGTGTTTTCTAAATAATGAATTGTGTTTTCTAAATAATGAATTGTGTTTTCTAAATAATGAATTGTGTTTTCTAAATAATGAATTGTGTTTTCTAAATAATGAATTGTGTTTTCTAAATAATGAATTGTGTTTTCTAAATAATGAATTGTGTTTTCTAAATAATGAATTGTGTTTTCTAAATAATGAATTGTGTTTTCTAAATAATGAATTGTGTTTTCTAAATAATGAATTGTGTTTTCTAAATAATGAATTGTGTTTTCTAAATAACGACATAGATTTATTAAATCAATAAATCTATGTCATTATTTAGTAACCAAGGTTTGAGAGAAGATAGTCTCTGCTTCAGAAAATTTCAGCTACATTTCTGCCATAGTTAAACCAAAAAAAAAGTTAACATTAGCTTTCAAGTCACCTAATGAACACAAAGTAAGTGTCTGGTTAAGCATTAATTACATTGTAAATTAAAAACTTCTTTAAAAATATAAGTCATGTTCCCAAATTAGTAACTACAAAAATTTGGTGGCAATAGCTGAAGCCATCTTTAAATTATTAAAAGGGACAAACAAAAAAAATGAAAACATTATTAAAAGTAAGATAAACAATAGATAAAAGCATATTTTTACAAATGCACAACAAATTAAAGAGAGAAAAAATACTAATTGTCATTCTCTATCATTTACTATTGCAGTATTTTTGTTGTAGAATCATTACTCAAATTTTATAACGCTTTCACTTGTAACTACTTTTCTGCTGTTGGATTTTCACTTGTGACCACTTTGCATTGGTGTTGCAAAATATTTTAATGTAATGATTCTTAAATATTTTCTTCTTTCTGGATTTTCACTTGTGACCACTTTGCATTGGTGTTGCAAAATATTTTAATGTAATGATTCTTAAATATTTTCTGCTTTCTGGATTTTCACTTGTGACCACTTTGCATTGGTGTTGCAAAATATTTTAATGTAATGATTCTTAAATATTTTCTGCTTTCTGGATTTTCATGCAATTCAAAATTGTCAGTCTCAAAAAAAGTTTTGTTTGTATTTGTTCACTCCATGGCATTAGAATTTTAAAATCTAAATATAAAAATGCAGGTATTTATTTACAAGGCTGGATCAATATGGCCATACTTTGCTATAATTGAATTTTTCACTCTATTATAATCAATTTATGTAATTAATAATGAAGAATTTGGATAAAGAGGGGGATTGTTGAAAAGTATCTGTAAACTAAACACTTTCTTCATTATTTATAGACTTACTCATATACATATATATTAATTAATTTATTTGATTATAATTAATTTTTAAAAAATTATTAATCTCAAAACGTTTTTTAAATTATTTTCTCTCTCTTTCATTGAATCCAATTCATAAGAGCTCTAGTGTTCTTTTAACTTCTTTGATTGGGTTGGGAGAGACCAATATTATTTTAAGCATGATCAGGCAGTTTAAAATAAAGAAATTGATTTTTTGGCAATTGGAATTTGCTTAAAAGAAAAAGGTATTTAATAATTCTTCTGCAACCCCAATAATGATTTGTCTGGTCCATTCCCCCACAATCCTTGGATGACTCTGTCCAATGCAGCCTCCTATTATATTTTATTTATACTCTGCTTCATAGATGGCTCCCCCCCTCTCACATACACACACCTTTTCTTCGTTTATGAGGAAAATATTTTTTGAATATTATGTATTAAATTTAAAAAAAAAAAAATCTATTTGACAAAATTATCCATGTAACCTTTTTATTTATTTTTCACGACTTTCTTCAATTACTTTTAATTCATCTCCCTTAAATTAATCATGAAAAGTTAGTTCTTTCAATTTATCAGAAATATCAATGAGTAATCTCTTTTGAAGTAATTTTAGTTTATTTTTATATTTTTACTAACATCAGACCTGTTAAAAATTATGTACTGCGGATGAATTGATACTTAGCAATTCTGCCTAGGATCAGGGTAATATCTATGAGCTCTATGGAAAACATTATTTCTACATGTTTATGTATATGTGTTTGCGTATATAGATGTACATATGTGTGTATTTAATTTTCTTACTAGCTTTTCTTTTTTTTTTTCGTTCCTTCATTTTCTCACTCTGTTCAAAATATGTCTAATTTGATTTCATTGCTTCTCAATCAATTTTTCTTTTTTCATAATTTTTGTAATTTTTATTAGGATATCAAGTTCGTTTTCATTAGATGAAGAAAAATATTTTAAAATAAATATATTGAAATCATGTAAGCTGAAAGCATGACATCTTGTAAGAAAAAAATTCAAATAATTTTTGGCTGATTGCAGTAAACATTTGATATTCTCTAAACTTTTTTTTTTTATTACCATTTCAGTGATAAACATCTAATTTTTTTTTCTTTCTTCTCAAATTTGGGCAGAAGTAAATTGTTCTCCAAATTTAGATTGTAAAAATGATTTGGTTTTATTTCAAAGCAGACTTAAATACTTTTGATGGATAAGGAGATTAAAGATAAGATGTTTGGGTAATTCTTGTTCAATATTCTCTCTTTATATTCAGTGAGTTGGATAAATACAAGAATAAGTATTTTGAAATAAGATTTGATTTTGATATTCAAATAAAGAGTCAATCTTACTATTTTATGATAAAATCTTTTTTCTTTCTTTTGTTTTTTCCTGTTTTATTTTTCTTTTCTGTTTTCCTCCTTTTTGTCTTTTCTCTGTTTTTTCTCTTTTTTTTTCCTTTTCCGCTTCCTTTTTTTTTTTATTTTTCCCTTTCCTTTCTTTTTTTTCCTTTTTTTTTTTTTCCTTTTTTTTTTTTTTTTTTTTTCCTTTCCTTTCTTTTTTCCTTTCCTTTTTCCTTTTTTTTTTTTTTTTTTTTTTCCTTTTTTTTTCCTTTTTTTTCCTTTCTTTTTCTTTTTTTTTTTTTTTTTTCCTTTTCCGTTTTTTCTTTTTTTTTTTCCCCCTTTTCCTTTCTTTTTTCCTTTTCCCGCTTTCCTTTCTTTTTTCCTTTTCCCGCTTTTTTTTTTTTTTTTCCTTTAAAAATTTTCCTTTTTTTTTTCCTTTTTTTTTTTTCTTTTTTTCCTTTTTTTCTTTTTTTTTTTTTTCCTTTTTTCTTTTTTTTTTTCCCTTTCCTTTTTTTCTTCCTTTCCCCGCTTTCCTTTTTTTTTTCCCCTTTTTTTTTTTTTTCTTCTTTTTTTTTTTCTTTTTTTTTAAGCTTTTTTTTTTTTTTTTTTTTCTTTTTTTTTTTTTTTTTTTTTTTTTTTTTTTTTTTTTTTTTTTTTTTTTTTTTTTTTCTTTTTTTTTTTTCTTTTTTTTTTTTTTTTTTTTTTTTTTCTTCTTCTTTTTTTTTTTTTTTTTTTTTTTTTTTTTAAATGTATTTACAAAATTTACCCAACATATCATGACTTTTGCATTCTTTCTCTTTTGAGCAATTGACAAATCCTGGGGATTTTCTTTTTTTATTTAAACATATTTCAAGAAACTAACTCATCAGCTTAGAGGGCTATAAGCAGATTCAAACTACTAGTTCCTTTACCCATTCTTCCCAACAATTTTCTTTGTTATAATTTAAAAAAAAAAAAAAAAAAAAAAATGTAAATTTGTGTTAAACATTAATAAAAAGGGTAATTACATAAGTATACAAGAAAATCTGAATTCAATTTTTCTGAATTTCTTTCCTTGTAATAAACACTTTCACATTTATTTTTCTAATGTGAATACAAATTGTTTTGAAACTGCAGAATGTATAGCATAGTAATCGTCTATTTATGTGAAGATTGAAGATATATCAAAGTGAATGTAATCAGATCAGCTTGTATTATTTATTTCAACAATATTTGTTCACACTTAAAAAGCAATTCTGCCTTTTCAGACATTTTCACTTTGACTTTTGATTGCTCTGGTAAGTGGGAATCTAAGGCTAAAAATTAAAAAAAAAAAAAAAAAAAAAAAAAAAAATTTTTTACCTCATAAATGTTAGTTTCAAAAGAATCAAGAATTTTCTTCACTTTTAACTTTTCCAATTTTGGAAACCATCTTGTCAGTGACTTTTTGAGGGAGAGAGAGAGAAAGCAATGTCAAGTTAGTATCTTATTACTATATAAAACTCTGAACTTTGTATCTTGTGTGTTTGCTAGAAGTCATATATAGAGAGCGGGGGGGGGTATAAACAAGTCATATATAGAGAGTTGGGAAAAGAAAGATGTAAATTTATTATCATGTAGGAAGTTGGGGATGGGCCGATTTTCTTACAAGAAAGTGTATAAAACACACAAAATCTGGGCCCCAAACAGGATACACACAGCTGTCATCAAGGTCCACACCACTCTTGCTTGTGAACTTCACAACCTCATGCTAAAAGTGATAGTGCTGACAAACTTCAAAGTGACTACTTCAGACTAAGGGCAACACCATCCACAGTAAGATACACATTCTATCTCTTGTATCCTCTTTAGTATGGCCCACGTACACATGTTGACTTTTTCACACGTATAACATTTCATTGTTTCTTAAATATGCACACAGAGAATTTATATTTTATTTCAGAATCATATTAACCCAAACAAAAAGACATTACTTTCCAATCTATGACCAATTGCTTGTATTCTTGTCATTATATTAATGTTCATTTGTTGAAACTGTCATTTCTACTGAATTTTTTTTCTTTCAATAAAAATCATTTGATTATTCTGAGCAGCTGAATTACACACAGCCCCACAACATTTTATATTATTGTATTGAATCCCAACACTCTGAATTTTGACATTCCAACCTCTTATTGTTCAACTTTCTTCTAACAGTTTTTTTTTAATGTTGAAACTTCAATAGGTGCAAATAAATGTATTTTTTAAAATATCTTTACTTTCACAAACTATTCATGAAACTAAATGTAAATAGTAAACACAATAAGGTTGACCCGAAGGGTCACAGATCGTCTAATCTCTTTCTATAATCCAGCAATGGTTGACAGAATAAATATCAAATCTTTAAAAGTACTTGTGCTCACAAATATGTGTGAGTGATAAACCTGGCAATTAGATGAAAATAGAAGAGTAATTTGCTGAAATAAAGAATATACTATGATGAGAAAAAAAATGCCCCAAACTTCATGAAAACTAAGTTTTATCATCAAAATCTTTATTATTAAAAGGAAAGACCAAAGGATTTTTTGAATATTTGATAAAATATTTTTTAATCCTTTTTAGAACATTCAAAATTTTGATTAAGTTTTATTTTTCATACATCAGTGGATGGAATATAAATTAGCATAACAAATTTTAATGTCTTTTTTTGATGTGAAAGACACATTGATTTGGAAATTCTTGCAAAAATCAAATAATTGTTGCATTTTAATGAAACTTTCAGGACTTGTTTACAAATGAATTAAATTATTTTAGAAATGTTTTTTCTTAGAAAATCATGGTAAAAAATTTTTTTACATGTATTTCACCCCACTTAATTTTATGAAAACTCCAGAAATTCAAGATTTTTAGTGGCTATATTAGTTAAAAGCAAAAGTCTTCGGATTATTTGACTCATCAATTTGTTTTTTGTAAAATCAGATCTTGTCTTACAAAAATCTGTTCTGAATTGTAAAATAAAAAACACAATAAAACTAAGACGCTATTTAATTAGAAAAGCTTTTAATTGCTTTTATGACTAATATATATTAAGGACTATTGTCTTTAAATTTGTTTCAATAAATAATGAATTTTTACAAGTTTTTTTTTTTTTTTTTATAATTATAATAATTAATAAAGTTTCTAAATCTTTTAAAATTCAGTTTTAATAGTGTAACTGTTAGGGAATATTGTTATTAAGTTAAACTGTTTACTAATTATAAATCAAAGCTTATTATAATTTACGGACATCATATTTTGAATTGTTTTTGTATATGCATAAACATATCAATTTTTATGGATGTGTACGCCCATACACAACTTTATCAGAAAATAAGTGTGATAACTATGGTAAATTTAAAGCCAAAAAGTATCTAAAATTCAATAAAACATTAGATTATGGAGAATATTTTCTTAAATTTTTAAGATTACTTAAGAGTCCTTAAAAATTATATATGAAAGGCATTCGCATTATATTCAATTAATTTTTAACAGCTAAAGCCCCCATAGAACAACATTAGATAAACATCAATCTGTCAAAAACATCAACAGCATATTTAAACAGCTACTGCTGTGTCAAAAAAATGCATTTCTGTGATATTTTATACATAAAGTAAATAATATTTGTTTCAAATAAGATAAATAATGCTTTAAATCAGCTAATATTCCGCAAATACATTTTCAGAATGTATATCTTATTTTTTGAACATCTTTTAATAAAGAGAATTACATTGCCAAAAAACACAGGTGAAAAATGATGCTAAAATCAATTTTTTTAGCAAAAAAAAAATTCTCCCAAAACTCTGTCCAGTCAATTTAAATTAGTTTTGAAATTGACTAAAGTATTTTGCTTATTGGAAATATTAAATTTAATCTATTAACTTAAAATTAAAACTAAAATAAAGCCTCAAGATTTTTCATTTTTAAAAATTTATTTTAAACCTTAAGTACTTAAGTGATTTATAATAAATAATTTAATATCCTCATTTTTTGTCAGCTGGAGTTGTATATTCCTTTATGATGATTTTTAATGAAGATGTCTTGCTTTTACTATGCATTTGATTTTTTGTATAAAATATATATATATATATATATATATATATATATATATATATATATATATATAAATAAAAAAAAAAAAAAAAAACAGTAAGATATATAATCCAATGTTCTTATTGATATCTTTATTTTTACAAAACAGTGCTCAATGTAAATTTACAGAGCATAAATATTATAAATTATCTGAAGGAACCATATTTTTAAATTAGTTAATTTATAATATACTAGCAGTAGAGCCTGGCATTGCCCGGGGATGTAACAGTAAGAGATAGATCAAGTATCGACCATCATAAAGACTGAAAAATAAAATTGACAAAGATTATTGTTTAAGGTTGATGGACACGCATGTCTTAATTGTTTTTTTTTGTTTTTTTTTTTGTTTTTTATGAATTGGTCAAACTCAAACAAAAACATTGTTTTCAATCGGTATGAGTCTACCGATTGGATAGAATTTTATTATAAACAATTGTCTTGTAAATGGAATTTTTAAAGCATTCTGAATGTAAAAATAAAGAAAAAAGTGCACAAGACAATAAGAAACACTACCTGCCAAAAAAAAAAGTGAAGTTTTGTTGAAATCGGTTGAAAAATGTAGGAAATCCGATCCCATATATAAAGGAACACACACACAAACAACCTGGGTTTTATAATAAGTATAACTCAATATGAGTTGTCCCCCTTTCATTCTCGCGATGCCTCTTAATCGTGTTTCCAAATTGATTTCGTGCAAAAACAATTGTGTTTTTCCAATTTTTGGCGCTGTCAGAACCATGGCAAGGTAATTCTACGTAGTCCTGTGAAGTTTTGTTGAAATCGGTTGAAAAATGTAGGAAATCCGATCCAGTATATAAACATACAGATACACACACACACACACACACGCACACAACCTGGGTTTTATAATAAGTATGATATATATAATGCTCAGAACATTTTTGGTCTATATCAACAAGTTCCATTTGTAAAAACTCAATACAGGTATCTTTTTATCAAAATCATATTTTAAGCTTTATTATTCTGGGGATGTGCGGATGGTGTAATACTAGCTCAGAATGAGAAATCACAACCAAATTCGAATTGAGTCGGCTACATTCGCTTACATATGAAGCCATTTACTCCTCCAGCTATGGGTTAAATAGTAGGTCATGCATCCAGAAAAATCATTATTCCCAAAATAAACCCAGATAGGAGAGGTACTCTTACAATTCAAAATGTTTCCATTTTAAATGACCCACAAATAAATCAGTTGACTGTTATGATTCTGAACTAAGCCATAATTTCAAACATACTTCATTAAAGAAGACTTGTATCCAATGTTTCTATTTCACTGCAGGATGTTGACCTCAATATTTGCCTGTTTATAATATATATATAATAATTCCAGCATGTCTGAAAATATGATGAAACAATTGCTTTCCCATATTTTCCCATCTTGTAAGGCACTCACCTCCTAAAACAAACTCCCAAAATTATTCTTGTACACTGATATGATTGGGTTACCAATAATAGATTAATATCTAAACATCCCTATTACATACTAGCCCCTGATGATACCAAAATAAAATAAGATTATAAATTATTAAATTTTGGTTAAAAATCAAAATAATATTGAAGCATTAAAAAAATTATAGATTTTTTTTTTTTTTTCCTAAATACTCTTTACCAAATTTATGTTATATGGTCGGAAATGACATATAAGAATTATGAAAATTAAATTTTGTCTAATTTAAGATCAGTTGCGCATTTTTTTTTTTTTTTAACATACTTGATAAAAATAATAGACATCTATAAGAGATGTTATGTCCAAATCTCTTAATCATAAGCAATATTCATTTAGTAAATAATTTCAGAAAATAGATGATATCCAATGCTTTTTCTGACATGTTTTGTTTGTTTTTATGGTTAAGTTACATTCGTACCAAATGAATACAATGTGAGTGACTTTATGCACAAAAATATAACTTCTATAAGAAATTTAGTACAGTTGTCTTTTCTTTCTTTGTTTCTTTTTCTACATTAATATTATTACCTGTATAAATATATGCAATTTAACTGTATTTTTTGTAATTTACTATTCATATTCTTACTATTCTCTTTGCCATTGTTTCACTCCTGGATTAAGGAAGTTAAAAAATAAAATAAAAAAGTTGATGAACTGATCGACCCTGACAGTCATTTTTTTTTTTTTCTTCCTTCTCCTCCCTGCTTTTGAGACACCTATTTGCACGCACTGACTTCAAATTTTCTCTATGCAAACCATATTGAATTTGCTGCATTGTTTCCACCTGAAAAAACAAGCTGGCTGCCCTCCTCATTTTTTTACTCCTCTGTGCCATGGCTTATCTCACCTGCAATCCCTTCCCAATACTTTTTCTTTTCTGTATGCAGAAACTTCTTTTTATTTCACTTTATTCAATCTCCCTCCCTCAACTGCAATGGCACATCATATTCAAATTACTTTCTATCTTTTACACTCCCTACGCCTTCCTTTTTGGTTGGCTTTAGAAATCTTCATTTATTTTTTTAATTTTGTTATCACTTAATTTTATTTTTTTAACTTAAATATTTATTGTTTTTCGTTTATTTTATACTTTTAATTATTCTGTAATGTTATGGTTCTAAGGTTTTATTTTTAATTAATTAGTAAAATGTTTATATATTTTTTTGTATTAATTTCATTATAGTATTTTTAAAATTTGTATTTTAATTTCCTACTTTTTTGTTATTTAAGATTTTCTACAGTGATGATCCTCTTTAACCTGTGTATAAATTACATTTGTTGTCTGTTCAAATGGTATATACCTGGGACATGTACTTGTTACATATTCTTCAGTTTTACAATCAACATGTTTTTTCTTCTGAAAATAAATATCCCATCTTTGAAATGATTATTGAATTTTAATTATTAGATGAAACCTTGTCAAACATTTATTTTTATTAAAACTGATAAATTTTTCATTATAATTTGAATTGTTATTTCATCACAACTGTCCGACATGTCAAATATTGCTGATCAAAAATAAAAAATAAGTTTATATTGAACTCACTTTTGTATTCCTTTTTTTTCTTTTGAAGTTTTAGTTTCAGCTCTAGTGATAATTAATGCAGCTGCCATCTAAAGACAGAGTTCTTGATGCAAAAGAAGTGCGAGTTCAAGTTTTGCCAAAAGCTTAATCATTTTGTCCACATTGTAAGAGTTGCAATAAAAAAAATAGCCAAAATTAATATGAAAACCCAGTCCAAAATTCATTGCCCATCTTTGTATATTTTTAGTTTCATACCACTTGTGTCATACTTAAACCTGTTGTCTTGGCAACTGCTTCATGGTTCATTTTCCAGACCAATAGACAGAGAAATTATGAGCTTATTATGCTTACCTGATATTACTCATGGGAATTGTTATAAATCGCTAGAATTACTCCTTTTTTAATACTTATACAACATTTTCCAATCTACAACTGAAATAATCTTTCTAATTTCTGGAAGCCTAACAGATAACCAGTATCTCCTTCCAGTTTGTTCACTCTCTACCAGTTCTACAGAATCAAATAGGTTTCATTGCTATGATGAGCAGATGGATTTTATTCAGTGACAGAAATCCAAATATCGTAATCCAGAACCTCTTGGGTGTCTATGGCACTTATAAATATTTAAAAAAATTTTTTGTTAAATTTTATTTTAATATTTGTAATGTTTTTCTTAACGTTTAAGTAATATCTAAAGTTTCCAAGAAGTTATTTAATAATTAACACTGCTATATTCCATGTTATACCCTTTTTTCAGTTTAATTTGTTTCCTCTGATTTGCATTCACACCTGATGCTTAATTTCTTTCCTGAAAATTATTTTTCACATTAATCTCTATTCAAACTTATTGCCATAGTCAGAATTTTTCATTTTTTTCAAACATTAATCACCATCAATAAAGTTTAATAGATTAAAATCCAGACCACAATATTAAAGTAAATAGCAAATTCATAGCTCTACTGTCCATTGTCCATGACAATATGAAACATTGACCAAAAGTACATAAAAAAAGCTTCAAATATTTTTATCAATAATAAAGAAAAAAAAATAGCCATGTCAGTCAAAAGCCAATACTGAAGATATTTATCTTTTCTTTCACGGTTTTAAATATCTCAGCATGTTACATATATAAATGTCTTTGCTGCATACATAGTCTGTTATGGTTAATGAAGTGCATTAAGTCTATTTAGTAGAGCTGGTATTAGTCAAACAAAACTACAGATGGCTGCAAGGAGTGGTCCTGCAGGTTTTTCCATTAAATTTGTTTGGCTAGCCTCCTCACCCAGGATCAAAGTAATTTTTAGTGAATAGGCCTTTTTTCTTTCTTTTTTTTTTATTTTTTATAGGACTTCTTTTCACCTTTAGATTAGCCAGTGGCATTTAGTATCTGTGCTCCAAAAAAACAGAATTATTAGGTCAAGCATTAAATGATGACTCTGGGACCTGAATGATCTTGCCTTTACCTTGCAATATTTTTTTTTTTTTTTTTTTTTTTTTTTTTTTTATGATAAACTGTTCAATCTTTTCCATCCCAAACACATGCACACACACACAGATAATTTATTTTACTTCTTACTCAGACCATTAAGTAATGGATAATGAATGATTCTATCATATTGTAACAAGTAATCAGGTCAACCCAATAAGAGACTCAAAATTAGTTGTGTGTGGTGCTATAAACACCAGGAGTTATGTCCCCTTCCACAATTGTCCAGTCTTCCAGTGGTTGAATAGATGGAGAAGTTAGAATTCATTTTGCAGGCTACGTGGAGTGAAGTCTCTGAAGCACATGATCCCTTTGAGACTTAAAGGCAAAGCATTTGCAGTCTACCAGCAACTGGATGACAAAACAAAATCCAACATTGACTAGATAAAGACAGCCTTAGTTACAGCCTTTGCTATGGATTCGTTCATGGCGTATAAACAACTCATTGAGTAACACCTTCAGTACAACGAATCTGTGGATGTATACCTGGCTGAATTGAAGAAAGTCGTGTTCATGTTGTGTGTGATGAGTGACCATTTGTGCACAGGTTGCCAGGCTATGTAAAGTGGGCTCTTTGTGTATTGTCTAGGATGTATGCGCTGTCTATTGACAAGCTGTTTGCCTGAGCAAGGGAAGTTATGAGAGACAAGAAGATTAAGTATGTCATGGTGGCAGTGGCGGCCTGGCCAATGCAAAGCATGGAAGGTGATGTAAGAAAGTGCTTTAGACACGATGGCATTAGCCACATGTTGAAAGATTGTCTGAACCAAGAAAATAACAGAACGAGGACAACACAATACCATTTGCTGTTACCATTGCCATACTGTGGACCATATGTCTCAAAACTGTCCAGGAAATGTGAGAAGAGAAGATATGTCAGTACTAGTATCTTCTCTAGCCCAGCACTACCTGTGATTGTGGTCCAGGTTGATGGCAGAACTGTCATCACACTGGTCAATAATGGCTGTTTACTGTCTATAGCCAGAAGAGAGATATGCTAGTCGTGGATGAAAGGGCCTGTATGCATAACAACTATAGACAAGGAGACCAGTGCCTGTTTTAGGACCAGAGTCATTGCTCTCTGGCTGCAAGGTGGAAATCCTGTCAAGATGGTGACTCAAGAGAAGCCACTTGGTTTCAACCTCTTGATCGAGATGAATGCGATCAAGGAACTGAGGAGAGTAGGAATCACTTCTTCGGCTATGGTGGAGTTCTTTGACAGAAAACTATCCCTGTGTGCAGCTCTCACCATGGAGGAATCAGACTTTAGCATTAAATTCATTCTAAAAAAAGCATGGACGGCATCATGGAAGTAGGCCAAAAATAAGGCATCAACAGGTCAACGAAACATGATAGTAGAGTATCCTGTGTCTAAACTGGCATGTAAGAAATATAACCAGGGGTTAGGAGGATGTTTGGATAATGGCTGGCTCATACTATATCCTGAGGAGGAGCTCGGACAGCCCAAGAGTCTAGTTCCACTTATGGCCGTTATCCAAGAGAGCAAGAAAAAGGTATGTTCTGTAATGGATTACAGAGTTAAATGAGGACGTAGACAAGTTCAAGTTGAAGTGTGTAACTCAACAATTCAACTGGTGATAGCAGGTAGGCACAAAGAAAAAACCGGTCGTGACGTCCCAACCTTCTCACGAGCCGAAAGCTACTTTTCGTTTGAAACACAGAAACGAGCCTGCTTTATACAGCCGCGGACCCACCACGATTTGCATGCGAATCACAAGGCAACGAGATGACACGTTAACGACCGAGACTACTCGGCATAAAAAATGCGGGCGCGCCATTTTGGTTTTCTTTTTACAGTTGGAAGGACCAGTGTTTACGCCCTGCGCAGATTCGAACGTTGTTTCCGGGTAGGCCATTTTCACAATTTCCCCACACTCCCCCCTGATCTCATGATCACAAACAGGGCAGGGAGGTGCGATCGTCGCTGTCGCAGTCCCTCTCCGGGGGGATAACACAAGCTTCATCTGATGCGGTTCTCGCCTGTGGTTTGAGTGTCGGTAAACACTGTGTCCGGGGGGAGGCTGCTGTTATCAGAATCGCTGCCCTGCAGGTCTAACTCAAGGCAGATTGAACGCTCACTATCCCAGACTCGAATCGCCATCGCCGGTAGCGGTAGTGATTGCGCCACCGTCGCAAAGTCTTTAATGTGACGAGGCACCCCATCAACTCTCACAGATTGGCGGGCTGATAACTCTCCGTAACACGTCCAGTGCCGACTTTGTCGTACACTGCCGCGTGGGGTTTTTGACCCAAACGATGTCTCCTTTTTTTCAATCTCCTCCAGTCACTTTCTTTTAGTTCAGGCAGCGGGTTGGCTTCGATGCCCTCACGCGGACATGATATTTGTGCAGTGCATCAGCCGGCGCCGGATGGTGAAATGTTATCCTTCGGGCGACATTATACCAGTAAACCGCTTCGAAACTGTGCAGCCCTTCCTGGCTGCGATGGTCTTGATGGTTCTGTGGTTCCGCCCACGATGCCGCTTCCACTTGGCGAGTAGGCACATCGAAAACCGCAGATGCACGTCCCAAGTGTCCGCAAATTCTTTAAAATCTTTACTGGTGAACGCAGTATCGTTATCCGTCAGTATTTTCCATGGGTGGGCCTCGCCCAGGAAAACATTCTCCAACAGTCGAATGACGGTGCTTTCGCGTCTTGTCTCTGCGCAGCCGCCATACCGCGAACCTGGAGGGACCGCAATCAATGAGTGTTAAAAAATTCTCACCATTGTAGTGAGTTATGTCCATTGCCAGTCTGCTCCAGTTGCTCTTTCACGCCAGTTCTCCTCTTTCCCAGTGAACGGGTGCCGGATCGATCGACTGACAGGTTGTGCAGGCCTTCAACGGATTTAACGCTTTCTCTGGACACCTGCGTCGACTAACCTGGCGGCACAGGGGTTCGTTTCACGCCCGGATGTCCGCATTGACGATGCGTGATTGGCAACCTGGTCCTCATCCAGTCGTCCCTGCCACTGCACAGCTCTCGAGTGCGGTTCTCCTCTCTTGAGCAGTTCTA
Source organism: Acanthosepion pharaonis (assembly GCA_903632075.3). Taxonomy (NCBI): domain Eukaryota; kingdom Metazoa; phylum Mollusca; class Cephalopoda; order Sepiida; family Sepiidae; genus Acanthosepion; species Acanthosepion pharaonis. The sequence continues at coordinate 385,414 of CAHIKZ030001345.1, forward strand.
GCCACCTGTGCGGTACTCTGGTGAGGCGATCTGCACGGTTCTGACAGGACTGCACAAGTGTCACGTCTACGGTCAATCCATATTAAATCCACCAACGATCGCAAAATGCCCAGCCGTCGCCTGACCAGCATCTCACCAGCCGCCCTTGTGTTCACCCGTGCCTTCCCGGTCAAGGTGTCTGAAATCCCACCGGTGCACATACATCGAATCAGTGACCAAGTGCAACGTTGTCGCCTCCCACTGGAGAGCCAGATTTTACCTTTTGCCGCGCCAGTTCAGCCAAATTAATGCTGGCATCATTAGTCGGACGCAGCCAGCACGCATCTTCGATGACATTTTCACATTTACTTCAATGCCACTCCTGTCGCCACGGAACCGATCCACCCAGACTGTGATCTCGCCACCACTCATGCACCAGTCTCCTCCGGACGGGATCCAGTTCCCGACTCTACTTAACATCTCTGCTAGTGCTCGACAGAGAGAGGGATCTTTGATGTTATCATCCCATCCATTGGTTGCCGCGGTTGCTAGGCGCTGACTTTAATGCAACTGCCACCCTGAGCCATCCACACACTGGGAAGTGTCCAACAAGTTTCCCCACAACGAAAAAACAGGTCAACGGTCAATACATCAAGGGCTTCCGGAATTTGACTTCCTCGCTTCCATTGGAGGGTGCCATTTTCTTCCCAGACCTGCAAGCCAAGAACCTTTGCTCCATCTCTCAGTCGACCGGATCCTTGCACACCAAATCAGAATCCCGAAAAAGTGTTGTCTTACACGCGATGCAGAGGCCAACTTCATTAATGAAGATATCATCAACGTAGTTGATGTGGCACTTTCAATTGTGCGGTCTTTGCATGCGGCGGCGTTTATACCGGATTTCATGATGAGTGGCGCTACATTTAGCCCAAACTTAGCCGCCAGAAGACAGAAGCGTTGGCTTTGAAATAACCGCTTGAAATGGCTACAGCGCCGTCGATGTGAATTGAAGATATGCGCCCGCAGATCCAGAAGCGACACATTGACTCCCTGCCGCCGCCACGTTTCTCAACTAATGCGCGCACACTGCATCGGCGGTGAAAGCATCCTAAAAGTCGTTCAATTCGGCGTAATCGAGTACCGGACGCACCTTCTGTTTCTGCTCCTGCACGACTGCCATCAAGGGAATCAGACCTTTGGGGTCCCAGTCTTTCCTGGGGTATGGAATCAGCCAGCCGTTCACAATCCACTGCTGAGCTCTTTCGTATTTTTTCTCTGATGCTGTCTGGAACTTTGCTCAGCGACCTTGTTGGGCGAAACTGAACTGGCGGGTCTTTTTGGGCCCATTTCCACCTGGCGGTCCACACTCTCGCCGGAATTGAAGGAGACGTAAAAACCGCTCACTAACGCAAAGGGCTGCACACACCTTTCTTCTTTCACCCAGTTCCACATTTCCGACTGGCGGATCATCATGCCTCTTAACGCTCGGATCATCAATCCCAAGTAGCAGGTCGTACCGAGGGGCCTTTTTGACTTCACCTTCTTCTTCTTTAGCACTGAAACTCCCTCCGTCTGTTGGGACTGAACACCCGACAACAGGCCGGGACATTTTCAACAATTTTCGAATCTGGTTTTTAGCTTTTTCACTACTTCGATTTATCCATCAATATGGGGAACATCATGTTTGATATTCGGAGAGAAAATCGTTTATTTTTCTGATACCTGCGTTAATAACGACAGAGAATATTTACTGACGAGAGGGGCAACTAAAAGGAAAGTTTTTGTTTTTTTATCCGACCAATCCCTGTGCTACGAAACCCATTTACGCGACTGAATGTATTTTGATTATTTCCATTGTTCAATTTCCCTCCTTTGTCGCCCGGCTCTATCTATCCCTCGACGAGAATTTGGGTCTACCGCGCAGCAGCACTGAATAATCACTTTGTGATGATCATATCAATTCTCCGGGTTGAAAATCTACAAAAAATCCTTCAATATATTTGGGGCCCTGGCTATAATTCGTCCAATTCCCAGTGTGTCCAATCTTGAATATATATAGGAGCCGATATATGTATATCTGAAGCCCTGCCAGGAAGGAGACCCCAGTATGCGGTCCGTTGCTCCGTAAACGGTACTGCCAGTAAACTAAAGAAAAATCAGCCAGGTAAACATTCACGGTCTCACCGGCTCGAGCCGTCGTCCGACGAACTGTTTAAGCGATGAATGGATCTATTCCAAAGGCCGTATACAGGGCGTCTTGATCTCTTCTAGGTCAGCATCGAACCCCGAGTTGTTGATATATTTGCGTAGGCTCTTCCGTGAGTCTCAGTGGGATGACTAGTGCAGGTTCCTTTATTTTGGACACCCTGCAAACATTCGGCTTTTTCAAACCATTCAGCGATAGTCGGGTACGCGGGGAGCCGTCAATTCTGGGATCAACTTTAGATCGAACTTGTCCATTGCCGAAATAGCTTGAAGTGTGTAACTCAAAAATTCAACTGGTGATAGCAGGTAGAAAAAAAACCGGTCGCTTCCAACCATTTTCTCATTAGCGAAAGCCTTTTTATTTGAACGACAGCAGAAACGGCCTGTGTTTTATACAGTTAACGGACCGACCACGATTTGCATGCGAATCACAAGGCAGAGACCATTTCCGTTAACTGGCCGAGACTACGGGCATAAAATAGAAGAGATGCCATTTTGTTTAGGGCATTACAGTTGGAAGGACTAGTGTTTACTCGACTGAATTAGATTCGAACGTCGATTCCGGGTAGGCCATTTTCTTGAAATTTTCCCCACAGTTCTGTAATGGATTACAGAGTTAAATGAGGCGTAGACAAGTTCATGGCAATTGCGGATGTCTGTGCAGACAAGCTAAAGTACTGGCAACAATGGGGGTGCAACGTATCCCTTTTGGATCTTAGGAGAGTATACCTACAGGTCCATGTACGCTGTGGCCTTTCCAGACTGTGTTACTGAAAGGATGGAGGTACTCCTATAGACAATTAGGCTTCAGCCTCAATGTGGCACTTCTTATAATGAAAGCAATTATCAAACTGTACTGTCACAAGATGAAGCAATCCAAGATGCCACTTTGGCATAAATAGATGGTATCTTTATCAACAAAAGTTCAGTTTCCATGGCATGAGTCAGAAAACCTATGTTCAACTTTGGACTGATCTGCAATGACCCTGTGAAATTTGACAATGGTGCAAAAGTGCTTGGTTTGCAAGTCTGGGGGTAGTGTAGTGTGCTTCGATGGAAATGAGCAAGTAAGTTTCCAACTGTTATCAGGCATCGTAATATGTTCTCTTTCTATGGAAAGCTTCTAGGCCACCTTCCAGTATGTGGTTGGCTTAGGGCATCTGCAGCATTCTTGAAGTGAGAAGCCAATGCAGTAACCAAAAGATGGGATGATAAAACCTGTGACATCCTCTTGAAGTGCATGATCCATGAAACAGTGACGAGAGTGCATCAAGTAGACCCTGCAAGAGGAGGCTGTTGTGTGAGCAACCAGGAAATGAGTGTGAATGAATACAAGCTCTCTGGCCACTGGAGTGGTACTGGAAGTGAATGGAGACATTGTGGAGGATGCATGCTGGCTTCCTCACAATGGCGACATGTAATATATCAACTTAGCCAAGCTCAATGCAGCATTAAAGAGCATAAAATCTGCCCTGCAGTGGAAAGTGAAAGTGTTGCATCTGGACACTGATTCAACATGTACTCACCACTGAATCAATGACACCTTGACCTGAAAATAAAGGCAACATGTGAGATGCTTATGCAGAGACAACTGGGGCACTTCAGGTGCTAATTGTGGAGTATGGCCTCACCTTTGATGTAAAGCTTGCAAAATCAACCAAAATAAAGTTGACAAACTTACCAAAGTTTCACAGAGGTGGATTTGTTGAAAAAGGACACTGAACTTATCCTCTCAGCATTTGATGCAGCCATGGAAGAGTTGGTTCCATGTAAAATAGTGCAAATAAATCAACGTAGTGGTCATCCTGGTGTTAAGCGCACGACTTTGTCAGGCGAGTTGGTCCCTTCATACCTAGCACAGCTGTCAATATGGTGGTTCAAAGATGTCCTGAAAGCCAGTCTATAGATCCAGCACTAGTGTGTTGGCAGAATGGAAGACTAGCAGTTTGCAGTTCATGGTCCAGGCTGGAGATGGATATTACGTATTATGGCCGCAGTCATTATTCAACCTTGATTGACTGCAGGCCAACACAGTTCTCTGTTTGGTAACCCATATCGCAATGAGATTCTGCAAGCATTATTCGGCAGTTGGTCAATATTTTGTAAGAGAGGTCCACTATACAAAATCCTCACAGGAAACAATACTGTATTCACCAGCAGGTTATTCAAGGCTTTCATGAAGGAATAGGACATCCAGCTGCATTTTTGGTGCACACATGTACCATCTGGAAACTGGATAATAGAAAGGTGGTATAGAATCATAAAGTGGATTACGGTGCAGAAGCAGTGCCCTATACAAGAAACCATTTACTAGTATAATGCTATACTGAATGATGATGCATCAAGTCCAATTGCACCAGCTAATGCAATTCATATTTATTAGGCTCAAGGGCATTGACACTGTATCTGTACTGACACCATTGACAAAGCACCAAATATATGAAGTTGGAGATGTGGTGTGGGTAAGACCACCTCAGAACCAATGTACCTCCAAATTTACAACCAGGAAGTTTACTGGGATCATCATTCCACAATCTGTCTTGATTGATGGCATCCCACATGATGTGGGATGCCATCTAACTGGCATGAGACCATTGTTCTTCTGCACATAAAGCTGATGACTCATCCATGAGTGATGGGGAGTTGGAAGTAGATTCCCAGATGTTAGACATGCTTCCTGCCCCAGTAGAGACAGATAATGACAACAATGAGGACAAAGTACCTACACACCCCTGCACGGTGACAGCAATAAGGACGAATTACATACACCACCCTGCACCAAACTCCCCACCATGATGCCACTGGTTCATAATAGAATAATATAGTGATATTTTAAGGGGGTTAATACTAACAAGAACCAACTTTGTTACCAGATTTTTAATAAATAAAAGTTCAACAATGTCATTATTTGAGTTTAAAAATGAAATGACATCGAAAAAACTTTCATTTATTTGAGCTTCTCCTCTCAAGATGTCATGTCTGACTTTGATGATATTTAAATTGACTAATATTGTTTTTAATATTTTCATAATATTATTAAAGACTTGTGTTATATCTTATTATTTACTACTAGCCTGATGATGAAGGCTGCAGTTCCTTGGATAGTAAAATACAGCTGTATATCAATTTATCAGCTTAATTTTTGGATAAGAGTCAATCTATTTCTACCCAGTGTCAATCCTGGTATTAAAATTTGTGCATACAAGAAAAATAAGTGCAATAAAATAACTTTGGCCATTATTAAAAAGATGATGAAAGCTTTTGTGTTATTGCTACTAATACTGAGATAGATTGAAGTGTTAGATTCAGACATGTATTTGACAGAGTGGAGAAGAAGTCCTATTTGTGTTTAGGATTTGTTGATGTTTACAAAGATAAAATATTTTCTGTGTGGGAGGTTTTCATCTTTGACTGTCAGAGAACAATGCAGTAAATTTCTATTCTTGTACTATTTTGCTTTTAAGTGGCTTACTCATTTATTAACATACAAGAGGGGGTTGCTGAAAAGTTATCAGTTATTTTTAGTTTAATTCCAAGCTAATAGATTAAATTTAATATTTCCAATAAGTAAAATACTTTGCTGTATTTCAAACTGAATTTAAATTGATTGGAATTTTTTTTTTAACCAGTAAAATAAATAAAATCATTTATATTGACAAATCTATCAACACAACATAATTCTCTTTATTAAAAAATCTTTAAAAAATAAATATACTTTTTTGAAATGTTATTTAAGAAAAATTAGTTGATTTACAGTTGAATTAATCTGAATTGAAACAAATATTGTTTACATTTAGTTCAGAATATTACAGAAAAAAACATTTTTTAGCACTGGGTTGGGTGTTTCTATGAGGTGTTGACAGATTTATCAACAGCCTGATGTTTAGGAAATTTATGTAAGGTAATTGAAATAAAATTACATGATGAATACACTGTAAACACTTTTTTATATTATTCTTTTTAAATTATCCAGTACTCTTAAAAATTGAAAATATTTTATGCGTTCTAAGATTTTATTGAATTTTAGATACTTAGACTTTATAGTCTTACCCTGCTGAAGATGCTTGTTGAGGAAATATTAGAAAATTACCAATAAATTTTAAATTTACTATAGTTACTGCTCATATTTTCTGATAATGTTGTCTGTATTTACAAAAATCAGCATGTTTATACAAGCACAAAAAAAATTTAATTCTTTTTAAAATATTGAGGGTCACTGAATCATATTAAGCTTTTACATCAATGTGTTTTTCACTGAAAAAAAGATACTCAAATTTCTCTAACAAATTTGTGGCTACATGTTAATGCAAGTAAAACAAGATTTTTAACCAAAATTTTGAATGTTCCAAAAGATTAAAAAATATTTAAAAAATCCTTTGGTCTTTCCTCTCAATGCGACAAAACTTTTGATAATAAAACATTGTCTTTATTAAATTTTCATGATAAAAAAATGTCCTAAATGCAGTAAAGAACACATTGATTTGGAAATTTTTGCAAAAATCAAATGATTGTCAGATTTAATGAAACTTTCAGGACTTATTCACAAATGACTGAAATTATTTTAGAAAAGTTTTTTTTTTACCTGCTCTCACACACACAATTTTATGAAATTTCAAGAAATTCTTTTTTTGTAGTGATTAATGTTTACATTAGTTATAAGAACAAGTTTTTGAGAATTTAAATCATTAATTTTTCTAAAAACCTACATACCAAAATTTCCTTAGTTATCAAATTAAAAATGCAATAAGACTAAGACATTATTTAATTAGAAAAGCTTTTAATTGCTTTTATGAATAAGATATATTATGGATAAGGTTAGGTTCTTAAGAAAAAATGGTTTTCTCAAAGATTAATGAATTTTTACAAGAACTGTTTTTTTTTTTTTGTTTTTGTTTTTTTAAATAATTTATAAAGTTTTAAATCTTTTCAAATTCTGTATTAATTTGTACTGGTTAGGTTAGTGTTAAGTAAAAACTATATTTACTATCATAACTGGAAAAGCTTACTACAATTCAGAAAACGTTTTTTTTTAAATAATAATTGCATTGTGCTACAAGAATTGTAAATCTGGCTAAAATTAGCCATTTTTAGTGTTTTTATATTTTTTTGACATTCTAATCAATTTAAATTCGTTTCAAAATATAAAGTTTTTGCTTATTGGAAATATTAACTGTCTATATTTCTGAGATGAGGTATTATGTAAATTTAAAAGTTTTTTTTTTCAACCATTGAAAAGGCATCAAGTTTACAACAATAAAACGTTGTGATAAACATGGCGACAAAGATGAGGACAATAGTCCAATGTAAATAGTGGAAATATTAAATTTAATCTATTAGCTTGAAATTAAAACTAAAAAGCTTCAAAGATTTTTCATTTTAAATCTTAGTTTTTTTTTGTTTTTGATTAACACATGTAACACACACACAATTAAAATATTTTGTGTATTGATAGCTTTAATTTTATCAATTTTCTTCTGTCATTTCTGATTTATTTTTAAATTTTTCATTGCTCATTTTCCTTTTACTCTTTCCTTCACTTATACCCCTGCTCCCATTTCACTTTCTTTTAAGACTGAAGAAATTTTCTTTTACTCCCTTTGATCTTATTTACTCTATCCTGCCTCCTCCCATTTTATTGACTTAGAGATTTTCCTTCACTTTTATTGCATATTTTCTACCCACCTCTCCAATTTTATTGTTTTTATTTTCTTTATCTTTTAATCAATTGGTTGCCATTTCTGAATACAGCTTGTGTTGCCATCATTACATTTGCCACCAAGGGAAATGCATCAAATTAAATCATGCATCAAACAAATCCTTGCCTACTTTGACTACATTTGAAGTGATTTTCTTTTATTTTATTATATTTCTCCATAATTCTTCATGTATTTTCCTTTTTCTTCAGGCTGGGGAACTGGACGTCCTAAATGCTGTGTTAAAATGGGGTGAACACCAGTTGGTTAAGCGGATAGAGGAAAGAGGTAACTGTTTTACTTTTCAATTTCATATATCAAAATAATGACTTTCAAATTGATGAAACACACACACACACACACACACACACAGATAACAGTGCTAGCATTATAAAATAACTATTTTACATTATCGACAAGATATATTGAAATTTTGTTAAAGTCCTTATCAGGAAGATTTCATGTGTGAGTCCTTGAATGTAATTGTAGCATCTGCTTTTTTACAATCTGTCTTTTACACTTCCTAGCTTTTTAAAAATCTTCAGTCTATCATTGTCATAACAAATACACTGCCACCAAGTGTTTCCAATGAAAGGAAGATAACTATAGTACAGACAATAAATATACAAATGTTCTTGACACATTTTATACATGTAAAATATTAAACATGTGAGTGTGTCTCTGTGAAAAAGAAAGCAGATAAAGTATACTGCATTGAAGTGTTCACTCTGAAAGTAAGACACAAGCCCTGTGCCTACAAATGTCCAACAGGAATTGAAGTTTAATGTGTGGAGGTGCTTTCTTTTCTCAAGAGTAGGCTTACTAAACCATCTAAAGTCACGTGGGCCAAGAAGGATCACCGTATACTTGTCCTACTTGTGGCTCAGTATGCAAGTCAGCTGGTTTGACAACATATTCCAAAATACACAAAGATATATTTCAGAAGTTGACCTCAAAAGATGGACAGTTTAAGCATCATATCTGATCAATGAAGAGATAACGTTCTTCTAACAAGAATATTAAAACATTCTCTCATATATATATATATATATATATATATATATATATATATATATATATAAAAGAAAGAACAGTAAGATATATAATCCGGTGTTCTTATAGATATTTTTATTTTTACAAAATAGTGCTCAATGTAAATTTACAGAGCATTAATATTATAAATTAATTGATTTAAAAATGTTTTTTTTTCGCTACACAGTTCTAACCATGTTTCAAAAATAGAAGCTAAAAAGCCCAGAATTTAATTTTGCAATTAAATTAAAACATTAGTTCCATTTCATCCTCAAGCGAATTTTGGAGTAACTTTTAAAAAATAACTGGGTTTTTAAAGACACAGCTAAAATCACGTTTCCATGGTTACAGAATATTCTACTTCAATTGGACAAGGGATGTCTAGGTTTTTTCCTTATGTAAGTATCATTGTATCAGTTATTTATTACAATTTGGTAAGGGTAGGGATGTATTTTTTTCAATGAAAAACTGACATCCGTTGAATGCATGTCGTCTGGATTTTTTAAAAAAATTATTGTTAACGGTAAAAAAAAATTCTTACATTTTTTTTTTTTTTTTTCATTTATAAATTTAAAGATTTTTGGGGTGTTCAGATCATAATACTTTTTATTTAACTACGATTTGAAATATTCTCATTTTTTTAATTTTTATTATACTATATATTCTTTTTAAGAACAGTTAAATGTATTAGAATCCATTATATTATGTAGGATTATTTTAACATCAAGTTTAAGTATGTATATGAGGTGTTACATTTTTTTTTTTTTTTTTTTTTATTGAAAAATTTATGACTATGACGTTAAAAATGGTTACTTAATTTCACTGATTTAGTAAACTTTTATTTTATATATAAACCTAGTAATATATTGTTTCTCATGTAAGTACAAAGGACATGGGTCATTCAAAAGATTACATCTTATGGCATATCATATATATATATATATATATATATATTTATATGGATTCTTTTGGTGGAGTAGTGGATAAAAGGATTCAGATTGATGAATTCATTTTTTAATTCCATTTTGAAATCCATTACATTCAATTTTAAATTTTAAAATATTTTGGGAAAATTAATCCTCTTCTTTTCCCTCCAGCTATGGGTAAAAACAGACTGGGTTCTATAGCCTTGGATGGCAACTGGTTAGGAGAAGGACAACTCTGAATTCAAAACCTGTAGAGGGTTGTTTTGGGGACCTTTTGGCACATAATATTATTTCTGTATATTTATGGCCCTTAAAAAAAATGTGGTTATGTCATTTGGAGAAAACCTTAAAACTATAATCAACTTATTTATTTATTTTTGTCATGATTTGTCTTAGTGATAGAGTTTGAGCTGCTTGACCTCAAACATCAAATACAATGGGAGAGTCCACATATATATATATTTTTATATATATATTTATATATATATATTTATACACACACATGCTACTAGCCCAAGGACACACCATTTGGATAAAGTATTTTATTAGATCTAATTTTGAAAAAATGCTTCTTTAAAAGAAGTTTAAGTTCAATTTTTGTTATTTTGGTGGAGGTTTGAGAGGGAATTTAAGGAGAGTTTGATAAAAACATCCATTAGACATGGAACTAGAATAGTCTACCCCAACAAGCAAAATAAAGGATTCAGTTCAATATTCCAAAAACCAAAAGATAAAAACATAATAATACAATGGCCAAAACGTTGTGATTAATTATGGCAACAAAAAGATAGGAAAGTATTAAATTTAACAATGTAAATAAATATAAAACATAATACCTCATCAAGAAATATAGACAGATAATGCTACTATTTTATTATTCACATATTTGATGGTTATTACTTAAAAAAGTCTCTAAAAGCCATTACCACCATGTTTGAGTTAAATCTGCAGTTAGATGCATTCATTCTTGAGACATTGTTCCAGACTAAGCTTAAAAATTTTTAAACAATGTTGGTATATAAAAATTCTGATTAAAAACATCCTTTAAAAAAAATAATATATTTGATATTTCTAAAATTATAAGAAAAAAGAAGAATTTATATAGAAATAAGGGACAAGAATGAATGAACATGTATAAGAGCTCACAAATATTACAATTTTAATTTAAAGTACAACTCCAGCACTTTTCTTTTTGTTAGTCAAATAATTTTTTTTAGATAATTTTGAACTTTCACAAAAAAAAAAAAGAAAAATTAAAATTGTTGTTCATATTGCTTATTCATTTTGTCAGTTCTAAATCACACAAGTTTTATTCAATAACAAATTGTTTCATCATTATATATCTGAGAAATTTCAACCAAAGCCAAGTGTCTCCTATTTGAGAATCACTATGATGGAACTTGTTAGAATAGTAAGAGCACTGAGATAAGTCAGATGGTGATGATCATTTTGGTCATTAGATGATCAAAGTGTTGTCTGATAATATTACATGAAGATGTTAGAAAATAAAACTGCAATCAGAAATGACATGTTCAATAGAAATTAGATAAAAATGAACCCTTAAATTAAAATTGTTCAATATTTTTTTTTAATGCACTTCAGAAATAGTAGATTGATAAATTAAACTCCCTTTTGCAAGCCACCGTGATAAAACAGCTGGGGACCCTAAACATGAAGCTTGTAAAGTTTGTGAATTGAATTGATCTATTTATTGTTTATATATGTGTTTTCAAATATATATAGATGATGTAAAAATAAAATACAAATATCTTATTTTATTTTCTGTTACAACTTGAGATCAATTAGTAGTACAAACAGGAGTTTATATATATTTTTTTATATATCCAATATATATGTATATATGTTATATATATGTATACCCCAACAAATGATATTTATATGTAAAAAAGATGTAGACTTACACAAAAATGTATATATTATAATTCCATCTGATATATATTGTTTTAGTATATATAATGAATAATATATATATATATATTAGCTTTTTATTCAAGAGCTTATCATTTTTTTTTCTTGTGTGTATGTATACATAGTTATTAAATCTGGCCAAAAATCTAAATTTTATTAAAGGCTTCTTTTCAGCATTTTTTTTTTTTTTTTTTTTTTGAACCCTCAGAAAATTTTCTGTGGTACTCATCTTTATTATTTTTGCAACAAAAAAAAATTGCTTGGTTTTTTTCCACACTTAATTTTACAATTTACCTTTCTTTGAACTTCAAAAAGAGAACAATGGTGGTCTTTCTTTTTCTTGATGCCATTGTATAATGATCAGATTCAGTATCTCATACATTGGTGTATCAAAGACCAGCAAAAAAATCAACTTGTAGGATTTCTTTTCTTCTAAACAGCAAAAAATCAACTTGATTAAAACCTTGGTTTTCAACCTTCTAATATTTCTGTAAATCTTTTTTTTAGAATTGGAATTGAATTTATTTAAAGAAGGTTCTATCAGAGAGCTTGGATACCCTTTGGGTTTGTGATTCCAGCATTCAAGGGAAAAAATGCAATAACATAATATAATATATATATGATTGATATCCAGAAATGTCCTGTCTAGCAGTCAATGTGTAATGGATTGGTGATTTAATTCAAGATGTTTTAAATAGATTACTGTTGATGTATAAAAAAAAAAAATAATAATAATTCTGCCAATCCATATATTGTTTTTGGTGCCTGACCTATATTAAGACTAGTCCGGAAGGATCTTCTGCTCACCCATAATATTAGTTTGATAATTTACCAATTTAGATGTCAAACAATGAATTTTGCAGGTAGATAAGAATAAAATTCATGAATTTTTTCAACCAACATATACCAGCCAATATTCTCAAAGGAATGGTGAGCTTAAAGGAATTTAGCCTTTAATGTTATATTTTCTTGTATATGACATTTGTCTTGGATGTGATATTTTTTTAGCTGCTGTGCACATTATTGTCCTCAATCTTCTCTCAGATCAGAAAGGATCCGTAAACCAGTTTAACAGTTTCTTAATTGTTTTTATATTTTGGTATTACCATTTGACTTTTTTTTTGATACCTTCTTTTTTGAATTGTCTTTTAATATGTCCATTTTTATCACATTATACCTTTTCATCACATTATACCTTTTTATCTTTGTTTATATTGTCCTTTTACACATATACTTTATATGAAATTTTTACATACATACACACACGCGCATATATATATATATATATATATATATAAAACTTTTTATCTATTTTCTTACTGCTTCTTGTGCATTTCTCTTCTATGCACAATTCCCCAATTACTGTTTTTGTTTTTTGTTTTCTTCTGTTACTCACTCCAAAACAAAATGGTTATTCACAGTGTAATTGATGTTGCAATGCAATATTCTGTTTATCTTCCACTTGATGTAGTCTCAACAACAGCTTGAAATGGTTAACAGATTGTGCGTGTGCATATATAGAACACACTACACTTGACTACAGGCTGAACACTTGATTCTATTTCTAGAGTGTATGCGTATTATGCACCTGATCTTATTAAGAGTGTGTGGAGAGATTTGATATTGGGTTAGCCAAAAAGTTTCTGTTTTTTGTTGTTAGGTGACATTAGGAACATTTGTTTAGTAAAAAAAAAAAAAAAATTGCTTTTCATTGTATTGTGACAGACGTCATATCTGCATGCATTTAAAACAAAACTTCAGAATTAGCATATTTTTGCTTGATGCTAACATCAAAGATAGAAAAAAATGAGAGGCATCCCCCCCACTTTAGAGTATTGTAAAAATGTAGGTACTTCCACTAATTTTCAGTACCTATGGTTTAAAAAGAATTTTTCTAAATGAAAAGCTTTCTTGAGGCTTTCATTGAAAGCTAAAGGAATAAATTTACCATTTCCAGTAAGCAAAATACTCTGGTGTATTTCAAACAGAAATTATACTGATTGGAATCAATTTTTTTTTCCTAAATTAGCTGATTTGTGCCTTTTTTTAGTCATCTTTAATCACAATGTAATTTTCTGTATTAAAAAATCTTCCTAAAATAAATTATAGTTTTCTGAAACTTTATTTAAGTTTAAAATAACACAGAAATGTATATTTAAAACAAAACATTGCCATGTTTTACGTAATTGATGAAGCATTGACAGGTCTTGACATAATGATTGTTGTTCTACATTTTTTTTTATCTGTAAAACACAATTTAAGTAAATTACATCAGCACCTTTTTTCTATATAATTTTTAAGTACTCACTAATCTTAAAAATGTTGTAAAATATTCTCCATAATTTAATTTTAGGAAGTTGACTTTAAATTTACTATAGTTATCACTCTTATTTTCTGATAATGTCATGTATGATCGATCTTACTTTCAAAAACAAGCACATTATGTAATATTTTATATACATAAAAAAAATAAAAATCTTGATGCAAAACAATTTGTATTAAGCTTTTCAGTTTTTGATTAGTAAATAGTTTTCATTTAATAACAATATCACCTAAACAGATGAAAGTAATGCGGAATTTTAAGATTTATATATTATAAATTATTATAATTAAAATTTAAAACAAAAAAAAAAGAAAATTCTTATAAAAATTCATTATTCATCAAAAAAAATTTTTCTTAAACAATAGTGTCCTTAATAAATCTTATTTATAAAAGCAATTGAAAGCTTTTCTAATTAAATAATGTCAGTTTTATTACATTTTTTTTATTTTACAATTCAGAGCATATTTTCAGGAAATGAGTAGTAGTTTAAAAAAAAAAAAAATTGATGATTTGCATTCTACAAGGTGTGCTGCTTTTAACTAATGAAAATATAATTTATTGAAATTTCATGAAATTAAGTGTGTGTGGTGTGTAGGCAGGGATGGGGGGATTAAACATGTTAAAAAATATTTTTTACCAAGATTTTCTTAAAAAAAAAAAAAAAAGAAGAAATAATTTCATTCATTCGTAAATAAGTCCTGAAAGTTTCATTAAAATCCAGCATTTATTTGGTTTTTGCAAGAATTTCTAAATTTATGTTTTTCACCTGGAAAAAAAGGCACTAAAACACTAATCATAAATATTATGTCAACCACTAATGCAGAAAAAAAAGATTTTTAGCCAAAATTTCAAATGTGCTAGAAAGGATTAAAAAATTTAATAAACTAATTAAAAAATACTTTGGTCTTTCCTCTTAATAATAACATAAACACTGTGATGATAAAATTTTGTTTTTATTAAGTTTTTGACTTTTTTTTTTTTTTTTTTTTCATGTTATGCTGGTTTTTCAGCGAAAAAGTAGCAGTACTATAAAAATGTGATTCAAACAAAAAAACATTTATGCTGTTCATGGAATAGATGTGTCAAAACTGAAGTTTCATGCTAGTGACTTTTTTTTAGTGAACATCGATAGTCAAGTCAATCATTTTAGCTTAATAAAGGTCAAATTAAAACCTGCAAATAACTGACATAGTAAAAAATATCAAAATCATTTGCACTTTTTTGGTTATTTTAGTCATTTCTGATGTGTGGTATTCATATTTTAAATGGCTAGTCACTCATATCCAAGGATTCTCAACTACTAGAGTGGCTGGCCCATTCCTATTGCAGACGCCTGCTCTGGCACATTTTGTGTTTGTTGAACACCCACAGAGCCCACCTGTGGTTTATACTACAACTATGCTGAGCAGACCTTAGTTACAGTTTGTGGGAGAGAGTACATTATCTAGTGTGATCAACAGTCCGAACAAGGCCAGCACGCTCAAATCCTTGCTCACAATGACTTGTGACTTTGTGCTAGCACAAATGTCAGCAGCTCCCAATGAGTTCCATCCACCCAGTTTCATTCACAAGGCTTGGGTCAACACATGGTATGGCTTTCAGGCAATTTCCAAAGGTGTCACATGCTAAGATCACCTCCCACAGACCAATAACCTCAAGAAGTCACCTTCCTGACAAATCGACCCTGGTGAGATACAGACCCAGGTCTCATGGTCAGAAAGCGAATGTTCTAACCACTTGACCACGTGTCCATATAAGTTGTACCCCCAAAAAATCAACTGGACTGTTTAAATGTTTCATCTTTGAAATAAATTTTGACAGGTGATGAAAAGTGGATATGTTATATCAGCATAGAATACAAAACAAAAGAGGGTGAGATAAGCAAACAAACAAAGGTTATGTTGTATATATGGTGGCATTGGAAGGGAAGCGTCATCTTCAGTAGAAGTAATTTTAAACAAACACGATACTGAATTATACCAAGTGAAGGCAACAATCATGGATAAACAGCCAGAATTACTTAAGAGAAATTGGTATGATATTTTATCCGGATAACACTGCACCACATATTTAGTAAGCAGGCAAAAATTACTAGTTTTTATAGAAATCTCTTAATGGGGAGAGAAGCGGGTGAGTAAAAAATTTAATTATCCAGGAAGTTTGCTAAAAGGCACTTGAAGCAGTTCTTTGTTGAAAAAGATAAACAAAAATTCTAGGAGGGGGATGTAATTATAAAATTGCCTGAAAGATGGAAGATAATGGAACCAAACAAAATGGTAAATATTTAGATGTTTAATTTGTACATTAAAAGAAAAAGAGCCTTTTCTATTATTGTAATATTTAAGAACTTTCAGATGATTTTTCAACTCTGTTTGATATTTATCCAGTTCTGATCAAAATTGGTGAGATTATGCACACTTAAGTCGATACACAGAGGGGACTGTCTTTCATGCTAAACACAATTGTCAGGCCATATGAAACAGACTGTCACCTGGGTGCTAACTTCAATGTCCAATTTTATATTTACATATGTTTTATCCCTTTTATATTGCACCTTAATCCATAGACATAGCATACTTTAAAACTATATTTTTTATATATATATATATATATATATATATATATATATATATATTGGGCACATGGCTGAGTGGTTAGAATGTTTGCATTCTGACCATGAGACCCAGGTTTGAATCTCACCATGGTTGATTTGTCAGGAAGGAGACTTCCTGATGTTATTGGACTGGAGAGGCACAATCCCAGTGTGCAGCATGTTGATCATGCTAGATAACACGCTCTCACCCATAAACTGTAACTAAGGTCTGCTCAGTATAAACCACAGGTGGGCCCTGTGGGTGTTGAATAAACAAAAAATACGCCTGAGCAAGCATCTGCAATAGGAATTGACTAGCTGCTCTAGTAGATGGGAATCCCTGAATGTGAGTGGCCAGCTATATATATATATATATATATATATATATATATATATATATATATAATAAATCAAGAAAAATTCTTAAAGATCAATTTCGGTTATAATTTATTTCACGAATATTTTTATATTCATCTCTTCAGACTGTAGGTTCTTAAAAAATGGAGACAATTCATCCAAACTGATACACTAGATTAACAGGAGGAGGAGAAGAAAGTGGGAGAGGAAGAAAGATAAATAACAAGTTTTCGAATATAATTTATTTAAAACATAAACCTCTGTAATTTAAATTTAGATTGAACTCTCTTTGGATTAATATCCTCATTGGAACTATCCCCACCAGTCAAAAATTGGTACAATATATATATATATATATATATATATATATATATAATATTATTATATCAGGACCCAAAGAGTGTGAGTTCAATACCCAGTTAAGGCAGTAGAGAACTTTCAGAGGAAAATTAACAGGAGATAACTGACATCCATTAAACATGGCATGTGGAACTAGAACAGTCTACCTCAGTGAGCAAAATAAAGGGTTCAGTTTGACATTCCAACCACCTGAAGAAGGCCGGAGCATACAACAGCCGAAACATTGTAATAAATATGGCAACAAAGATAAAGACAATAGTCTGAATAATGTAAATAATACCTCATCTCAGAAATATAGACTAAATATAATATTTACAAAAAAAAAACATATGTAAAAAAAATAAATTATTTTATTACATGACTATAAAGGGAGAGCCAAGATACTTAGAGAGAACCACACAGACAATTTGAAGACCAATATTTCAGTATAAAAGATTAAAACTGCTTCCTAAATATTTCTCCAGAGCTGTATTTTTGAAAGAGTTACATAAAAATAAATATATAAAATATATTTTGGTGATGTTATCAGAGAGGCAAAATGATTTGATTTAATAAGTGTTCTAAAAATGTATCAGCTCTCATAAGACTGAAAAATTTGAAGGTATATTGAAATAACTCCTGATGTTAGATAATTGACATTAACCTGCATCACTGATAATTTTTTTTATTTTAGTTTTGCTTTTCTAAAATTCAGTGTTATTAATATGTACACAAGCAATGTCCATTTTGATAGTAAACATTCAATTACATCTCTTCAACTGGATTACAGACTCTATGATTACGTTAGCATGATTCTCTATCTATGCAAATATATTTGTTTATTCTCACCTTACCAGCTTGTAACTGATGCTTTTTTTTTTTTTTTTTTTTTTTTTTACCCAGAATATCAAGCGTTTATACTTTACCTGGCCAACATTTTATGTTAACAGATGGCCATTTTTTTTTCTTTTTCTTACCTCATGTTGGAGTAGAAATACAGTTCTACTAAATTCATCAAATACCAATTTCTGTCTGTCTTTCTCAGCCTAACTAACAAGCTCTTCCAAAAGAAAAATTTCTAATGTTTGGGCAGATTTTAGAAATTGAGCTGGGCTGAGAGCTTAACAGTCCATCCCAAGACATGAATTCTTTTATCATTCCAAAATATATTATCAAAATCCATAATTTCAAATCATATTTTATCAATTTTCTCTTATTATTTATTGATTCTTCTAAATATCCTCAATGGGGCCCCCTTTGCCATGCCAGGAAATTTTTCTCACCAGAGTTGATCCTTCAAATCTACAAATCAACCATTTGCCCTTGCATGGAGTATTGCTTCCATATATGGTCTGGAGCCCCTTCTGTTTGTCTCAAGGTCCTTGATAAAATTCAGAGACAGATATGCAATGTAATTGATCTGGCATCTCATCTGCAGTCGCTCTCTCACAGACATGCAGTCGCCTCCCTCTGACTTTTTTACAAATACTTTCACGGTGACTGCTCCAATGATCTGCTTTCACTGGTTCTCAGACCTCATGAATTTAAGCGTTCAACTAGACTGGCATCTCGCTCTCACCCTTTCACTGTCGAAACTGTTAAATGTAGTCATCTCTTCTACTCCAATAGCTTCATGTCTCGCACTTCTCACCTGTGGAACTCCCTCCCCTCTTCCTGTTTCCCTGATAGTTATAATCTCCAACTATTCAAATGTAATGTCAGTCGAAATCTCCAGATGCCTTGATCTATCCCCTATCCTTCTCTTCATCCTTTCCTCTATCACTCCTCTTTGCTCTCACTCAAACACTATGTAACCACTTCAAAGAGCTTTATATAGATAAATTCCAAGAACTTTTTTTTTGTTTTTTTTGGGTTTTTTTTACTTTTTCTCTTTTAAACTATTCTACAAGAATCAATTGATTAATGATTTCTTTATAACATTTTAATAAATTAAATTAAATAACTTTTGCTTTGCTTCTGTTTTTGCAATTATTAGTCCCGTGTTCTTGACTTTTGTTGCATTATTTAATATCTATTGGGTTCCATTATGTTACACTCACATACCTAATATAAACATTAAATATGCGGGTAACATAATGGTTATCAATATGCAGTGGAATTGACAGACCATATTCAAATTCTTACTTAATTTGTTGCATTCACTTTTGCATAAATTCCCTGAATACATCTTTTATTCTTCCCTTCCTCCCACCAACTCTGGGTTAAAGAATGAAGTAAATTGGACTCTCTAGCCTTGTATGTTACACAGTCTAGGAGAAAGACTGCTCTGAATTCAGAACCATGGTGAAACCACTATCTTTACCAAAAAGCCATGACCATTTGCAGTTAATAAAGATAAGGAATCCGTGTAGAGCCACTATAACACTTGACCTGTTGGTTGATTCTGGGTCAGGCTGGTCAACAGTGACCAGATGTTCTGATCCTTGCCACAAGCTGCCTACACCAGAAGATGTTTTGGTCCTAGAACAATAAATTGATTGCAGGGTCAATCCCATGCTGTTTGATACTGTTGCAGTTCAATGGTCGCTGTCCACTTCAGTCACCACCCTGCTCCATCCACAATGTGTTTCTTGATCACATAGCTGGTAGGGATCAATTAATCATCAGTATCATAGCGCTGATTCAAGCCACAGCAAGCTGTGCTACAATGAAAAAATAAAATAGTACTGTCTTTTTGCAGACATAATAAAAACAAAAGTCTTCAGGTCAATTTTCGATTTGATTTATGTATTTCTTGGTACAACAAAAATTAACCCTTCCAACTAAAATCTTTTTGGTAACACTATTGCCTATTGGTGCAAATTTCTTGGAACAGGGATCAAAGTCAGGAATTCTCTCAGCAGTAGGTCATGTGGGTTTCATCAGCTCCTTCGATGCTGTTTTGTCTTCTGTTTGCAACTCAAAGTCCAATTGCAACTGCCTGGATCGCTCAAACACTCCGCTTATATTGACTCCGATTCAAAATCAGAATGGGGGCTGATGGTGTTTGGGAATTTGGGTTTTCCCAAGGTTTCTGTAACAATTACAACAGATGTTTTTGTCTAGTTTGTAATATTAATTATCTCTCCAAATTTGGGAGATCCCCTCTTACTATGGGTAGTGGTTGTAAGTATTGGTCCACCCATATAACTAATTCCTTCTCTTATCTTTGCCTTGCATAATTACTTGCAAATGGGCAAGAGATAATTTCTCTCTCTTGGTATCTCATCTAAGCCCGCCACCTCAGCTGTTTCTTTGACAAGTCCAACTTTCAAACTGTGTGGGCAAAAAGTCAGTCTCAACTTTTAGTCATTAATTGTAATTATCTTTTTAATTTTCAATAATAGTACCAATGAACCCAACAGGTCCATACACTATCTGAATTCCTTCAACACAAGATAAAATCCCAAGGTCAGCAAGGCCATTTCCACCTGCTGACAGACAGGCACAAGTCAGTCTCTTGATTCTGCCTTTGTCCTCAAAATTATCAAACTTACTCAATTGACCCCTTCTTTCTTCCTGGTAATCAGGAGACCTGGTCTCGTCACTTGCACTTTTGTGCAAGCAGACATAAATCTATATATCACTCATGCTTTTAACCCTCTCTCTCTGTTCCAAGTCATATTCCAGATTAATCCTTTCTTTTCCCTTTTACTAGTGTCACATCCTGAAGGGATATATATATATATATATATATATATATATATATATATATATATATGAGTTATTTAAGCAACTTGACTATTTTTAGATTTGGGTTAAGCAAAGAAAATCTAAGAATATCTTTAACAGATTTTACTCTTTGTATTTATTCTTGATTTGTTCTCTACAAAATAATTTTCTTAACTATTTTTTGTTGTTGTTTTTATGTAACTTGTGATGACAGCAGTTAGGACTTATTAAATAAATGTTGAAACTTTTCTCATCTCTAATGATTGCCTTTAGTGGCACAAGTACAAAAAGCAGAGATAGAAATTCATTGGAAATTATTTGAATAGTAGCTGTTTATGTAACCTGTGATATCAGAGATTAGGATTTATTAAACAAATCCATCCAAACTTGCATAAAATTTACATAGTTTATCCTATTGGTTGATATTGCAAATAATTGTTTTAAAAAAATGAAAGTTGATCATTTAATAATTTTAAATTTGTTGACATAAATTTATTCATTCAGTTTATACATAGAAAGTCAGAATGGGATTGTCACTGGTCATAAATAAAGCAAGTGTTGATTATGTAAGGCTTTTATGTAATTTGTAAACATATTGCTAATGATTTTTGTTATAGAAAAGCATTGCAAATCAAGAAATTGCTGTGGCCAGGAATTTATGTAAACATTGCTGACAGAATAGGATTTTTATATGTATAATGTAAATGCATTGTTAATGATTTCTATATTAGGGTGATATAAATATAATTAAACTTTTTAGCCATCCTCTTTAAAGCGTTTAAAAATTAATAAAATTTTTATATCTCAGTTTAGAATAAAATGTACTCATTGAAATAATAACTCTTAGAATCTATACATTGTTAGCAACAATAAAGAATTATATTTATTCTGGTAATATAGAATTATAGATTCCTGGAACTGAATTATTCAAAGGTATTTCTGAGTTGCTACTTCAGTATTAAAGACCATATCTTGTAAGAAAGATACTTAAATAGTAGTTAGAAAAACATCTAATGTCAAAGGTGGATGATATAGTTTTATAACCCAGTTCATTCATTCATCTACACTCATTTACATGATATTCATTCATGTTTTTGTAGTGTCATTTTTGATTGACCTATGTCGGATGTAAACTTTGCAGCTTTTGTCAATTTCCTGACCATCTCACTCTGCCCTGATGGTTTTACTAAGATCCAAAAAGTCGTAGTGGATAATTCAATTTGTCAACCACAAACATTGGCCATAATGTTCTTTTGATGCATCTTTGGTTTGGGAACAAGTATTTTCGTGTTTCACCATTGCATAGAATGCCCTCAGTTGTTTTATAGAATACATTTTTTTTTTTTTGTCACGTCATGATGTATTCAGGATATGGATAATTTTTGTTGTGTTAAAGGAGCACAATGCAGATCCTCATATATTGAAGACAATGGGAGTGTCTTTTTTTTTTTTTTTTTTTATATATCTACAGGGTGGCAATAAAGTCGCTATACAGTTACTTATAATAAAAAAAGTAAAATATTGAAGCAGGTGGCTTGCAGTTCAAACAGTTTAGGTAATTACTATTATTTACCATAGCATTTTACATTTTATTGTTATTAACCAGAATCCTTTTCATAATAAATTTCTTGACTGTTGATTGTCTTAATTGTTATTATTACTTTATTGCTACCCTGTGTGTGTGTGTGTGTGTGTGTGAATATATATATATATATATATATATATATATATATATATATATATATATTATTTCTTTGATAGGAATAGATAGGCTATACTCCTCCCTCATCTTTTGAACAGGAGTAGAGGTTTTCTGTTTAGGATGGGGTTGGCAGTTCTCTGGTTGTTGCATCCCAACTGGTAGTAAAGTGTTGAAACTCTTAGGTAACACTTATAGAGGCTGCTCTGATCAACAATGCAATATTATTGGCTCATGAATAGGTGTCCCTATCACAAGCACTTCTGGTGGGCAACCCTGAGACCACATTATGCTGGAGTCTTCACCAATTTCTAGCCAACTCATATTGCTTTTGACAACTGGTAGCTACTATTATTCTTGGCCTTTTCTACTTTAAAAGTAAATCACAACCAAAACAATTAGACAAAATAAAATTAAAGCAGCTTGCAAAAAGAAAAAAGAAAAAGCACCTAAGCCCCTGAACCTTTCTGTCTCCAACATTGTGCTGTACAGAATAACTTCTTTTGAAATGATCTCCAGACAACCTAGCTCTTTGTAAAGCTAAAGTAAACTCTACAATCTCTTCCACTGAATTCTCTGTTCCTGGTTATCTGTCTCTCTTTCAAAAGGACTCTAGTACTTCCATACATGACCTTAGTGTCTATATTCACAAACATCTGCTAATGGCAAGGGAACTGTCTCTCAAGTCTCTGGATTGTTCTTACATGTGCTTCCGACTTTTACTATTAAACTCATTCAGTTATCTCTTTCTTTATCTTCTCCTTCCTCTCATGACTGTTGCTAACTAGATAGAATTTCTGATAGTATAAATAAAGGCTTCTCTCTACATACCTTTGTGTTTGGCAACTTCAATGTCCATCATATCAAGCGGCTTCATCACTCTAATGCCATTGAGCTTGCTGGTATCCAAATTTTGAAATCCCTATTTGCTCAATCTCTCACTCAATTAGTAGACTTCTCCACATGTTTACCTGGTTATTCTGAAGAACATCTTTCTTTACTTGATCTCTTCCTTACCTCCTCTCCTGACTCATGTCATACCCTGCAGCTCTATACTCTTTACTACTCTAACCATGTGGTAGTGTCTGTAGATATCTTTTTCCACTCTCCGATCAAGCAAGAAGCGCCCCCTCTCACAAGTTTGGTTCTAGAGATTACTGGCGGCTCTGCAAGAGTGTAATGAACATGAATAAATCTTCAGCCCTTCTACTCTTCAATCAATTTGAAGTGTTGTCATATCCTGCAGATAAAGCAGAGTTCTTTGCTCGGAAATTCTCTTCCAACTCCACTCATCTGGAGTATCTCTGCCTGATTTTCCCCTCAGAACAGTTTCTACTGAGTGATATGTATATAACTTCATCCATGATGTTTCTGCAATCATTTCTAAACTAGATCCCTACATGGCTTGTGGATTTTTTTGTGTCCTTTTCTGTCATATAGGAAGACTTATTTTATGTAACAGTTCAGTACACTTTTCTTTGGTCTTAACAAAATTTTACTGTTACTTAATACTTTGCTTAGCTTTTGGAAGGCATCTTTCACTATTTCAATACGCCTTCAGATTTTGGTGTTGCACTTTCCATCCTCTGTTGAAACACTTCCCAGATATTTAAGTTGTTGTACTAGCTTGATTTTGGTATCTCCAATTTGTAATATCTGTCGGGCTGTTCCTTTTTTTGCTGACAATAGGTGTTGATGCATCAGAACAGTTTTTACATTCTGCATGTTTAAAACTTAGATGATTGTGATACCTGGATTCTCAGCTTATGGATTTTTTTGTTTTTTTTTATTTTACTTGGGTAAAAAATTAAAATGAAGTACTAACTAGAAAAAAAAAAATAACATTGTAAAAATGTTTTAATTATGATGATAATTACATAAGTCATATGATTTAGCATATATAACATAATGTAATTTTTTTTTCTTGACCTTTCTTAATCTTTTTAAAGATTCATATTTGGGAAACCTTGGCAATGTTTATTTCCATTCACTGGTTTAAACCAGGAAAAGAAATACACTCAGTCTCATAATTATTTTTATATTATAGATCTATTTTCTTAGACTATGAAAATTCCAGTTCATCTTAAAATAATGCTCAATCAGATCAGTATTTATAAGTGAACTCTTGAAAATATCATCTGTTCCAAAATAGGAAAATTCCATTTTAAAATTATAGCTAAGTGTTATTTTCTGAAATGATCTGCTTTCAATACTTGTAAAATCCACAATGTTCTGTGAATATCTGCCCCCTTTTTGGCAGTGAACGACAAATATCAAAGAATACTTGGGTTAAATTCTGTTGCATCAATGCCTATCCCTCTCCTACTGCTAGTTCCTGCCCTACCCACATAAACACCTACTCTGTGCATCTCCAGCAATATATGTTGCAGCTTCTCACTCAAAAAAAAAAAAACAGCTATTTCATATTGATCTATGCATCATAATAACACCATAATTCATGCAAAAACTGCATCCATCCCTCTAAAGTGTACAAGTTTCTTAGCAGAAATATAATGAATACAAAGATAGTCTTGTCTCTAATAAATCTTTGTATGCTGATTCTTATATTATTAAAATTGTTCCAGTGATGTACACATTTAGATTAAATGCTTCAGATGCCAGAAGAAAAAAAATACCTTCCTGTCTGGCATGCAAATTTATCAAAAGGTCACAAAGAATATTTTGTCCTTAAGAAAAATCATTACTTCTCAATGTAAAATTGTCATTATTGATATTTTGAATTTATTTGAAACTATTGAAGACTTTGTAAACCACAGCTGTTTGATGTTTCCTATAGCTATGCTGAACTTAAATAAAGTCAATTGTGAAGGTAAATTTTCTTTTTAGTTAATAAATATTAAACTTAAGAAAAGGTGAATTAACGTCATGTTTCAGTGTTTGAGAACTTGCATTGGTTGCTAGAACAGCAACCAATGCAAGTTCAAATCATACTAATTTCTCAATAACAATGGCCTCAAAATAAGATTTTTTTTTTCTTATATTCAGAACATCAATATCTTGTGTCTATATCATACAAAATATCTAATAAAATAAAAACTGGGTACGTTACTCAATCTAAGGGAGACAACTCTTATTTCATTGAAGACCTTGTAGCAGTCTTATAGAAGATTGCAATAAGCAACTTTTCTCTCTGAATTTCTGGTATGAGGAGTTATCATTATTTACACATTTACATTCAGATTATTGTCTTCATCTTTGTTGTTGTTATCATTATGTTCCCGCCATTGTGTTCTCAGATGTATATCGATCTGGGTAACCTATAGGGAATTCTGAACTGAACCCTTTATTTAATCTCCGGTAGATTGTTCTACTGCCCATGTCTACAGATATTTCATCTATTTCTTATTTTTAGTATTGCTCAGTTATTGTTTTTTCATTTTCACTGAGTCCCCAAGTTCACACTGCCCATCCTAGGGATTGATCTCATAATTACTATGTTACCAGATTCACTAGGCTATTGTCCTATAGGACAATTAGCCCTTAAGGTAAGGTCTGTGGCAATTTTATGGTGATCTGCCTTGTCCCTTCTATTCTCACCTGTAAACACTGATGTCATATTTGCCAGGTAGTTGTTATTCTGAAGGGTACATTTGATGCTGATCATTTCTTGTCAGTATGTATCTGTGTTACTACTTAGGATTTTTACCCAGCATTGTAGGTCTCAAATGATCCCTTTCTTCACACTGTATAGTTGGTGGAAATTGAAGTTGCTGTATTGTCCAGTGAAGGTTAGCTTGTGATATAACGTATGTTTTGAACCCATTCTCTGTACAAGTTATTAGTATATCCAGGAAGGTTAGCTGGTTATTATTTTCTTCTTCCATTGTGAACTGGATCAAAGTTCACATGGCCCAGCAGTATTTGTATGAAGGTGTCATCTATATATCTCAGGCATACTATTGACTTTAGTAGTGCTGTTCCTAAAGCCATTTCCTTAAAGTATTCCATGTATATGTTTGCCATCACAGGTGACAATGGCAAACCCATGGCCAAGCCTTCTTCCTGTTGGTATATGTCAGACTTTAATTGGAAGATTGTTGTCTATACATAGAATGTTAACATTTCCATTAGATTATCTATTGGAATGTTAGTACATTCTCCCAGAGAGGGACTGATCCCAATCAGTTTCAAACTATTGTCAGAGCCTCATCTGTAGTAAATCTGATGAACAGGCTTATTACATCCAAGCTTACCCTTTGATTGTTATGGATGTGGAACCCCTTGGATCAGTTTAACTAAGTGTATTGAGTTTCTTACATAGGATGAGGACTTCCCTGTTAGTGGGTTGACTATATCCACTAAGAATCTGCTCAGCAGGTGGCATGCTGAGCACCTGTAAGTGACTATAGGTCTCCATTGAATACCAACTTTGTGAATCTTGGAGACTATATATGTGTGGCAGCTTGGTGTAATGTTGAGTTGGCTATCTACAAGAGGGGACCTAAAAGTAACTGGAATCGTTTTCTGTGTGACAAACCTGTAGTAGTTCAGGCTTCCACCACTAAGTGCTACTTGGAGCAACCCTCAGGCATTAATGTGCTAACTGGTGTCATTGTGGGAAGGCACACAGCACTGTGGTTCACATTTGTTTTGAAGTGCTTCACGCCTTTTCATCTATTTTTACCATGGCTGAAAGGAAGGAGCAGCGTGCTGTTGTGAAATTCTGTTTTTTACTGGGGAAAACAGCTAAAACAGTTGTCATGCTTAAAACAGCTTACAAGGATGCTGCCATGAGTAAAACACAAGTTTATGAGTGGTTTGCACACTTGTCAATTGTTGCTGGAAGACCAGCCTCGTTCAGGGCGACCTTTGACCATCACCAAACAATTGGTGAACTTGTTGATTTGACTGGTGCGTCCTGGAGTTCATGTCAACAAATTTTGACTGGAATGAAAAGAGTTACAGAAAAAAATGGTGCCTCGCTTGCTCACGAAAGATCAAAAACAGTCACGACTTTTTTTTGTTCCCCTGAATGAAGAAAGTCCTCAAAGGAAAATGTTTTACAGATGCAGAAGAGGTTAAGAGGAAAACAACGGAGTCATTAAAAAACATAACTTCACAACAGTTCCAGGACTGCTTTGAACAGTGGAAGACACATCTGGACTGGTGCATTACTTCAAATGGAGAATACTTTGAAGGTGATAATATAAACATGCAACAATAAATGAATAAAATTATATGACACAATTCCGGTTACTTTTGGGCCCACGTCCTCATATATTTATTCAGTGCGAAGTAGTTCTTGTTCTTATTTAGGATCTGTGATAGCTTTCTCTCAGGTTTTAGGGTCGGATCCTTTTTCACCTTGCTATTTCTGCCATCCCCAATTAGGCTTGCCAAGTTTTCAGAGTATTCCAAATTCCCCATCACCAATGAAGTATTACCTTTATCAGCTGACAGTATAATGGTACTAGTGTCACTATGTAAGGTGGATTACAGTCACATCACTTTGAAACACCAATCCCTGTATAATACTGAAGTTAATCAACATTGAGCCTGGTCAGTACATAGATGGGTGACCACTTGGGAATATCAGGTGACATAAGCTTGGATGTGTGGGTGGTGTAATGGATAATAGCTCAGAATTGGAGTGCCAAGTTCCAATTCTTGTTGGGTTCATTGTATTCACTTATGCACAAATACCTTTAGGAAAGGTATGAATCCACATATTCTCCTCTAGCTATGGGTTAATTAGTAAGATTTGTATCACTAAGCCATTATCTCAAAAACAAATTCTTACAATCTAAAAAATATGTACTGGCTTTAGATAACCTGCAAAGGGTTAAGCCATAGAAAATTAATCAATCTCTGTAAGCTGTTGATTACCAACCTTTCTTCTCTTGTGGCTTGGCTTTTTCTAGTGCTTGTCTCACTTTCAATCTTTAGCTCATCTATCTGAGCTTCCAGGATTATTAAAACCATCTTCTCCACTGGAACTATCATGTCTAAGTATAGACTTGCCTGATAGTTGTGGCAAAGTTTAGACCCTTGTTTAGCACTGATTCCTCAGAAGCACTCAACTGCTGAATACTGATATTAACAACTGCTCTTACTGGACCATGGTTGGCCTTGTTACTCCAATTCTGTTCTTTCATCAATGCAAGTTTACATGTATAGAGCGAGCCTTCATACTTTGAATTGCTTGACTGTATGACTTATCAAGGACTTTTTAGATTCTGCATTTGTCTGATTTGAGCATTATTTTGCTAAGTAATGTCCAGTTTTTCTGCTTGTAATGCCAAGTCAGCTGTTTTGTGCAAAGTAATCCTTGTTCTTATTTAGGATCTGTGACAGCTTCCTCTCAGGTTTTAGGGTCAGATCATTTTTCACTTTGCTATAGTGGCCATCCCCAAATAGGTTAACCAATTTTTTAGAGTATTCCAACTTGTCCATTACCCTTGAAACATTGCCTCTGTAAGCTGGCAGTATGATGATACTAGTGTCACTCACTCAAAAGGTCTTGATTGCTTAACTTTTCTTCTCTTGTGATATTTGATTTAGGCAATTTGGCCTTTTCTACTGCTTTTCTAACCTTCTATCTTAGCTCATTGGCTTTCTTGTTACTCCAACACTGTTCTTTCATCAATGCAAGTTTACATATATGACAAGCCTTGATCCTTTAAAATTCTTCACAGTACAACTTATCCAGGTCTGTTTGGATATTTTATGTTCCAGCTGATGTTTCCTTCAGTAGGTTGTGTCCTGCTCTCTTGAAACTGAGACTGGTGTTTCAGTTGATAAACCTGGCAGAACTAAGTTTAGGTCTCTACATCTGTATAGGAATGTCAGTGGCCATTTTTTTTTTTTATGGAGTTTTTCTAACTGCTTCCATTGGTGTATCACATCAGGTCCATACCAATTCAATAATTTCTCTCTAAATTTCTAGGAGAAGGAATTATCTTTATTTACATTATTTACATTTGTACAGTGTAACCCGGATATAAGAGACCCGGATATAAAAGAAACCCGGATATAAGAGAGATTTTCTCTGGTCCCAAATTAGAGCCTGTGTTAATGTATATAAAATAGACCAAACCCGGATATAAGAGACTTCTTCTCTGGTCCCAACAACTCTCTTATATTCGGGTTACACTGTACTATGGTCCTTAGCTTTGTGATTATAATGTTTCAGCTGTTGTCTTCTAGCCTTCATCAGGTGTATATTAATATGGGTAGCCTAAAGGGAATTCTGAACTGAATCCTTTAGTTAAACTACAGGAGTAGACTGTTCTCGTTCCACTGCCTATGTCTAGGGATATCTCATTTAGTTCTTATTTCTAGTCTAGTTCTGACCTGTGTTAATGTCAGTATTACAAAAAAAAAATTTCTCTCTACATCGTAAACAGAAACAAGTCTATAATGCATTGAAAACTGTATTTTAATTTTTTGATCTATTATATCTTGTGTCTCCTTTTTATGTAAATGAAATATTTACTTTTCTCAAGTAAAAAAACTAATGTTCTTTCTTTTTTTCTCTCTCTCTCTCTCTGACTTTCAGAACCTAATCTTTTAAATCACACAGCCCATAGTGTGAGCAAGAAAGGTATACGCAAACGAGACTTGAACGATGTTGAACTCAGAGAAATCTTAGCAGAACTTTTACCCCACATCCGCATGGATCATGTAATACCTTCTAACAGTGAGGTGCTGAATAGTGCAATAAAAAGAGGTCTGGTCAGTACGCCCCCCTCTCATATGATTGCTGATGAAGGAGGTAATCAGCGTGTTAGAGCTTGGATCAGAGCTAAGAACAACGGGATGTATGTGAAACCAAGACTGTTTACACCATACTATGAAGAGACAAAGGTGAGTGTCGTTGAGTGATTTTGCCAATTCTGTATTTGGAAGCATTTAGACAAATTGGCTATAAGAGTTTGAATGACATTTCAGGAAGGGGTGGGTAGCCTTCATAGTCACCTCTGTAAACCACTGTCATGGTAAGATTGGTTTCTAAAGATAACGAATGCACCTGGATTTTATTTTCAGTACATGCTGCTTACTTAATGGTTCTAAATTCATTGCCATACAATTTGTATGCAATAGCTTCCAGCAAAAAGCCAGTTTTAGTCGATATTTTTTTTTGTTTCTTTTCTCATCTCTCTCTCTCTCCTCTGTCTCTCTCTCTCTCTCTCCTCTGTCTCTCTCTCTCTCTCTCCTCTGTCTCTCTCTCTCTCTCTCCTCTGTCTCTCTCTCTCTCTCCTCTGTCTCTCTCTCTCTCTCCTCTGTCTCTCTCTCTCTCTCTCTCTCTCTCTCTGTCTCTCTCTCTCTCTCTCTCTCTGTCTCTCTCTCTCTCTCCTGTCTGTCTCTCTCTCTCTCCTCTGTCTGTCTCTCTCTCTCTCCTCTGTCTGTCTCTCTTTTCTCCTCCCCCTCTCTCCCTGTCTGTCTCTCTCTCTCTCTCTCTCCCCCCCTCTCTCTCCCCTCTTTCCTCTTTCTCTCTTCAAAGTGCTGGTAACTTTTGCATACAATTAATATCTAAAGTCAATAGGCATTTGTCAA
Organism: Acanthosepion pharaonis; assembly: GCA_903632075.3. Taxonomy (NCBI): domain Eukaryota; kingdom Metazoa; phylum Mollusca; class Cephalopoda; order Sepiida; family Sepiidae; genus Acanthosepion; species Acanthosepion pharaonis. The sequence continues at coordinate 416,678 of CAHIKZ030001345.1, forward strand.
GCACAAGTTTAAAGTTAAAAATGAAACTGATTTTAGTATAGATGAATTCCCCCTCCCCCGACTGATTCCATAAATATTTATACAGATCATTTAATACATTATCTTGATATAGGCAATGAAATTATTAACTGAGCATGTGGCTGTCAAAAGAGATATTGTTATAACTTATTAATGTCCACCATCCCAAAAATTGGACCATGGGTATTAATTGATTACAATATTTTTTTTCATTTTAGAAACTTATAATTAATATCAGATTTTAATTTTTATAATTAATACTGGAAGAGTTACCCAAAATATTAATCTATGCCCAGGCTTTTTCCCTGTTTCACCTTAACAGAATTACTTCTCTCCCAAACACACATACAAAACAGTACCAAGAAAAGAAAAGAAAATTGAATCCATAAATACAGCAATAAAGACAATATCTCCACACGCGACAGTAAATGACGTAATTTCAGCTAACAGTATGAAAATAGCGTTCTCTAAATTCTTCCAGTTGCTAAGGACATTTTGTTTTGTTATTATTAGTTACTTCGTTTAATAAATTCATTTCATTTTGCCTTGAGAAAGTCCACATTGGACAAAACATGTTGGCAACTATTACAGTTTTCCTATTATTCTTTTTATATATATATATATATATATATATATATATATATATAGATATATCTCCAGTCTATACTGCTTTCTTAACAGTCCTAGGATAATGACCAACAAAAATTCAAATGAAGACACTAGCAAGTATTAGAAGTTCTAAAATGAAGCAATGAAATTTACTCTTGTTTAATTCACTTTTTTGTTTTCTTTATTTATTAAAGATGATTAGTATTTTATTTCTCCTTTCTTATTTCAGAGTATGTTGGAAGAACACCTGGGTCAGGTTCAGGAGAATGACATGGTGAATGTACGTATGATTCACATGTCCTCTATACCTGACACACTTTATATGGTTGAAGATCGACAGTATGCTGTACCTTCTGTTGCCTACTTGGCACCTACCTCCACTGTTGATGTAATTGCTGGAACCATACCTGGTAGGTGCCCTAGTGTCACCCTCACTTCCCACTGTTTTTTTTTTTGTTTTTTTTTACTTGCTTCATCTTTCATATTTACCCCATTTACATTGTTTGTAATTTTGTCCTCATCTTTGACATATTTACAACCTTTTTTTTTATATGTTAGTTTCAGTTATCTCCCTTTAGTAACTCAACTCTCCAAGTTTTTTGCTCACCTGTGCTGTGGCCAGGTATTGAACTCACAACTCTTTGGGTCAATTCACTGGATTACTTCAACCAAAACTTTTATCCACTGGGCCAGTGGAACTAGAACATTCTACCCCTGTGGACTAAATAAAGGGTTCATTTTAAAATTCCAACATAATCACCTGAAGAAAACCGGAGTGTACAATGGTTGAAATGTTGTGAATATGACAATAAAGTTGAGGGCAACAGTGTTAACTATGTAAATAGTTACAATACCTCATCTCAGAAATATAGACAGGTCATCTTTCATAGTTTTATTAAATTATAAAAAAAAACCTGTAGATTTTTGTGATGTCAAAAAAAAAAAAAGACATAAAAGATTAAATTGATTCTTCAAAATATACTTATAGAATAATAAATAGAATTACTTTTCTATTTGTTTCTCTCTCCATAATAAAACTTGAACCTAGTTTTTAATGCCATGCCGCTTTAGGATGTAAGTAATTCATTTTCTTTATTATCCTTGAATTGTCATGACTTTTTCTCTTGCCTTTTTCTATAGTTTTTAATTAAGAACAGTCCTTTTATTAGACTGGCTGCCACACAAGGCTAGTTTGCAGTCCACCCTACTGTTTAACACATAGCTGGGCTTATGGAAAAGACATGAATTTATCTTGCCCCAAGTTCCTTTGGGCAAAAATGAACACAACAGACAGTGAATAATAATAAAATCCTTCATAATGGTTCAGTGCAACTTGAGGTGAACAACCTACCATAACAATTTTAAAGATTAATTTAAAATAATGTAATTTTACAATTCTATTGTCAAGCTCAATATCACATTTTCATTAGTTCAACCTCGAATGAACAATCTACTTTCAGCTTAATATTGTATTTTAAATTTAATATTAAAACTATTCAGCTTCATTTCTCAAGTTTGATAATTAATTTTTTTCTTCGTTCTACTTGCAGTCCCTGACCGAAATACTCTAATAATGATGTTGCACCGAGAACAAGAACTCCAAAGAACAAAGCTAATCCAAAAGGCTTACTCCCTCCCATATGCTGACAAACGGGCAGTGACATATCAGATTAAGTTACGGGTAGTGCGAGAATTTGGCCTGCCAGATTCGGCCGTGGAAATCTTGCAGAACAGTCAGTATTACTACCCAGAAGAATCACAATATGTGGAACGACAATATCAGGTGAACTCTTCCTCATCATCTTCATCTCCGAGCCGGCACAAGCACAGTCCAAGCACTCCTGTGCCATCCCCAACACGATCTTACAGTCCTGTGGTGGTCAGCTGTCCTCAGGTAACAACACTTGACTGTGTTGCCCATTGTACAACCCACCCTGACCTCAAGCATAGTCCTTCTACACCTGTACCCTCTCCAACCAGGTGTTACAGCCCCGTACAGGTAAGATTTACCTGCCCATCATAAAGTTTGATGCATGCTATTGATGCATTATAAGACTGAATAAAAATACTATTCTTTTAAATCTAATTTTCTATTCATTTTATTTTTAGTGTTTGTAAAGTTATTTTCTTTCATTGTATCTTAGGAATTGGTTAAAAGTTATCTCTTTAAGTAAATATAATTTTGTACGAGGCCAATGGCTGTGAATTCTAAATATTGTTGACAAAACCTTCACTGTTGTTGAAGGAAATATTTTTCTAAGTTTGAAAAGTTGTAGATAAGTTTTTCTTCTGAATAAGTCTTCTCAACCTCTTACTTAAACAGGTAACTACAAAAATGACAAACATTGTTTGCAAAACCTTCACTTTTTTTTTTTTATAAAGGCTGAAGCGTATTTTGTAGTAAAGAAAAGACTGTCAACTGATAGTAGCAACTGCAATAGATTTCTTGTTTCTCAGCCGCAACACTTGTAGCCAAATTGCAGTTCACACGATAGTCTGACGTAACAGCCCAACACACACTGTAGAAACAACAAAATGGGGTCACAAATCCAACCTTCACTTCTCGCCAACAACAACGTGTGTTCGTTCCACAGCTCAAAAAAATCATCTCCTTTTATAAGCGAAAAACGACTCCTGTTCACTGAGAGAATTTTCTGATTGGTCACGCTATTCAGGGGAGGGAAGAACATTAGCATAGCTTCTAGTCATTGATGTAGATTTTTGCTGACTACTTTTTGGTAATTTTTCTTCGGCAGATCGCACACAAAACGCAAACTTTTTTTCGGGGTAACTGATTATCTCTTTCACTACAGCGTAAAGAATCAAAGACAAATATTTTGTTTTGGATAAAATAGTCTTCTCTGGATTTTACTCTGCAAGAATTCCAATTATGATGAATGAATCTTTCTTGTAGATTAATTAGTCTCTTCTCAGGTGAAGCTGAATTCCCACTTCCTAATGTGGCACAAAGCAGAAATATTTTTAAAGCATTTCTCTACAATGAACAAATCTTGTTTATTCTATCCTTTTAGCCAACTTCAAATATTTCTCTCTTTGATTCTTCTTTTGTAGTTTCAATAAAAACTAAATGCATCAAAAGTTTGTCTCTGAAAATCAGAAAAATTTTCCTCTTTCCAATCACCAACCCATTGAACTTTATCAACAAAGATAATATTTGCTCAAATGTTTTGTTTATATTGTAAAGGATTAGGATTTGAGGTCAAGGTTTATACTAGCTTATCAGCTTAACAGGGTTTAATTCTTCCCTAAGCAATTAGTTGATGCTAGAAATCTCTTGTTTGTTTGGAACAGACTTGATAGCATGTTTACAATTGTGTGATATACATTTGAATTTTGTTTTATATATTTATGTCTGTGAATTGACGTGTGTGTGAGAGCCTGCCTGTCTGTATGAGAGAGATTTTCTTTAATTTTGGGCAAGCAAGTTTTTTTTTTTTTTTTTTTTGCTTTTTACTATTTTTAGATGGACATTATTATTAAATTTTGACTAGCATTTCTTTCATCTTGATTTCAGTTTTAGTAGTAGTGTTAGAAGTATGTTCGTGAGTTTTGTCCTCACTGGGTACTTCAAAAAATATTTTAAATAAAAATAAATTTAGCTTTAATAAAAGATTAAGTCGATTTTTTTTCTTTTCTTTTTTTTTCTCAAATACAACCAAAAGATTAACACTTTTTGTGGGTACTTCAGCAGAATAGCACTTGACCATGAATATATCATAATATTTATGAACATAGGTCTGGGAGATTTCTATGTGGCTATAGTTGCATACACATACAGGAATTAATATTGTGTCTATGGCAACGATTAAGTTTCCAGGTTCTTGGTCTTTGTTTGGTGAATGGAAGTCTAAAGGGATGTCAATACCAGAATATCAGATTGTTTTGATGTCATCTTAGGACATGACTTTTATCAAATAACGTCAGAGAATTTCTGTGTAAAATTTCAATGGAAAGAAACTTCCTTTAAATGTGTGTGGATTGGCTACCTTTTTTCTGCCCCTCTTTTTGCTAAATTTACTAATGCCTGGAAAAAGAAGTTACAGAAAACCCAAAACAGAGGCGGAGGGATAACATCATTTTTGTGGTCCCCAACTTATGAGTGGCAGACATCAAATAAGCTTGCTGAAGATCGTAATAAATGTTGAGAAATAAGCCATGTTAGTTTGCGATTGGCTGCAGGCGGAGACAGTGACTAATGATGACCAATGATTGCAGTCCAATGACTGTGAAGTTGAGAAAATCTAGTTCTACAGGTCAACACTTTATTGCAACTGATGCGATACTTAATTCCAAGCACTTTCCCTCCTTAGTGAATTCAACCTGTAGTAACCAAGAAAAGAATGGTAGTTGATTACTCTCACTTAATACTGTTAGATGCTTACTCCATACAACCTGGTGAATACTGTGGCACAATATTGATAATTTAGTACAAGAGGCTTGAAATCAGCCCATCATCAAGTCTGATTGTACTGTTTTTGAAACCCTGGTCAACTATACCAATTTTGGAGTAACCTTCTCACAGATGTTTGTTAATAACTCTTTCTGACACATTTGCTTACCTGGATAACTTATCTATAAGGAAGAGTATTATAAAAGCTACTGAGAGGTTTATCTTGACCTACATTCATGATAAATGTACATTCTTTATAAACCTTTTGGATTATACCATTCTGAGAGTAAAAGAGTAAACAGATCCTGAAAGATTTTGGTCATTAAAAGAACTTCCTCCTCTTCAGGATATGAATTTACTATGTTGTGTTATCAATTGACAAACAATTCTCATTAGATTACCAATTACTCTGAAAAGATTACTTTTCCTCATGTACATGTTAAAATAATTTCCACTGAAAATGCATTTTGTTGCTTGAAAACTGAAATAGAAAATGTTTTAGTGCCTCCTACTCCGATGAAACAATTGTAGCGACACAGATGAAGCTGATCATTGTAGAAAAATGGAATACTTGAAAAATAATCTAAAAATAGTTTTGTCACATATCTAGTTTCAAAAATTCTCGTTACATCAAACTTTTGAATCTGGTGATTTTTAGTTCACATTAATGCAGGTGAGATGTCCTGTTTCTCATTAGTCACTTGTAAATCAAGGGAGATAACTATGCAGAGTTACATTTTCCTTGTGCTTGTCTGCATATCTATTAATATACTCAATAAATCAATAAATGCTCAATAGACTTACCTATATCCATTAATATATTAGCTTTTCAAAGAAATTGATTTCCCCCCCTCCCCTCACTGTTCTTGAATGAAAGTTATGTCACATGGAAAATAATTTAAAATTTATCATTGAATTGATTTATGTTAAAAATAATCATAGCTTTGAATTTCTCGGTGGGGGATTTATTAACGCTTGGCATTTTTGTTTATATGCTGTTGTTGAAGGGAAAAATAAAATTTACTGCCCATCACAGTGAGTGAACTCACAACTTTCAGTCAACCAGATGTAGACTTCAGCTTTTAATAGAGATGTCACCCCTATTGAGTGGAATAAGAACGCCCAGGGGAGATTAATAAAAGCTAATTTTTTTTTCTCTCTAGCCAGTGGTTTGCCTGTTATCTGGAGAACTTTTACCACTCAGAATTTTTGTCAGTGGCTCAATTACTGAGTGTGTCAAGTGGAAAAGACTCTTAATTTAAACTATATATGCATTAGGATAAATGTAAAAGAATGTTTTGTCCTTTTAGTTGAATGTAAAGTGGATATTTCTTTTTCTTTTAATAAACATTAAGAAGTTTCTATTTTTTCAAATAGCTTATTTGTTAACCATTGACCAATTCCTCAGCTCTCTAACTTTCACTGATTGTTTTGCTATACATTGATTTATTGAAACTGGTATCCTCATCTTGGTTGTTATAGTGACAATGAAATTTTGATTGTTCTACTCATCAATTAGTGTATCATAAAGATAAGTCCTCTTCTCAGAAATTTAGAGAGAAACGTTTTTGTGTTATTTAAAAAATATATTTTCTTTGGTTTACTTTCAGAATGATCCCAACTCATGTGGTGAGAGTGCTCTGAGCGACATGATGCCTGACATTGCCATGGCAACAGCCTCCCTGAATCAGATGCATATGCACGAATCAGGAGAATTAGACTTGGACATTGTGTCAGATGGAAACCACCATGGAACGTTGTATGTGTGATGTTCTGAAATGAAGGAAGCTGGTGCTGCTAGGAGGCTGTCCCCATATTGTGACGACGACGACATTGAGTTTAACCTTTTCTCTTCAAGCTGCTGTCACAAGTGACCATATTGTGTTAAAAAGGGACACTGCAATGCCCACTGTAAACACTGTAGGGACCATCCACCATGTGAGATGTTGCTACAGCCACCAGATACAAACAAGCTCTCTTTTTCTCTCTCTCTCTCTCACTATCACACACACAGACACACACATTCTCTCACTCTCTGCTTAAGCTTTTTTTTTTCTTTTTCTTTTTTTTTTTTTTTATGCTTTATTACAAACAAAAGATTTTTCTTTTTAAATTTTAATAGTATTTCCACCGCCCCACCAGAAAGAGAATCTAAGCCCTTAGGTTCATCTATGCTAAGGTCTGATGCTTGTCATCATAGCAATAGTAGAATTACTTCTAGTAGCTGAAAAGAATCTTTGTAGGAGGGGGGGGATGAATAATAATATTTCTTTCCTGATATATTGAAAATTTTTTAGCTTTGTTCTTGGCCAGGGACTTTGTTCTGTTAGACCACAGTTCCCTTGCATTCATTAACTTCTAAAAACTATCTGAAAAAAAAAAAAATTTAATAATATTTTCATATTGAAATTTGTAGACTCACCTTTGGTTAGCTCCCTTGGCAATGATTTTGAATTTTCTCATGGACGCCAAGTGTCCTCATCCTTATGAAATTCTTAAAGACTTGTTTGCCATTCGATTTTTGCAACATTGCAAAAGGTTGAAATTTTTAACTACAGTTGCTGCTGAGTGCCCTTTGCCTCTCATGCCACTTTTCTCCCCAGTTTGTTGGGGAATTTATCCCAGTTTATGATTATCATTTTTATTGTAGCAACTGAGCCTTTCTAAATCTTCACGCATTTTCATAACAGTTTCTGCTGACTAAACAAAAAAGAAAAGCATCTACCACAAATCTCTTGAATCGAGTACAGTGAAATAACCCTGTCCTATTTAGAAGAGCTTTCATATGAAGATAATTTCAGCCTCTACCCATCCCCCGCCAGAAAGCAAAGGCTTTATACACGCACACACACACACTTCTTTCTCTACTGTTCTTTTTATACAGTTGCCAGTATTGTTTCTCTTATCAAATTATACTGCCTAGTCCATTGTCCTTCTCTTCTTTCTTCTGGTTTAACTCTTCCCAGAGTTCTGTTGCATTATGTCCTTATTGCTAGGCTCTTTACATTAGTGTTTGTAGGAGTATTTAAACTGATTTATTTTTTTTTTTTTTTATCAACGATCAAAAGAATTATCAAAATGTTTTTTCTTTTTTTCTTTTTTTTTTTTTTTTTTTTTTACCAGTTTTTCTATTTTATTTCTCTCTCTCTCTCTCTTTAATACTTCAGTTGCTTTTATATTCTCTGACCATTAAACAAGCAAAATCTAGATTGGGAGCCTGTCTGATTGGAATAAAACACCAATTGGGCTATAAAAGTTTAATATGATCACATCGTTCAAATTTAGTCAGAAAACTTTCTTCGTTATCTGATTTTCAAAAAAAATATGAAAGAAAAACTAGTCAAAAAAAGAATAATGAGAATACTTTGTCGAAGTTTGGACAATTTTAAAGATATTTCAACAATATTACATATCATGTTAATTAATTTTGCCTTATTTAAAATAACTACAATTATTTTCCGTTTCTCTAGTAGAAACATCAGGTATATTGGTGCAATCTTCTCATTTTAAAAGTTTTTAATCGACTATAAACAACATTTTGCAATCAGATAATCCCATGGAAATGATGGCGTGCAATGTTTTCAGCCATTGTTGTTAGTCATTTTGATTGTTGTTGATTTCTACACTAAAGTTATAGATAACAGTATATTACAGTTTCTAATTTTGACTGATGATCCAAATCATCTTATATTGAACTTGCATTAATGCATAGTCTACATGACTAAGTGTTCGATCAATCTTTTGAAAAGCTGCTCCCCTTCTCTCGGCTAATTGATTTACCTGAGAGTTTAAGTTTTTAAAATATTACTTCTTCCTAAACTAGATTTGAAGTTTGTATTTTGGTCAACAAAATCTTTCAGCTTTCTTCAGTTGCTCAGGTTTCCAAGACGAGGAACTAAATTTTCTTTAGCTTTACTGGATAGTTGGGCGATCTTCTTGGCATATAAACAGAGAAATGTTTATAGCTTTTCTTACAATTTCTCTTACAAAGAAACAGCTGCGACTTTCCTTGTACAGCACCAGTTGTAGAAAATCAGAAATTTGGCATTTAACTGTTTTTTTTTTTTTTTTGTTTTGTCACCTTTATTTTATGCCGAATAAGTTGAATAATTACCTTATCAGGTAATCAGAACTTTTTATTTCATGATTTGTAAATATTCCAAACAATTTAGAAGCTGAAATTCGGGAACCTACCATAAGCAGCTGTATCTTTTTAAGTAAAAATCTTAAAAATAAGGTTAGGTTTTTATTATTATTTCTTTGTATTTTTAATTTTCGTTCTTTTTTCTAGACAAGATGTGTACAATTCCAATCCTCGAGGCCTGCTATGAGTCAGTGATGGGCTTCTGTTTTGGATCTGAACAAACTGCAGAACACCCATTTATTTTTTTGTCATAGACAGGTATTTTCGTTTGGATTCCCCAGGGGGGATTGAGAATTTATTGGTTCATGTTTGTTGCAAAGATTTAAGTAGTGGGTGTAAAGGACCTGCACCCTACTTGATAGAAGTGTTTTTTGTTTTTCACCCGAACAGAGAATTGCTGGAAACAATTTCTTTTTATTCTTCTCATCATTTATTCTTCTGTTATTTTTTCATCCTTACTAAGATTATTACAACAAAATTGATCCTTTTAATGAATTAAAAATAAGATTATTGTTCTATTTTTATAAAACTGTCAAATATTCTGTTTATGGGATTATTTTTGCTTAATGAAATGTCAGTTTCCATTTTACGATTATTTTAATAATGGAAGAATTATTATTCTAATGGAATCTTAGGATCATTTTTCGTTAGTCCAATTATTTTAACATTGGCATCAATATTTTTTTGTTGTTATTGTTTCCTTTTCTTTTGCATTTTAGCTTCACATTGATTTTTCCAAATGTTTGAAATAGAATTTAAACAGCATTAATGTCTTCTTGTGCTGATCTTCTACTGAAGAATGAAATTAATACAAGGAAAAAAGAAAAATTTCCATCTAAGAATTAGCCCCCATATCGTTAAACAAAAAAAAAAAATAACAAATTCCTTCCCCACCCTAAACATTTTTAATTCTTTTATAAATATGTATATATTTTTTTGGCCACAACTTTCTATTAATCAGCTGCTGTACATCAAATGTCTGAGTATCTATTTATGTTTGGCATTGGTTTATATTTGATGTGCAACGGTACAAAACAAAAAAAAAAAGGCAAAAATGGATATGGGGGCAGGTGACATAGATCACCTGGTAAAGATGCCTGCTTTTTAACCAGAATCATGGTAGGCTTTGGTTCAAGCTAAATCAGGGACATCTATGTAGACCTTGGGCAAGTCTTTCATACCCTATGCTCACCACAGTCAGTACATTGATGTACTTATTAAAACCACAACACCCATGTGAGGGGGGACATATATCAACACAATACATTTAAAATAAAAATTAAACCGTGAAAAAATGAAAAAAAAAAAAAAAGATACAGGTATATTTATTAAATGTCACTTGATCAAAATAAAAAAAATTCATTTGCTCATATTTGAATTGCTTTTATGGTTTTTATTAATTGATAACCTAGCTCTATTCTCCTCCCTGTTTTTTTCTCTCTCTCTCTCCCCACTCTGCTCCCTTTTGCTTTCCCTCCCCTCCCTTTGTCTCTCTCTTTTTGCTCCCCCTCCCTTTGTCTCTCTCTTTTTGCTCCCCCCTCCCTTTGTCTCTCTCTTTTTGCTCCCCCTCCCTTTGTCTCTCTCTTTTTGCTCCCCCTCCCTTTGTCTCTCTCTCTTTTGCTCCCCCTCCTTTTGTCTCTCTCTTTTTGCTCCCCCTCCTTTGTCTCTCTCTTTTTCTTTTGCTCTCCCTCCCTCTCTGCTTCCCCCTCTCTCTTTTCCCTCTCACCCCTCCCTTATATCTCTATCTTTTTGCCCCTCCCTTTCTCCCCCCCATTTATCTATCCTGTTGTTTACTTTTTTCACAATTTTCCTATTTTTATTTTCATATCTTTTCAGCTGTCACACATTTCATTTTTATCACCTTCAGACATCCATACCTCTGGAACACCAAGACTCATGACATATTACCTTTTCTATTTCTAATCTTCTATTACTTTTGCCATTTTTTTTTAAGTTTAAAATGTGTACAATTCATCCACAAATAATTTCAATAACAACCCATTGACACCCATTATAAAATCCAATATCAATTATAAAAAATTATTTATTATAGGTTTCCTAAAATAAAAATCTGCTGTTCATTGTAGGTTTTTACCTTTATCTGATTAATGCTCACTGACAATGCAAATTAAAAGGTTAAAATAGTTTCTCAGGATGGGTTTAATATAGAAGTGAAAATTTTGTTAGAATATAATGACATCTTTTTTAGATAAAATCAGACACATGGAAATAAAAAAAAAACGCTTTGCCTAGCCTCATATACAGATAAAGTTTGTTAATTTTTTCACATCTCAAGAAAATATATTTTAACAATACCAGTTGTTAATTTCCTTAAACAATTCAAAATTATTATTTTATTATTATTATTATTATGCCTCTTGATTCCTTGGAGAACATAGGGCTGCAAAAACACCTCTCCAACAGACGTGGTTCCAAGCAATCCTTGTCAGCTCGGCCCATATCATGCCGGCTGCCTTCACCTCTGCGTCAACACTTCTGTGCCAAGTCTGTTTTGGTCGAACTATTTTTCACTTGTGGATACCAGTCAGGGGCCTGTGTGACTGATCCATCCCATTTCCATTTCTTGATGTCAATCTCAATTGGGGCTTGGCTGGTCCTGTCTCACAGTTGGTCGATAGAGACGACTACCTGATATTAAGGATGTTCCAGAGACATCAGTTGGTAAATGTCTGAAGTTTCTGGGTGTTGGTCTTGGTTACCCGCCAGGTTTCTGAACCATAAAGTAGGACCAATTTGACGTTGGTGTTTAAGATGCAGATCTTGCTGTAAAGTAAGAGGGCTGTTGATCTCCAGATTGGCCGCAGAGTGTTGATAGCGAAAAAATTCAAATTGTTCATTAAAAACAGTAATACAGTTGAGACTTTGCACTTAAAAATAAATTAGAGTTAAAGAGTGTTTATTGAAGTCATTAATCTAAGAAAATAAAAAAATTTTTATCAAATTTAGAATATGGACTTTTACCTGCATATATATATATTTTCAATGACTTGTAAAATGGGTGTTTTAAATATAACAATGACCAAATAAGATTTAAAATGATAATTTATATCTATAAAACATAAAAATGTGTGTGTATATGCTATTCATGCACATCCAGATTACTTAACTGATTTTGATGAAATTGTACACAGGTTGCAAACTTATCAAGGTAGGTATTGCGGGGCCAATAAGGATGTTGCCCCCGCAAGCTTTATGAAGAAAAGTGTGAACAGCTAAGACAATGAGGAGACAAAGGCAAAGGTTTTTGGAACAATAACATCGAATTTATTAATGCGTTTACATCGGTGTCGAGTCCGGTATGACTGGTTTGTTGTTTAAGGTAGCTTTCGGTCGTATAGAGTTGATCTGCGAACGTAGCTGGTTCGGTCGTATAGGGTTGATCTGGTCTGGTCGTATAGGGTTGATCGATTAAACAGGGCCAAGACTGAACAGTGATAGACTTCACAGGGTGGATCGACCGCGGAAACGGGATCGCGCCAAAGTGTATCACTTTGCGAAGACGGAGTCCCTAAACAGGGCCGAGGCAGAATAGTGATACGACTTCACAGGGTCGTGCCAAAGTGTATCACTAGGCGAAGCAGGTCAGAGAAGTGATACGTCTTCCAGGGCGGATCGACCGCGGAAACGGGATCGCGCCGAAGAATAACACTCTCGACAAAGCACCGGAAGCTCACAAAGGCAGTGTACTAGACTTTGATCTAGGCCCCCGGGCCGAGCAGCTTGGATTTGGACGAAAAAAGTGGCTGACGATATTTGGAACGATTGATTCAAGTACTCCCTGGCTAGAGGGAGTAGAAAGCCGTAGATATTAAATTAATATCAATGGTTGCCGATGTTTGACAGGGCGCTGCATAATCCGATGCTCACAAGGTACATTTTGGCATCAACAATATTGGACTAGTCGTCCGATTTCTCGCATGTTGCTTGACCTAAATCTGCGAGATCAGGGGTTGTGAAGGTCAAGGTCGGCTTTCTCAGGAGCGGCTAATCGGCGACCGCGACAAGGCCCTTCCCCTAGAAAATTGATCATATCAATTAATAATAATAATATTTACGAATGTCTTTAGGGAAAGTGACCCTCCTACCGGATCTGGTCTGCTGCACAGGAGTCGCTGGGGTGTCGTTTGATGTCTGTGGTGCTGCGTCTGCGGGGTGTGCTGGAATAGCATTAGGGGGCCGCAGGGCCGGGTTTGCGTCATACTGTCGCTTCTCCAGAAAAGCAGGCTTGGTCCGATTGATCGCAATGGTGTCGGTCGAGTTGGCGCGCTTGATCGTAAGATGCTTGTCGGTGCGCCGAAGAACCTGAAAAGGACCTTGGTATGCCGGCGTGAGTGGTCGTCTCACGGCGTCATTCCGTACGAAGACGAATTTGCAATCTCACAAGTGTTGAGGGATGTACGAATTCACCGGTTGCTGTCGCGGAGTTGCATATTTAAGCCGGGCCATTTTGTGGCGGAGTTCCTCGACGAATGGAGATGTTGGTTTTGAAAACGTCTGACGGGAGTCATCGAAATATTCGCCGGGCAGCGCAAGAGGTGTACCGAAAACCAGTTCGGCGGGTGAACAACCTAAGTCCTCCTTTACGGTATTCCTCAATGCTAGGAGAATTAAAGGTAGGTCATCCACCCAATTGATAGTGTCAGGTCTAGTGGCCAGGGAGGTTTTAAGGGACCGATGAAACCTCTCAACTAAGCCGTTGGCGCACGGATGATAAGCAGTAGTCTTTATGTGCTTGGCACCAAGTAGACTGGTAAACTCCCAAAAAAGGGACGACTGGAACTGTGACCCCCTGTCGGTCGTGATGACTTAGGGCGTGCCGAAAGTTCCAATCCACTCTTTCAGGATGGTCCTGGAGACGGTGCTTGCAGAAGTGTCTTTTATAGGTATGGCAGTCGGCCACCACGAAAAACCATCCACAACCATCAAAAGATACTGGTAATCCTGACACATCAGAAGCGGTCCCGCTAAGTCGACATGTATGTGTGAGAACCGTTCATCGGGACTGCTGAAGGTGCCGACGGGGGATTTAGTGTGTCGGTGAACCTTACACTTCTGGCACTCCATGCATGTGGAAACCCATTCTCGAATGTCCGCATTCATATTGGGCCAAACGAATCGGTCGGTAATAAGTTTGACTGTAGCTCTCTTACTCGGATGAGACAGCCCGTGGAAATGTTGGAATATCTGTCTCCGAAGTGTCGGTGGGATGTAGGGCCTAGGGCTTGCTAGGCTGGTGTCACAGTACAGGGTGTCATCGCTGAAGGATGCAGGGAACTTTTGAAGCTTTAAAGAAGTATTTGAAAGGATGTCTTGCAGCGTGGGGTCGGATTTTTGTTCAGCGGCTATGGAATCTTGACCCAAGACGCCAGTCTGAAGAGATTGAATTTCCGTTCGCGATAATGTGTCTGCAACGGCGTTGTCCTTCCCCTTTATGTGACGAATATCGGTCGAGAACTGTGACAGGTAGTCCAGATGCCGGATCTCGCGAGCTGTATACTTGTCCGAGTTGTTACTCATCGCGGTCGTCAATGGTTTATGGTCGGTATAGATGGTAAAATCTCGACCTTCCAGTAAGTGCCTGAAATGCCTGACGGCCAGATAAATGGCTAGCAGCTCTCGGGAGAAGGTGCTGTATTTTCTCTGGGCTGGCGAAAGCTTGGCTGAAAAGAATGCGATGGGTTCGCGTTGTGAATTGAATTCTTGCTCAACCACCGCGCCCACGCCAGTGTCTGATGCGTCGGTTGTCAGGAAGAGTCGCGTCTCCGGATCGTCGTTGATATGTGAGAGCCTAGTATGATTTGCCAATGCAGCCTTCGCTGTATGGAATGCGTGCAGAGCATCTCCCTCCAACGAGATGTCCTTATTCCTTCTCTGCAGCAGGTTCGTCAGTGGCTGGAGGATGGTAGCGCAATTCGGGATGAACCGACGATAAAAATTGAGCATACCGAGGAAACGTCGCAATTGTTTCATGGACTTCGGTGTAGGAAAATCCCGGATCGAGCTGACCTTGTCTGGCAGAGGTGCTATGCTGTTTGCGTCGGTGCGGTGCCCAAGGAAATCAACGCTGGGCGCCCCGAAAACGCACTTGTCCAGGTTCAACTTCAGGCCATAGTGCGAGAGTCGCTGGTGTTGCCTGTGAGAATCGGCGTCTGTACTGGCCACCAAGATGTCGTCGATGTAAGCGTATACGTGCGGAAGTCTGCGCAGGACTTCGTCTATGAGCCGTTGGAAGGTCTGGGCAGCGTTACGTAGACTGAACGGCATTTTCAGAAATTCATATAGGCCAAACGGTGTTGTGACTGCCGTCTTAGGGACGTCTTCCGCAGCGATGGGGATCTGATGGTATGTCAGGTCGATTTTTGAGAAGATGCGAGCACCCACCAGTCCGGATGCAAAATCATGGATATGAGGGACAGGGTATCGGTCTGGTACGGTCGATGAATTTAATTTTCGGTAGTCGACGCATATCCGAAATTCTTTACCACCAGGTTTAGGCACTAAGTGTAGTGGCGAGGCGTAAGGGCTATCGGAAGGACGAATGATGCCATCACTGAGCATTTTGTCGAATTGCTCCTTGGCGTACGCCAGTTTGTGTGGAGCGAGTCATTGCGGATGGGAGTGTGCGGGAGGACCTCGAGTTCTGATGTGGTGCTGAGTCTGATGGTCACCTGAAGCCGTTACTTGGAGTGGCAGCATTATATGCGTGAACTGTGTCAGGAGATCTAAGTACTCGCGACCATGGCATGTTGCGACGCTGATTCCTGTGGAGCCTTGACGTGTAGGGGTACCTAAGACACGGAGGTTCGTAGTCGTATCGGACAGAGTCCTAGGATTCATATGGACCGCCAGTGCATAATGCACCAGGAAATCCGCGCCGAGGATGGGTACCTTCACGTTGGCCACGGTAAATGTCCACATGAAATCACGTCACATGCCAATATTCAGAGTAAGGGCCGTTTCTCCGTACATGTCTATCGCGGAACAATTCGCAGCTCGTAGTTTGACCAGGGTGGGCTTAGCGGTGTGGTCATTCTGATAGGGTACCACGCTGATAGCCGCACCTGTGTTTACCAGGAATTTCAATTTGTTCCGTCGATCCCAAACGTAAAATAGACGACATTGCGTGTTGGCACCGGAAGAGTTAGTCGTCGCGACTCTCCGGTTTATTCGTTTTCCCGGGCCGACGGGTGTGTACAGGGATGTCTACAATTCCTGGCCCCATCGCCAAATGTGCGATGAAACCAACAAACACCCTGGTCGCTTTGCCGTTCTCGGCTGGGGGTTCGTCTCCGTCAAGATGGGGTCGATTTCCTTGTCCGTGGGTGCATGGAGATCTGGATCTCTCGAATTTGTCGTTGAAGATCGGCCAACGCCCGTTCTGTTTTACTCGGCTCGTAGCGTTCGTGCTTTGCTATGTCGGGGGTGTGAACAGCGTTAACGCTGTGGTCAAACTGCGCAAAAACTAGATCAGCAGATTCTGCCAAATCATCCAGAGGCATGGCACTCGTCATTGGTGCGATAATTTGAGCGACTGATTTGGGCAAATGCTCCAGCCATAACCCTCGAAGAACCTTCTCTGACACATTGTGCTTTCCCAGCTGGTTCCTCATATATCTGAGAAGCTGGGATGGCGTCTTGTCACCTCTAGTGACATTCCGTACTATTTCCTGAATCATATCTTCCTCGGAACACCCGGTTCGCTTGAGGATCACTTCCTTTAAGTGATCGTATGGCTCAAGTTCGCGCAAATCGGAGAGGACGTCAGAAATTTCGTCCATCATATCGGATGGAAGTTTCTGTATTACGTTCGCGAATCTGGCTCGCTGTGAAGTGATGCGTAACATAGAAAAGATGGATTCTACCTGCAAGAACCAGTTCTTGGCATTATGGTGGTATGCAGACAGAGGTATGATCGCGGACGTCATGTCTAAGGAATCACTTTTGGCCGACTCCATCATCGCTTAGCTGTCCTTGTTGCGGGGCCAATAAGGATGTTGCCCCCGCAAGCTTTATGAAGAAAAGTGTGAACAGCCAAGACAATGAGGAGACAAAGGCAAAGGTTTTTGGAACAATAACGTCGAATTTATTAATGCGTTTACATCGGTGTCGAGTCCGGTATGACTGGTTTGTTGTTTAGGGTAGCTTTCGGTCGTATAGAGTTGATCTGCGAACGTAGCTGGTTCGGTCGTATAGGGTTGATCTGGTCTGGTCGTATAGGGTTGATCAATTAAACAGGGCCAAGACTGAACAGTGATAAACTTCACATGGCGAATCGACCGCGGAAACGGGATCGCGCCAAAGTGTATCACTTTGCAAAGACGGAGTCCCTAAACAGAGCCAAAGCAGAACAGTAATACGACTTCACAGGGCGGATCGACCGCGGAAACAGGATCACGCCAAAGTGCATCACCAGGCGAAGACTGAGTCCCTAAACAGGGCCGAGGCAGAATAGTGATACGACTTCACAAGGCGGATCGTCCGCGGAAACAGGATCACGCCAAAGTGTATCACTAGGCGAAGCAGGTCAGAGAGGTGATACGTCTTCCAGGGCGGATCGACCACGAAGCGGGATCGACACCCGAAACGGGATCGCGCCAAAGCACCGAAGCTCATATCACAAAGGCAGCGTACTACACTTTGATCTAGGCCCCCGGGCCGAGCAGCTTGGATTTGGACGAAAAAGTGGCTGACGATATTTGGAATGATTGATTCAAGTACTCCCTGGCTAGAGGGAATAGAAAGCCGTTAATATCAATGGTTGCCGATGTTTGACAGGGCGCTGCATAATCCGATGCTCACAAGGTGCAGTTTGGCATCAACGATATTGGACTAGTCGTCAGGTTTCTCGCATGTTGCTTGACCTAAATCTGCAAGATCAGGGGTTGTGAAGGTCAAGGTCGGCTTTCTAAGTAGCGGCTAATCGGCAACCGCGACATAGGTCAGGACCAACTTTTCAATCTCCAGGCATCCCCCCGGGTTTGACAAAAAAATTGATAAAACTGAAGGTGGGTATGACTTTTTTGTAACAGCCAATACAAAGTTACACACAAACAAAACTTTTACTAGATGAGCCAATGTTCTTTGCACTTAATACAGAACATAGCTCATGTTACAAGGTGGCTACATAAGTAGAGTACTTAATAGCTTTCCTGCAACATTGGCTCCACACAAAAAATTGCAAAAAAACTGTAAAAAATCAGGTTTTTCATACTACTTAAAATAAAAACTTGAATAACTTCCTCATTTTTTATCTGATCTTCAAACATGTTGCAAAAAAATTGCCATCATGCAAGAAATAAAATAGTGTGGTTTTTGTCCTACTCGCTTCTCCATGTATAATGAAAGACTATTCAAAATGCCCGATTTTCGGTCATAACTCCCTGGTTTTTCATCTGATGCTTTCAAAATTTGCCATGTAAATTACATATGACACACAAAATGTCTTGCATGAATATTTAGTTTAGATTATTTCAGTTAAGTGGACAAAATCTGCAACAAACTATGTCCGAAATCAGCTTTTACTATAAAAATTCCTAAAGTACCTATTAAGCTAAGCTTTACAGTAAACATACAAAGAAAGAGGAGGTGTTCATGCATTTGCAATTGTAGTTGAATCAAGCTCTGATGCTTTGTCCCTGTTTTTGTTAGATTATTAGATTTGTGTGCAATGCCATACTATTTGAAAGTTATTATGGTCATAGGAAATTTACTGAATATCTAAAACATTGAAACAATTTAACCCCGAGCAATGACCACACAAGAATGTTTTATTGATGGAATTCCTTTATTAAGAACAATCAAACACTTGCAAAGGACATACTGTTACAACAATTGGGTGAGGGCAGTAACTTAGTATACCAATGGATGATGCATGCAAGTGGGGATGCAAGCAGACATTTCTAGACAGGGGGGTGTGGGTATATCATTTCAGCCATGTACACCCAATCAATGCCGGGTACCTTGGCAAGTATATTATACAATATATCATATATTGTTATACATAAATATAGATATACACTGAGCTTTATATATGTCAAGTATATAAACCCACACATAAGGAATAAAATATTTAAAAAAAAAAAAAATAAAGTTGCAAAGCTTTGTTTGCAGGGACCGAATTAGTGAAGAAATTTCTAAGTTCAATTCAAAATTTATACAGAATGCAATAGAAATACCTCCCACATAATGGTAAGACATTAGTTGCCATGGTGTCTGCATCTAGCTAATGCCTTACTGTTATGTGGGAGGTATTTCTGTCACACCTTGTATATAATTAAATAAGGAAGAAATAGAAAAACATAACTGAGATATGTTTTACTTTATTATTATTACTCTATTTTATTTATGTTGGGTTTTTGGTTTTTAATTAGGATGGCTTCAAGAATTTGTAATTGTTTTTGCAGATGATTTTGATGTTAAGATTTTTCTTATTTCAGATGTTTTGAATGTGTTACTCATGTTGCAGTGTGTTGTTACAAGATGATTTTTTTTTTTTATAACATTTAATGCTGGCAGAAACATCTTAAATATATTTAAAAACTAATCCTCCAAATAATAAACACCACCCACCTCCTTATTAATAATGAACTAACCCAACCACATTGTCTAAATACCCAAAATAATAAGCAACCTATTTCAAACCAAAACATACAACTATGATGACAGTTGATGATAACTGAAAGCGCCTGGCAAAACAACTTGGACGAGGGATTATTTCAACAACTTAGACTCTAATGTTAAAAAAAACTTGTGAGAAAGCAAGAAAAAAAAAAATTATTAAAAAAGTTCCATAGTCTTTAATAGCACATGCATTAATAACGACATGCTGCATATATATATATATATATATATATATATATATATAACTAGACTCGTTTGAAAAACCCTCGAATTTTTGATTTGCTAATCAAATCAATCTCGAGGGGAAAAAGGTTTTAAAAAAAGAAAGAGCTACAAACATGAACTTCTGTCGACAAAAAATCGCACAGATGCTGGTCTGAAGCCCAAAGAAAAAAACCCCGATACGAGTAAACAACTAACTAACAAAAGAGCTCAATACAACCGTAGAGCAGACCTAGATACATTTAGTGAGCCAAACAAAACTATAGGTTTCACCTAAATGGATCGTCAGGAAAGTTTGGCCAAACTTTCCTGACGATTATTTTAGGTGAAACCTAGGTATTTTGTCTGGTTTCACTAGGTATATATATATATATATATATATATATATATATATATATATATATATATATATATATATATATATAAATCCATTTTATTTATACAGAGCAATATGAATGAATAATCCAAAAAATCTTTTTACCTCATGTGAGGAATAGACTATTTCAGCAAATGAAGTTGTTGTCTGTCTCTTCAACTCCTGATTGATGTTTTATTCAGTACCTCAACTCTGGTGTTTCATAAGCCTTTTTGTAATTGTTGTCCATTTATTAGTAAGTTTCAGCAATTGACTGCCATTTTAGTTATTTTTATACCTAGAGTGATATAGTTAATTTATGCACTAGTTGGGAACTCTTATTGGTTTGGTTTGTTTTGTTTTACGGCATATCAACCTCAATGTGTCATTTAATGCCAACAACTTTTTTTTTTTTCTGGTAATATTTTTGTTTTGTCAAAAATCTATTTCTGTTAATATTTAAAATGAAAAAATGTTTAGCTGATAATATTATTTTTTCAAAAATGTACAGCTGGCAACATTATTTTTTCAAAAACATATTATCAGAGGCCTGGCTGTTGGACATAGTTTATCATCTTACCCAGGACACCTTATTATTGGTGTCAACTTTTTTTTTTTTGTATGCCTGTAAAGTAGGCATCTGTTTATCTTGCAAGAGGAGTGCAGGCCTCAGCGATGGCATATGAAGAGAGTACACTGCATAGAAGACATGACCCTCCACCATTTCCCGATCGTATCAACATGATCCAAAGGAATACAGGCTTTATATTTGGAACTGGCTTGGTTGCAAGAGTTACTCCGGAGTTTGTCAGCGTTAACAGCCAACTGCTTTCAGAACTTCAGTCCAGGTTTTGCCTAAATTTACTTCCATAACCTTTTCAATATTTGCATATGACCACAAAGCAGCTGAGGTTTAAAATCGGGGGTTTCCTTCCCCTAGATCAGGGTCACAGAACTAACTTCATTCATGATTGTTCGCTGCCCTGATAAACATGTTATAATGAACGGTGACGTCGGATTAGGAGGCCATTAATGAACAATTAAGGAAAATTACATATGCAGACACCTAAATATTTAAAACCATAATGAGAAATCAGAAAAACAAAAGAAAATCTAAAATTAAAAAACACCTAACAAAAATTACTTTTCCTCAAGGGACGAATAGAAAAATACTTTTCAAAGTGAAAAAAATCAACTGAAGTGAAATGAATGAAATTATATGACGTGTAGGTTTGAAACTGTTATTGAAAATTGTTCCACAAATGAGCTACACACACACACACACACACACAACACATCCATGTTTTAAAAAACGAAACATATATACCCATACATATGAGTACAAATAATTTGCAAACATATACACTTAAACATACGCACAATGATATCATCCACACATTCATGAGGCATGTATGTATAATGCAAATGTAAATTTTTAAGACTCTTTAGATTTTGCTACCAATGCCTGTCAGTCCCTCCCTGGCCTCTTTCAAAAACAATGAATTTAAAATTCGATTTTATATTACAATATTTTTAATGTTAACAAGGGTCATAACAAATATGTATCCATTATTTGACATTAAACATAGGCAACATTAAACTTGGTAAAATAAGTCTCATGAAAGATAACTGGCAGATAGTCTAATATTTTTAGTGCACTAAGATGTGTAGACATTCTATGGAAAATGACATATATAACAAATTTCTGTTTTTGAAGGTCGTCTCTCATATTAAAATAGTCATTGGTAATCAAATATTAGGGGCGGTCAAAATGAAAAAAGTGGACCAGATCCGGGCCCTAGGTTGCCGACCCTTGCTCTAGATGGACTGCCTTCCTGGGATGTTGAGCTCTATCTACCCAAAGTAGCTGGTTATGCCTTTGCTCATTCTCCAGCTTGGAGCTGGACATACAGATAAACATTTACATATATAATATAATATAATATAATAATATATAATATAATATATAATATAATAATATATAATATAATATAATATATAATATAATAATATATAATATAATATAATATAATATATAATATATAATATAATATAATATATAATATAATATAATATAATAATAATATATAATATAATAATATAATATAATATAATAATATAATAAATAATAATAATATAATAATAATATATATATAATATAATATATAATATAATATAATATATAATATATATATAGAAATATAATATAATATATATATAATATAATATATAATATATAATAATATATAATATAATATAATATAATATATAATAATATAATATATAATAATAATATAATATATATATAAATATATAATATAATATAATAATATAATATAATAATATATAATATAATATAATATAATATAATATAAATAATATATAATATATATATATAATATATAAAATATATAATATAATATAATATAAAATATAATAATAAAATAATATAAAATAATATAATATATAAAATATAATATATAAATAATATATAAAATGTAATAATAAAATAATATATATATAAATAATATATAAAATGTAATATATAAAATAATATATAAAATATAATATAATATATAATATATATATATAAAAAAAAATATATATATAATAATATAAAATAATATATATATATATATATAATATATAATATATATATAATAATATAAAATATATAATATATATATATGTAATATAAAATAAATGTCTCTTATATACAGGGTGCATTCTCACAGTTGCAAGTTTAATCTAAGTTTATGAGCAACAGATACCGTGGGGATGAAACTTTAAGTAAATTTATTTCTCATCACAATTATAAATTATTTTTTACCGTTTATCCCTCCACATTTTTTGAGAAGTTCTATTTGGTTTTTTTACTCCTTCCATAAAGGAAGTTTCTCTTTTACTTGTTGATCCAACTGTGCATAGCAACTTTGAATGTTTTTGTTTTTTTAATTCATTTTCAGGAACAATTCAAAGCCTGATGGTGTCAAAATACATGCTGTATGGAGAGGATGCAACAACTGCACCTTTTCAGGCTTTGCATCTGTTTTGTTGACTACTCTACAACCTTGTATTGTCATAGTGCAAAAAAAAACATTTTTCCTTTCAGCTCCTGCAAAGTTTCACAATAATTCTATGTGAATCATTTCCATTATTACTGCTTTATACAGGGTGTGGCAGAAATACCACCCACATTAAGACATTAGCTAGATGAAGACACCATTGTCACTTATGTCTTAACCGTTATCATTAGATGGGAGGTATTTTTTGCCACACTTTGTACATAAATATTGACCATCCAGTACCAGGACGAATGAGAACTATTAGTCACTGTTATCACAGTGAATTAACACTGGATTAAAATAATAAAATATGTTCTGACTTCACTAATAACAACGTACAAGAGACCTTACCAATGAAGTTTTATAAAAAAATGAATTGTTTTATTTAAGTTCACTATTTTTTTTTTTTTTTTTTTTTTTTAGTTACCAGCTATAGAACAAGGAAAATTGAAGTTCTTTATACAGATCCAAAGCCTGCCTTTCATTAGATTTAATTTGCCTTCTATGTCATGGGTTACAAGGTTTACTGTATTATTTTGAGGGACAACAAATCACTTTTAACTCCTATTATTATATTCCTTTTAAAGAAGAGAAAAAAAATATTTGGATCAAATTTTGATCAGGTTCAATCTACACAACTTGTCCTATCACCACAAACATGAAAATGTTTAAAAAAAAAAAAAAAAAATTTTAAACAAATACAAATTTCCAAAAGAATATTTCCTTTCAATACTTGAATTCTACAGTTTTAATTTGTAAGAAAACAATTTTTTTTTTTAATAAATATTCTTACATGGGAATCCAAGATAAGGACCTCCCCACAGCCAAAATTTGAAGAACAAATTAACAGGATTTCATTTATATTTTTTTATTATTATTATAACTCATCAGTACAAGGCCCAAGTAGCACTGAAGGTAAAGACCTACTGAATTGGGTTGTTATATGGTGTGGTGTGCTGTTCAGATTTGTTTGATAATTGTTAATGAGGCTGCGTTTTTTGTGAGAGCACATACATTTAAATTTGCAAAGAACACAAGGAAAGAAGAACAAGAGATCAAATTTCATTCAACAATAAAACATATATTAAAAATCAACGAGTACAACAATTGTGCTTATGTATTAATATTTAGGGAGAGAAGAGTAGCTTCCCTTGTTCTGATATCTGATGTAAGATAGGAATAATGTACTTAAGAACTTTCTTGTTGAAATGTTCAGAGTTCAGTGAATAAGATTTGAATTCAAGAATGAAAAGTTTGTACAAAAAGGATAATAGAATTTGGTTTGTGACAGACAGTTAACAGTATAGTGTAATGGTAGTTCTGTGTCTGTGTGTGCGAGTAGAAAAATGTAGACACACATGCGTTGCTGAGTTCTGCTGATTTATTGTATTAATTTATTTCTGGAGTATGAACTGTTTAAATACTTTTTGGGTAGGCTCCAGAGAGATGCGGGAAAAATATCAAAAGGAATATCTAAAATACACGATTGGATAAAAATTGACCAATCACTGATTTTTTTACAAAACCAAGTTAGGCAAAGTCATGGCAGAAAATTTTGTGTGGTTACTGCGATAGGTAAATTGTCCTGTAGTAAACAGTACTTATTTTCTATCCAATTATAACTGAGTATTTTGTGGGTGTGGTAAATTGGAGTAGTCACTACAATGGGAATAAAAACTATAGATTATGAGCATATGTAAAATGGATAACAGCTAACTCTAGACTAGAAGAAAGAAGTTTTTAATGATCTGGGGAAACATCCTCTTAGGCATCTGTTATATAAAGCAGTGGTTCTTAGGAAGAAGTTGTTCAAATTAACTTCTTTTTTACCACTGGAATACAAAGGGAATGAGGATGGTTTGTCACTGTGTCCATGGTAAGGCAAGTCTTAGCTGTAAAGGTCTGAACTAGAGGAACTAGAGAATGCAGCTTGTCAGATGGTTTTCTATGAAAATAATGATAAAGTAGCGAGAAATTTGAAAAATTTATCAACAATAACATGGAATAAAAGTCATAACAAAGATGGAGTAAAATTTTACAAAAAAAAAAAAAAATGAAAAATGTCTGGATTCAAACTTAGGAAAAAATAACAACAATAAAATTGGGTAGACATTGTAAAGTTGTTAGATATTTCATCTGTTTACAGCCAACAGGTTTTTAGGAGTTGTGTACACTATATGTGAATGTGCAGGCCATTATGTGATGGATAATGGCTTGGAATGAGAAATTAAAAAAACCCACTTTGAATTCCATTTGAATTTGTTACATTCATTTAAGTGCAAATACTCCTGCAAAAAGTATGAATTCATCTCCCCCCACATCTAGGGGTTAAATAGCAGGACTGACTATGGGACTCAGTCTACCATAGAAAGTAACAACAGCCTACTATGAGTATTCTTCTGCCAAGTCAATCATGAATTGAAAAGAGGCATGATCACTAAAGCGTGCATCATTCATGGTACCTGAGGAATTGTATTACATTGTATAGAAAGTGAGTTTAAAAGTGTTCTATATTATAGAACTTTAAAGTATACATAATCAATTAGTACTCATTACATTTCTTTTACCAATGAAAATGTTCATAAACATTTTTCTTTAATCCCAGAAAATCATTTTAAGTTATAAGTCTAACGCCAGCAACCCAGACATTAAATCATTGGTCACGGTCACCAATTAATGTAACACATTGTTGTCTTTGCCCAAACCTATGGCCAGTAGTGTAACCACATTTAGTAGTCTGGTCTTCAGGGTCTTAGGACGACATTTTTAACCACAGGGCTAACTCTACATTGGTTAATGCTGGTCCAAGCTGGTTGTTGGTCACTGGCTGCTTCAATCCACACCAACTCTTCCCATGTTGTGTTCTTGATCTCAGAGCAGTGGAAGATTGAAGGTCATCGTAATTGAAGTGCTGGTTCAAACTATGCCAAGTGGCTACATCAAGGAAGAAAAATACCTTCGCAACAAAAAATAAAAGATTCATGGTTAGTTTATCCAGCTCTTGGTACAACAGAAATTAATCCGTCATGCATAATGATACTGAGCCTTGTCTAAAATTCTGGAGGAGTTGCATTCAATGTTCTTGGAATCAGAAAATCTGGTGGCAGCTGACGTGGATTCCAGAGGCACTCAATGTGGCTTCTCAGCCCAAGTCTCTGAGCACCCAAAATCATCTGCTTATATGCACTTCAGCCCAAAACTGGCCTGAGGCTGAAGGGTTCTGGGTATTCAGTGATTCCTCAATTTTTACATTAATCTTAATAGAGGCTCTTTGTTCCTTGTTTCTGTTTTCTTAATCAATTTTCCAAATTTGGAGAATTATCCACCTTCCTTGGGAGTGGTCACAGGGATTGCTCCAACCTGCTTCACTTCACATTTTACACCACCACTCCACACATGCAGGGCTAAGTTCTGCCTCTTCTTCGTTGGTATTCTAACTCTGCCCACCCCTCAGGGCTGGCATAACTGTGTTTGTGACAAATCTAATTTTTAAAGTGCGTAGGTGAAAGGGCATCATTTATTCCCTTCATTAATTTCAATTCTCTGACTCCCTTCCACTTCTTTAAAATTACTTCTGTCCAGCAAGAACACAAACCAGACCACTGTGTTCTCAATTAACCTTCCGAACAATAGATAAAATTATTTCCCAATTTGTTTTCGTCAATGAAAATATATTTGTTTACCTAAATTCTCAGCAAATAGACATGCTGTTCTCCATCCTTGGGCCAATCACCGTTTTAGAAAAAAACATAAAGCAGATCTTATGACAGGATTGATTTTCATAATCCTAACCTTTACAGTGGGTTCTTTCCCTGTTTTCATTACTCAATTCATTTTCGCCAGTGAAAACATCATTCCTGTCTGCCTCTCTTCTCGCCAATGACATGTTTTTCTAATTTCCCAAGAAAGAGATAAAGCTATTTCTCAATTTGTTTTATCTACATGGCAGATTTTTGATAGATAAAAATAATAAACTCTTGGTGCATCATTTGGATTTGTAGCAGGGAGACAATCCAGATGCCATTTTTACACTTCCCCATTACTAGGGAAAGTGTCTTCTCTTCTCTTCTCTCTCTCTCTATCTTCCAGTTTATATTTAATTTTGGGTTTAACCCTTTTACTGCTTAGCGTTAACATTTAACCACCTCACAGCCTAAGTGTCACATAAGTATGAAAGCATAGAAGAGTCTTAATCCAGTGTCTGTGCAAAATGTCTCTTGTAAGTAGCATGTTCGTATTAAAGTGGATAGTATGATTTTAATAAGAATGAATACTATTTCTAAAAAATAACAATAAATAAAAACCTGCTTCCAAACTCGTCATTGTTATAAATTGTTGTGGCCTGTTAGGGGCCAGAAAGAAAGACACAGAAAGAAGAAGGTTGGTTGAACAAGTGTATTAAAATAACAGAACATATATACAAAATAAGTGTGTTATTGGTCAGCAGATAGAAGTGTCCGTCCAATCTGTCAGGTTTCACTGCATCTTGACTGCTGATATTTAACAATCCCCCCCACAAGGAATATGTGTGGCACAAGGCTGAATTTAACAAGGGTTTCTCCGAGCACGTAGGCTCAGCCAAAAATATTCCCTTAAAACCTGCATAAGCGGGTTTGGGATCTGTCTACCTCCCCGGATGAAACTTTGCCCTTTGGCTTTCAGACTGCCTCCTTAGGAAGTCTCGCAGGTTAGTATTTATGAAGGTGGAAGAGTTCATTCTAATGTAGAGTGGTCACCATAACATAAATATAATCTGTATGCATTGCAAACAAATTTCATAGGGAAATTTATTGAAAATCAAGAAGCAAAATATTGTCAGTTGTCATGAATTAATGCCTGACTTAAAAATAAAGCAATATTCCTCTTAATACAGATCTAAAGTTTGCCTCAGTTTTGGAATATATGGTCAGAGTGACTGGGCCCTTTAGCCTTGGTTGGCAACCAGTCTAGGAGGAGGACAGTTCTGAATTCAGAACCTGAGGAGTGTCATTTAGAGACCTTGTGGAACACTATATGCACCAGTTCTTTGTAGTCAGTTCTTCCAAAAAATATGGTTTATTCTGCTCAAGCCATCACCACCACATGTGTGGTTAGTTTGGTTCTAAAAACTGAGCTGGTGTAGCCTCATATATCGAAAACAGGAGAGTCCATCTTAGAGAACCATTTTTGCCTTCCATCAGCATGACTGATGCTAACCTCCAGAAGAGCATTTCATAACACCTTTTTGGTCTTGTCTTTTTCACTGACATGAAATAGAATGATTATATTGAAACATTTGCTAGGTTTGATGCTTGGAAAGTTGATGCTCTGTGTCATGCCAAACAATTTTTCTTGCCAGAATCCATCTTGAATTTTTATAAATCTACCATTTATCCATGCATTATTTATTGCTGTTACATCTGGTCTGGTACTTCTGCTACATATCTTAACAAAATTTAAAGAAGAGTTTGCAATGTTATCAATCCTGACCTGGCATCTCAACTTTCCCACTGCCATGATGTGGCTTCCCTGTGTCTTTTCTATAAATATTTTTATAATGTTCTAATGAGCTCTTCTTCTTTTTGTACCTCAGCCATGTGAATTTATGCATTTCTTTTCTTGAACTTCTTACCTGTGGAACTCTGTTGTGATTTCTTGCTTCCCTGTCACCCACAATCTTCAAAGATTTAAATGCAATGCCAATTGCCATCTTCAGTTTTCCTGAGACCTGTTCTTTTATTGTCTTTTCTCTTCACTGTTTTCTCTTACTCTTTCACTCTTAGTGGCATTACCACCTTGTTTACAGTGAAATGATTAAAAAACGTGTGTGTGGGCGTGTATATATATATATATATATATATATATTATTATTATTTAAAAATATGTATTCATTGCGACACAAAAATTACCATGTTTCAGAACCAAAACCTAAACCTTAAACTTATAATTAAAGTTTTTGTTTAATTCTCAAGTGATGTTGAATAACTTTCAGAAAAAATGATTTACTTTTTTGAAGCTAGATAATATATAGTTTAAGTTGGTCGGGGAATGGGATTACAAAATTTCAAGAGGGTATTGTATAGTATTTTAGATCTTTATAAATAAAAATATATAAAATATGACTTAATATTTGAAGCCCCTTTAAGAAAATCTCAATGTATTTTATAAAATTAAAATAAATATATATAAAAATGCCAATGTATTGTAGTGCATCTTATGTATGTCCCTAAATATAAAAAAAACAAAAAAAAACAGACAATGATGATATGTTCTCATACAAGGAAGCCAGTATCCGCAAACAGAAATTACAAACCCATGCTTAACCCTTAACCTACATTTACTTTAACATCTTAAATTATATATATATTTTCAGTTGTACAGATATGAGTTTGCTACAAACTCATATCCATACAACTGAATATGTTAGCTCTATCACTGATATTGAGTACTTTCCAATCAGTACCACGCATACATATATATATATATATATATATATATATATATATATATATACACACACACACATCTTCTGTCTCTTTTTGATATTGCTTGAGAAGGAGGAATAAAAGAAGAGGATATTGCAGAGTCAGAAGTGCAAATGACTGTTTTGGAATTTAGTAGATGGAAATTAATGTGTGTTGTTAAATGGGTCCAGTCTGTGTTGATTTTAGATACATTTTCTAAAATTCCATAAAGATAATAATGTCACTCCTCCCTTTACCTGAGTCATCCAGTTTGGCATGAATTCTGCAATATGAAACTCATTGTATGGCTTCATCTATTCAAGCATGACCTACGACTATGTTTGGAGAAATCTTATCAAAAAGTGGGATATTTAATAACAAATGCTATAGAAAATGAAGAAAAAGAAACTAAATATAAATTGGCTACACTGTACCCAAAATATTAAAAAAAAAAAAATTTAAATTTGAAATTCTTGGTGTCCCCCACCTCCTTCATGCAGATGTGTCATCACATCAATGCAAATATAACTTTAATCTGATGAAGCCCTAAAGAATAAAACACATCATATAAAACCTTTTTCCATTTTATCATAGATTTTTCTCTAAAATAACTGTCTTTGAAAATTTAATGAGGTTTACCATATGTCTTGTTAATAGGTGGAAAACCTAGTAACCGCTGGGACCAGTGCATTACTTAAATATTAACTGATTGTTCCTGTAAACTGTTTCATGTCACCCCACACACAATTAGGGCAAGTTATCTCATTGGCACAAACCATTACAACCAGAAAACATGATGATCATAAACAGGTGCAAATGTTTGCCAACAAGATCATCATCATCATCATCATTAGTAGTAGTAGTTTAATGACCAAATGTATTCAGAGAGTCATTGCACAACTGAGCACCTGACCAATTCCCTCCACATATATTTGGATTGAAAGCCATAGAGGTATTCATTCATGCATAGTATTTTGGGTAATTCAATCTGTTGGAGTTCATCCCTCTCCAGGTCAAACCAAAACTGATGTCCTCCAACTTAAATGATCTCTTTGGTCATGGATATGTGGCCATTGATGGAAACCTTCACACTGGTCATTGACTTCAGTCTAGAAAGCTATCCACCCATCAATGCTGTGCCATCACCAGTACTGACTGCAGCTATAGCTATAGAGCCCAGTTTATTCCATTGTACTAAATGGCCATTGGCCCTACAAGAGGGTTCACTTGCCCTTTGACAGCTCTTCGTTTAATCATCCTCACCAGAAAAGCTTGGTGAGAGAACTGGTTTAGTTATTAATGACCTGACCATTTAGCAGATAGTACTGGGTTACATGGTAGCAGTAGCATCCATAGTGTAACCTGGTATATTATTTACATTGCAACTAATGTCCTCATTTTTGTGATTATTATCACATTGTTTCAGCTATTGTTCCCTCTGGCCTTCTTCAGGTGTCAAGCTGGGTAACCTTTATTTAATCTATAAGGGGTAATGTTTCCTCATTCTGTTGTCCATGTGTCAGGATATTTTTTTTCGTATTGCTCAGTTGTGTACTCATTCTGTTTCCACAGAGTCTGAGTCCATGGACTGCACTCAGAATTATTACACCACCAAATTCACAAATCATTGCTTCAATCCATGAGTCTATTGTCCCATGGGACAATCCTGAATCTAGAACTTGGAACCTTAAACCTAATGTTTTTATTGCTTGCCTGCTACTACTTGCTGTTACACTTAATCTCTCTAACCCTTGCTTCTCTTTCTTACTATTTATGATTCAGTTCAAAATTCATTGAAGTTTACTCAGACTGACAGACACATGAAGAAGAAAAGAGGGCACAACAGCGGAAACATTGAAAATGGAAGAATTTTAACACATTAAACATTATCTGTCTATATTTCTGAGATGAGGTATTATGTACATTATTTACATTATTCAGACTATTGTCCTCATCTTTATTATGCTTTGGCTGTTGTACGCTCCGGCCTTCTTCAGGTGAAGAAGGCCAAAACGTTGTAATAAATATGGCGACAAAGATGAGGACAATAGTCCGAATAATGTAAATAATGTACATTAAACATTATTATAAATAAAATATTGTGAATTTTATATGGTGTTTTTGAAACTAAGCATGAGCAAAACAAATTCATGGATTTGGACAAAAAAAAAAAACCCCAAGAATGATGTCAAAATCCACAAAAATATTTCACGCTTTAATAGTTGGGCTTAGTTTAATTTGTAACGTATATAAATGTAGATAGAAAATAAGTAAATGTTGATAATATAGCGAGGGTAACAAAACACTGCCAGATGCCTCCAGTCAGGCACTTGGAACGGAGTGGGATGGGGTGGGGGGTTTACCAGCCCTAGTACTTACCATTACCATTATTCAAAGTTTGGTTGAAAAACTGGTTCATATCATCTGGTCAAATGAATCATTTTGGTAGTCTCTGTATTTTTTTTTTTTAATCATTTCACCCCAAGCAAGACAATAAAGCCACCAAGGCACAAGGGGTTACCGAGTGTGAAAGATTAAGACAAACATAATTAAGGAGTGAGAACAATAAAACAACAATCAAGAAGGCAGTAGATAATGATTGACATTGCATTTAAACTTTTGAAGATGAAAAGGTGGGTAGCAGAAAGTCGGAAGATAGTTCCACAGGCCAGAAAAGAAATTGTTAGCAAAGAACTTATGGTTACATCTAGCCAAATGAACTGTAAAATGATGAGACCTTATTGCCAATCTAGTACTGCATTTAAATTCACAAAACCTAGGTACCATAGAGCAAAGTTCATCAGAACAATTACCACGAAATTATTTATAGAAAAGGTACAGGGAAGCTGTTTTAAGTTGCTAGGGAAGTGACTGAAGCCAAGTTGCCAGGTCAGGACCAATAACATTGCAGATTCTTTGAAGTTTATGAAGCATTTCTAAATATATAGCAAGAGCATGAGACCATATGTAACAGTAATATTCATAGATGAATGGTAGACTTATTTGTAAGATAGATTCTAGAAAGAAAAATTGTCTAAAACAATGTAGTAAACAAACTTTACTAGCAGCAGACCGAGTAATTGCTTCGATATAATCTTTCCACTGCATGTCAGCAGAATATATTAGCCGAAGAAGCCACAATAAGTCACTCTCCCAGAGATTAGCATCAGCCATTAAGGCAGAAAAGTCCTTTTAGATGATGAATGAGCACACATGAGGCTATGTATTCGGCCTGTTAATAGCTTCTGTAATAGGGTAGCACTATTGTATGGTAGTTTACAAGGACAGTGTGTGAAACTAGAGTCTGTCTTGAGACATGTATGACATACATAAATCTTTTCTGTCAGAATTTTTGGGATGGGTTTTTATCATTATTTACATGCATATGATCTATTACTGTACATAATTAAGTTACAATATAATTTGCATTTTATATGAATACACTAGGAACTCAAAGTACGAGTTTAATTAGTTCCGAGACTAAACTCTCTTGAACCAGGATCATCTGACTTTTCTTTCCAAATGATTTTGTTTCTGATACCAGTAAAAATTGATATGTTTACACTTCACATTTCCATTTGTAAAGAAGTGTCCAGACTCAACAAAAAGCTTGATCCTACAAAGGCTAATGGATCTTTTCTGTTACTGAAAGTTTCAGACCTTTCAAGAAGTATCAGTAAATGCTGAACAGTCATCCTTAGCACACACCTGAATGTATTGTAGCCATAATTCATCATGACCATTATTTCCATCTTTATCACTAAAAAACAATGTTGCATGTCTCCTGCCACATTCAGAGCTGCCTGCAACCATTACTAAAGAATCCTAGAGAATTCTAAAATTATGCTAATCTATACACAGTCCAGGCTAGAAATTGACAATTAATGACTTGATTCCTATGAGTTCTAATGAATCCCTAAAAGGATTCTTACCAGAGATAAATCATCTGTGCGTACTTCTATGAATGGCTCTGAGGTTAATTCATCGAACAAGGCTAAGCTCTGTCTAATGAATATTGCCTCAAACTCCACACAGACAACCAGGTCCATCTTTTACCATACATCCCTCCCTCTCTCAGAGCAGAAGCTTTGTGGCTTCACTATCTTGTCTTGGGAAGATTTTGACAAGTATCCTCTCCAGCCATCACCAGATTATATGACTGTTTCAATTATTAAAGTATTATTTCTGAGTACCCATAAACTAAATAATAATGAAAGCTGAAGTTGTTTTTCTTTGAATGTAGAAAGAATTTTTGATAGTCTGGTTCTGTCAGACAGACTTGCATTAATTCCTGACCATACAAGGTCTCTTTTTGTGCATAGCATATATCATGAGTGACAGAACTTGCTGTAAAAATAAGTAGCATGGAAATAGTGGTAGAGCTGTGGTAAAGACAGTGGGCAGAAATAGGAAAATCTGAAGCTTGTTTAAACTAGTGGGGGGGCTTAAATATAGTTTGTGCTACTATAACCATTACTTTCATCTTTATCACTGAAAATAGCAATGTGTGACTAATTCTACATTCAAAGCTGCCTGTAACCATCACTAATAAGTTTTAGAGAATGCTAAGGCTAGCTATACACAGTCAATCCAAGCTAAAGTCTATAACAAAAGACTTGGCTCCCGTATATTCTGGAGAATCACTTACAATATCTAGCTACATTTTTTTTTAACCTTTAGCACACTGCATTCTTAATATTTTCCTTTTTCACTGCATTCTTTTTCAAAACCTCTCAATTGCAGTATCCTTATTGTTCATTTCACTCAAAGTTGTTTTCTGTTGCCATAGCAGGATATGACAACACAACTATGAAGTTCAAACCCACTATTATTCAGGGATCAGAGTCACCTTCAACTAGTATGAAATCAATAATAAAGGAAAGGTTTATCTTGAGTCCCATTTCTTGGAACACTTAGTAGAGAACCTGACTATTGTCCTCATCTTTGTTGCCATATTTATTACTGATGTGGACCCAAAGATGGGACCACGGAAGGAAAACACGGAACATGAATTAGAGGTAAGAAAGATATATTAAACAAAAAGGTTACAAAGATAGCGGAGCTTACTATGTGCTAGTGTCCAATATTGGTAGTCGTACGTGGCTGATACTACGGCATTAGAATACTCTCTCTCCTCCTCTTCTTCTTCTTCTCTCTAGAGTGTTATGTCGCATACTTTATATAGTCCTGGAAGAGTCCATGTTGTAGGTATGTTACGGTCTCACAATAATTACGTTTCGGCTGTTGTACGCTCTGGCCTACTTCAGGTGGTTGAAATGTCGAACTGAACCCTTTATTTCACTCACTGGGGTAGACTGTTCTAGTTCCACGTGCCATGTTTAATGGATGCCAGTTATCAGTTATCTCATGTTAATTTCCCTCTGAAAGTTCTCCACTGCCTTAAACGGGTATTGAACTCACACTCTTTGGGTCCTGTCACTGGATCTAACTAACACCTTTATCAACTGTGTCATATGTTCTAGAAGAGTGTGAATTCAATACCCGTTTAAGGCAGTGGAGAAGTTTCAGAGGGAAATTAACAGGAGATAACTGAAGAAGGTCGGAGCGTACAATGCCTGAAACGTTGTAATAAATATGGTGACAAAGATAAGGACAATAGTCCGAATGATGTAAATCAAGTAGTAGAGGACCAATTAAATCAATTCAAAAGCATAC
Organism: Acanthosepion pharaonis; assembly: GCA_903632075.3. Lineage (NCBI taxonomy): Eukaryota > Metazoa > Mollusca > Cephalopoda > Sepiida > Sepiidae > Acanthosepion > Acanthosepion pharaonis. Next base: position 452,262 of record CAHIKZ030001345.1, read on the forward strand.
CAACTTTGTTGCCCAAAATACATAACTATCTTTATTGTTATATAAACAAAAATAGTACCTATAAAAAATTACATAATTATTAATATTACTGATTGGTATTTCCACCTATGATTATAATATTTTTTCACACTGCCTAAGATCAAAGTGTATATGAGAAAATGGTTTAGTCAAAAGAAATAAAAATATGACAAATAAAACAGATATACAATCTCATAGATTAAAAATAAAAAGAATTTGTAAAACTAGAATTTTTTGGTAATCCTCACAATATTTAGTATTGAAGTTATTGTCTGAGAAAATTATCAATTCCCCATATGAGTTGTGACAGATGAACAAAAGACAAGACAACAGTTTAAAAGGCATACTTTATAATACATTATACAATGGGAACAAGAAGAGAGAATTGTTAAACATATTCCTTTAGCAGTTAATATGATGGCATCCGGGACGAGGGTCCAAATAATGTATCTGATATTGATTGAAACACTTATCTGATGTTGAGTATATCCTTCTTCCAATGGCTGTTTATCTATGCGTTATTCAGGTTGCTTGTGACTGACCAGTATTAACTGTTCTTTGGAGGAGGCTAAAACATGTCCATTCACCTCACTGGTCTTCAAATCTCTTACCTTTTACACCTGAATTTAGTTCTTACCCATTACTATCAAATAAATGAACTCCTCTCCTTATTAGGAGGTCTTATCAATCAAGGGGAGATAACCTATATTTCTCATATTCTCCTAAAACATGGAAAAACAGGCAATACAGTGTTTCATTTCATAACATCAAATACAATATTTGGTACATGACCATGAAGTTAGTTCTTTTCTTTTATACAATATTTGGTATATAAACATAAAATCAATTCTTTTATTAATACAATAAGCATTTCTATAAATTCAACAGATCAATAACAAAAAAGAATTTGTTACCCTCAAAATATGTTACTGTAAACATGATAGTTTGGTGTTTACATGACAATTAACTTTTTTAGAATTATTCACTAAGAATAACTTCACTGGGTGTGCAATATCAATGACACGACTATCATATGTCCTTTGACCTTATTATGGCCGATTACTAGTGAATGCATGTATAAGTGTCTCCTCCCCCGTTTTTTAGACACTTGTAAATTTGTTAAATCAATTCAATTTATGCTCTTTTTAATGGCTAAGGTTTAGACTTTTACGTTATATGCTATATGTACACGATAAAATTTTATTAAACAATAAATGTAATATTCTATCCTTGTTAAGTTATTTCAAGTATTAGTTATACCAATTAAAATGACATTAGTATTTATTTTCATGACACTACATTTTATTATTCATTGAATCGTTTAATTGTGTTGGACTCCATTTATGTTTTTATGATTGTCTGCATGATTAAAAATGGATTCCTTTGTGGTTACTTTAGTTGAATCATATAATTTTTCTATGGAAATTTGTCATCATGAAGCAGATCTAAAGTTCAAAGGTAATTTGTCTTCAAGACAAAATAATTAAACATGGGTAGTTTGAAGAATTTTGGTTGGTGCTTCTTTTGAGAAGTTCTTTCTTCAGCCGGAATTATTATTTTGGTCATAATCTGTTCATGTTATTTATTCATCTTGGATCATTTCTTTAAATATTGGTAATCTTCAGCCATAATGATAAATACAGTTCTGTGAAAAATTCCACTGTGCATTGGATTTTCCAATGGATTGCATGTAAACAGTTTAATGTCTTATCAAGGACAACCCTAACAAGTACTACCACTCCAGGTTAGAGTGGACCTGGGAGTAATGACAACCAAAGGGTGACTTCACACTCCCCAATTCTCGAAAGCGGGTTTTCATCACCGGATTTAGATTAAAGTCTTAACTAGAACTTTGTGTATATATTCCAGATAGAATCTTTAACTTAAAGGTACCGATGAACAGAAAAACTCTCTTCATTATTTCATATGATCCTTTGCATTTTGTGTCTTTATCTTCTATCATCTTGAATCCTGTTCATCTTTTATCCTTACCTCAATCTCCCCCCCCACCCATACCCAATTTTTTCTCTCACTTTCACTCTCTGTAATCCCCTGCATACTAATGGCATTCCCACTTTGCTTGGGATGAAGTGATTTAAAAAAAAGAAAGAAAGAAAATAGTAGTATTTTAAATTATTGCATGCTGAAGTAAATTGTTTTCTTATGTGTATGTTAGCACTTGTTTGAAATCTTATACCCATTCTTAATTTATTCATCATAATTGAATATTTTGAATTGGAATTTCAATCTTTATTCACCCATAATTATTATTATCACTACTGAAGACACAGTTTAATGTCTTGATCATGGAGAAGTTTGATCCAGATAAGATTGGCCAGGATAAGGTTGCAATTTAGTCATACTTAGGACCAAGTTGGACAGAATAAGACAGGCCAATAAGTGGTCAGAAAGTGACTGAAAGAAATGGATGCAATTTAAAGTCTTACCCAGGACTTGAGTGGTCATAAATGGTCATTAAAAAATGGATGGATGTAGTTTAAAGTCCTCTTACCCAGGCTAGAATTAACATTATATATCAAGGAAAGTTCCATTGGAAGCAGATGATGTATGTTGTGATTCTTATAAGATGCATTTCCTCTAGCTATGCATATGGAATGCACATTTCCATCATTTCCACTGAAAAGTTCAATTACCCTGCTAAGTTTCCAGAATGGTTCTGTTTTTACAGGATTTTTAATTAATATTAATATCATCTACTTATATTCTATTACTAAAATCCATATCATGTAAATCCTTGCAACTTTCTCTTAGACTCAAGGGATATTCCTCATTCCATAATTCTTTGAAGTAACAATAAAAATTTATTTATTGAAAACAGATTGAAGAAAGTGACTATAAACAAAATGTTTTTTTTTTTTTTTTGCTATCCTCTTCCGGACGCAATGATGGCGAAAGCATTACCTTGAACCATCGCTAGTGAGACACACTGCAAGAGTCACTCCATTTTGTGAGTCACATCCCTTAATCAAGATGTAATCGCACCAATCCTCCAAAGGAACGCCATCAAACAAGGGCCAATAACCCCAGAAGTCTCCACTGCCACAGGAGTAAAAAAAAATCTATCTGCAAGAGAAGAATATTTAACTATTTTTTTTATCTCTGCGTCCCAGGCGACGGACCCTGGCACAACTGCGGACCTGATCAAATTACTGGTCGAAAATGTATCTGCACAAGTCGCATCCCAAATCAATGGCTTTCCCATTTTAAAAGGGAGAATGGTAATGCCATCTGGCTGCATTCCATCACCATGGTCAAGGCCTATGGGTTCGATTTGGGAAGAGAACCCAGCTGCATCCAAATCTCCTTTGAAGTTAGTTAACAATTTCTCCCTTTCAGTGAGAGCATCTAATAACTGAGATCTGGAAGTAGGTTCCATTTCAAGAGATCCACCAGAATCAGTTTTCACAGAAATAAGATGTAAAAAGACATTGGGTGTTAATAGTAATATTTCAGACATATTGTGAGGTCTAGAGTTTATAGCTACTTGCTCATCAGATTTGAAGAACAGTTTGTGAGGAATCCAAATATATTTTGAAAATTCTTGTGGTGAGACTTCAATTCTTTCTATAATCCCTTCAGTTTCTTGTTGGTGAAATATATTGTTGTAAACAGTGGATAATTTTTTTCTTTCTAAAGAACACATAGTTTTATCAAGCACTTTCATAAAAACTTGATGATTATATGGCACTGATTTGATCCTGTCTTCATGTCAGGGTAATTCCACAAAATATCAATTGTCTTTGAACTCTATTGTTTTTTTGAATTTATTTTGTTTTTGTCATAATCACTGATATGTTCACCTTCATCGAAGAATGATTCACATGAATCCGCAGAAAACATTTTCTCTAAGTTCCTTTTGGCGTTAGATAATTTGACAGCTTCTGGGAATGTTTCAGTGTAGGTGGACCTTGGTTCTAATACGAATTTTACTTGCTGTTCAGAACACAAAGAACATTCAAAAATTATAGTATGGTAGTTGTCTTAAACATCAGAAACCTTAAATCCTGCTGGCATAATTTGATATCTATATAGAAAATTTAGACTGTTCCCAAAAGGGACAATTCCATTCGGCATTTTCTACACCAAACCATTCATACATTTAACAATTTTGGTATCTTCCATATGTTGGAAAATGTCCACTGCCTGAATTCCTTGAATGTTTATTTGATTACTATCATTATTATGACAAAAAGTTAATTTGTAATTTAATTAAATTGGTTATCACTTTACTGAAGTTATCGAACTTGATAATTAAATTTGTCATCTAACAAAACGGGAATAGGAGGTAATCTTCCTTTGCCCAAATTTACCTCCAACAGGACTCAGTGTAATCTCTTATTGGAAACCCCCTAGATATGTTTTTACTTGGAAATCGATGGGATTTAGCCTCCAGTTAGGACATTTTAACTTCTTTAATATTCCTTTAGAGAAATACGACCGCTGGCGACCTGTGTCCAATAAGCAGTTTATAGGGACTTTCTTAGCATCCCAAACATGACATGACTTCCACTATAGGTAACATTAAGTTGTTTTCTTCATAGTGCCCACGTGAGTAAAAAGAAAGATCATTTTCTTACGATTATCACACAGTGGTGTTATATGTCCCTTTGAAGAACATTGTTCACAGAAACAGAATAATTTATTCTGAAGTTCAGGGCAATCTTCATTTTTATGTTTGTCACTGGAAAATCTAATTTATAACCTCAAATATCTGCTTCTCGCCACTCTAGACTCGGAGGTAACATATTTCGTACACTTCCTCATTGGGTGACCACGTGAAGCACAAAATTTACTTTGTGTCTCATTAGAGCTGATGGCAAAATTTAGTAATACCGCACCATTATTTTCCTTTTCATCAAATATATTAGTTTTAGTATATTTCCCATATACATGGAAGGGCCTCTTATTCTTCGTCAGTGTGCGGATAGCTTCATTATAATTCTCAAATACATCCCTTAAGGAAGGGTATCTGCTACATACCCTGTGAATGATTTCCCACTTTAAATTATGGGTAGTTTATCAAATATGATGTAGCTTATATGTTTGAATCTAGAGGAATCTTCCTCAAAAAATCCATTCCATATGAGATTCTTAACTCTGACAAATCAGCCCTCACTTCCAGCTTGAAATTGTTTAACAGTCACAAAATCAGGATCATATTTAGGAGAACTAATTATGATTTGTTTGAAGATCTCATGAATTATAAAAGGTACACCCAAAAGTTGTTTCATTAACAGACTTACTTCTACTTTGTAATTGTCAACTTACAAGGTAAGATGTGAGATTAGTTGAAATGCATAGCCAGTAAGAAGACTCTTTAAAAATCTAGCTTTGCTTTGTTAGAATTGGTGGAATTCGTACAGTTGTTAGATTGTGCTATAAAAATCTTAAGCTTAGAAAGATGAATACTGATAAAAGTAATACGCTACAATTTGGGAGTGATGATCATTGAATGGCTGTGGGATAAGGAACTGGTTTCGTTGCCCTGGAAAATACTCGTTTTTTGAACAAATTCCTCAATATCAGTAAGCTGATTACAGACACTACCTACCCTGTGAATGATTTCTCACCTTAGATTATAAGGTAGTTTATCAAATATGATGTAGCTTATAAATCTGAATCCAGAGGAATCTTCCTAAAAAAATTTATACCATATGAGGTTCTTAACAAATAAATGTAAGTTTTAATAAATAACATCCTTTTAAACAAACAGATTTTATTTTCAGATTTATTCTGATTAAAATCATATTTTTTCTTCATTAGATTAACATTGTTGAGTATAACCTGGGTTTTCTCAGCTTCAAAGTAGATCTCTTTCTAATTTACTCTACATGTTGGCCAGATGTGAGCGCTAAGAAAACAAAAACCAACATAAAAGAAAAGTCGTCTTCTGTGCAGAGGCTCCAAGCATCACATCCGTCCCACAAAAATCTTTGCTGCCAAAGAAAAAAAAATGAGTCTGGGAGTCACCAGATTTGCTTAAAAGAAAGCTCTTCATAAACGACTGCCACAAAATGTGACCCACAAGCCAGCAGTTGACACCAATTGACTCTCAATGTCACCACTGTGATTTTGGTCAACTGACTCTACACTCGTATCCACTCAAAGCCCATTCTCCTCCAATTGCCCAAACCATGCCTACAGGGAGAGTCCACTTGCAGCCTCTGTATTGGCAAAGTCAGATTCATGGCTTTGCTATCACACTCCAGGTTTCTCTCTTCATCACCACCATAACCTCAGTCAACCAACCTGCCAAATGTACCAACTCAAAACCTTAGCAAGACTCACCTTCCTTCAAATCACCTTCCTTACACACCCAATGTAATGGCAACAAGAATTGCAGCTTCACTACCATGCTCTAGGCCTCTCTTGTCATCACCACAATGACTTTGCTAAACTGACCCAACAATCCAGGTCTTACCAGCAATACTCTTACAACTAATTGCTTCCCTTATCTTTTCACACCACCTTACAGGCTGGTTATTGCCATTTTTGTCTGATCTCCCATTTGACCAGAACTTAACAGAGACATTACCGCTTGATCAAGATTCACTATCACCCTCCAGGCCTCTCTTGTCATCACCACTGTGACTTCAATCAACCAACACACCAAAAGTATCAACTCCAAGACATGCTAACTCTACCCACATTCAAAATAGCCAGCACCTATTAAAACCACGGCTGTAAAAAAGGCATGCCTCACCAACAAGGCTGTTCCGCTAAAAGCCTTGATGGTGTCATATCAACTCGACCCACATGAACACTGGTCCATGCATGCATCCCATCAGCATAAATTTTGACCTTGAAGATAGATGGATTAACCCCACCAATGACACCCCACTTGTTCTACCAAATACGTATACTTTATGAACTTATACTGGTGAATCCTCACCAGATAAGTCCTTTTTTACACAATTACATATGCTAGCATATTATGTATATATTCTGGAAATTGATTAATACATGCTTATTGAAATTTTAATCCTTGTTTGGTCTTTCCTTTGTAACCATATATTGGATATAACACCTTGAAATGTAAGGTTATACCAGATTATCAATTGAAATTCACTAGAAATATTGTCTTTTATCATAAATAACAAAGAAATTTGTATGTGATCTTCTAAAAAGATTTTTGGGGGATAAAAAGAGAAGAAAGAACATCAAATCTCTTATCCTGAGTATTATGAATGGCGAAAACGAAAAACACAAAATTCTTATGCTGGTGTGAAATTTGAAAGAAATTTACATTCATTAAATGACATAAAATTAAAAATAGCATAGAATGCAAAATTTGCTAAACAAGCTTGCACGGAATTTTCCTTTGTGTGCCATACAATTAGACAAGATAACAAGTTATAATTACAATTCTGTTGAACTCATAAAATCGATTATAGTTATTATCAACAAAATATTCACTTCAATTCCTTTGACTGTCGAAAGGAGTTGAAAAGGTTGATGATTCACATTGGCATTGTAGGGATATTTTAGGCAATGTTTCAGTGATGTGAACTGAGGTGCAAAAATGAGATAAAAATCATAAAAAGTTCAAAATCATAGTCAGTACCTCTAATTTTGTGACAAACTTTCACAAACAACTATAAAAAGATAATCCTATAAATCTCTAAAATTTGTAGAATTTTCTGATTTCTTTTCTTCCAGCTTCTTTTCATCATTGTTGTAGTAGTTGGTGGATTTTAGTTTTCTTCTGCATCTAAATTCAGCTCTCAGCAGCTGCCATCCTTCACCTGTGAAAGCCAAATCCCTTCTGTCAGACAAACCAAACTTCTTAAATAGCTGCAAATAGGATCAGAAATTTAATATTCAGTGTTCGTAACTTTCCCCATTGTTTATAAAATCACAAATGTATCTTTTTAAATCATGTGTGTTTGCAAACTTTATTTAGGTAGCTTTTAAGACCATAAAAATTGAGACTTGGTTTTTTTAAAGTTTTGAAAACCAAATTTTATAAATATATCTTTTTTACAAACCATTAGGTTTCTTTTTGATGGTATTATTACATCAATTTGAGCCTCATAAATGCAAAGTTTTACACATTAGATTTATTCAAGGTATTTTTTTTACTGTCTAGATTTATTATAGCAGTTTCTTTTTTATTTAAAGAATATGTGTTAGTAACTGTCTTCTTTTAATAAATGTTTTTGTAAACACTCCCTCTAATGGAATAAACAAACCTAGTTTTTTTGTATTAACTTTTTTTTTATTTATTCTTTAATTAATTTTATATAATTTACATTTCTATTTTTTATTATATATTTTTTTATACCTCTATATAGATATTATCTACTTTTGATTGAATTTCCTTATCTTGTCCAGCCTCCATATTGGACATACGACTATAACCCGTTCATATATCCTAAAAAAGCAAGATCCCCCTGTATGTGTCAAGAGTCATTCACCATAAAACACATACTGATAAACTTGTAGAGGCCACTCACATCATAGCAGCAGAAATAGCCTCATGTTCATGGGAAATAAAAAATATACATCACAGAAATAAAACAGACAAAGGGATAACAGTGAAAGCATGTTAATTGTACATTCATCTCATACAATTTATTTATTTTTCATGTGTACTGGTGTGTGTATTTTTGGTTACAAATGTTTCATGGTGTATTTAATGAAAGGTAGAAGTTACTTTGTATTATTACACGCCATGTCACAGAGAGAAAGGTTGGGCGTGTGTTAACTGTCCAAGGGTGAAGAGCTTGAATTCATCAAAATAACATTTTTTGAATGTTTAAATACAAGACTTTATTTAAAAACATTAGTTTCGTCATTAAATGGTCCAGTGTGTTGATATGCAGTAAAACAAACCAAACTAATTTGCTTATCAAAGTATATACAGATTTATAGTCCTTAGTGGTAAATTTTAAAGAATCTTTATAACTGATACTTATTTTAGGTTAATATTTCATATTTATAAACAAATGTATCAAATTTTAACATTTTCACTTACAACTCAATGGACATTTTAATACAATAGTGTTGCAGGTGTTATATAAGTCCGCAAACACATCTTGAATGATGGAGGAAGACAACAACAAACAAAACAAAGACTTGTGTAAAAAAATATATTGCCAAGTTTATTGTCATTAAAGAAAGTACATTGAGAAAAATGTGGTGACAGTTCACTGGGAAAAAGAACTCTGCATATTCATGTAGAATGTGAGGAGAAGAGGAATTGACTTCATCGTTCCATATAAAAATATATTTGTAGTCGTGGAGGTTTTTTGGTACATAAGTGTTCTTTATGCTGTTATGTTGGTGTGTATTTCAACCAAGCTATGTTATTGTGTAGTTCTTGTATAAAGAGGGTCGTGGGGTTTAAATCATATTTGATGTGTCGCTAAAATATTGTCCTTGTAAGGATAGGGGTGCACCAAAAACGAGTTTGGCCAGTATGCAACTTAAATCTTGCCTTGTCTTGTATTTATGATAGAGAGGAGGATTATTGATAAGTCTTCAATCCAGTTAGTGGTGTTTGTTAAGTCTTGGAGCCCGAGAAGATTTTAGAGATCTGTGAAATCTTTCAACCAGAATGTTTGTGCAGTGGTGATAAACTATCATTTTGATTTGTTGAGAGCCAAGTAAATTCCCAAAATAGGGATGAATGAAATTGTGCTCTGCAGTTGGTCGTAATTACTTGTGGTGTTCCAAAAGTTGCAAACAAGTCTTTTAGAATTGCTTTGAAGATTGTGTTGGGTATCGTGTCTTTGATTTGTAAGGCAGTTAGCTATCGGGAAAATCGATCAATGATGGTCAGCAGGTACTGGTAACCCTGATGCAGTGGTAGAGGCCCAACAATATCGATGTGTATGTGTGTTAAGTGTGTAGAGGACCGTGTCGGCAATGTTGTTGAGTATAAGTAGATGAATACACGTGGGTTAAGATTTTCCTGCTAACCGGTCCAACTACATGAGAAAGTTGGACTTCAATTAAGTCCAAAGAAAAACAAACACAAGACCGATAAATATATGTAAACAAATATATGTATCAATAACAAGAAAGGTTACAAGTTACATGGACAGTTACATGGACAGAGTGGTGAATATTATATGTGTGTGTTGTGTTGTGGTGAGTGTGGGTACGCACGTGTATTGTTCTTAGCGTGTTCCCAGCATTTGGGAAACGCTGTCTCTGTGAGGTGGTAAGGCTGAAAGCTTGAGGGAAAAAGAGGGAGAGGTGAAGGGTCAGCGAGTATTTATAGCCAGGGAAGAGAGACCCCTGGTGAAAGGGTTAACAAACTAAAGGAGGAGTTAACTCCAAGTGGACACTGGGGTTAGTGAAGATGCCAATAGGAGATGTTGTGTGACAATGTATTTTACTCCTTTGGCCTTCCAGGCATGTGGTAGTCCGCTCACAAATGTTGGTGATCATTTTGGTCCAAACAAAGTGCTTCGTGATGATCTTGGCCGTGGATCATTTGCTGGGGTGTGATAACCCATGTAAATGTTTGAAGACCATTTTCCTGAGCGTAGGAGAATACAAAATCTGTTGGGGGGTTAATGTGACATCACAGTAGAGACTCTTGTTGTTGTAGGGGCCTAGGAATTACCAGAGTTTCACTGAAATGTCTGTGAGTACATCTTGTAAATGTTGAGTCTGACTTTTGCTCATTGGCTATTAAATCATGACTGAGTATGCCATCAGAAGTGTGTTATACTTGACAGTATCTGCTGCTGTGTTATCTTTACCATTTATATGGTGTATGTTTGTAGAGAATTGCAAGATCTAGTCTAAATGCCTAATTTCTCAAGATGTGTATTTGTCAGAGTTAGTATTCATGGCTGTTGTCAGTGGTTTGTGGTTAGTGTAAATGGTAAAATCTTTTCCCTCAAACAAATGGTGGAAATGTTTGATAGCTAAGTAGACAGCTAGTAGCTCTCTAGAGAAATTACTGTATCTGGTTTGAGTAAGAGTTTAGCTGAGAAGAAAGCGATTGGTTTATGCTGGGACTTTAGTTCTTGCTCATTGACTGCACCTACCCTTGCATCAGATACGTCTGTAGATAGTAATATTTTGGTCAAAGAAATTTCTCTTAGATAGTTGAATTAGATTCTCTTTCTCTCTCTCACACAGAGTGCATGTCATGTGGCTTAGGACAACATTCCTTAGCGGTCAATGGTCGAGTACAAGTAAAAGTAAAAATCCAATGCATATTTCAAATGCATATTTCCGAGGCAAATGCCCTTTCTGTTTGATGAACTAGTGCAACTGTCTTCCTACCTTCATTTTTTAATGGCCTTGTACCGTACTAAGCTAATATCAACACTTTCCTTGAGATAAACTAAAAATACGATATATGCATTTAAAAAAGGTCATCTAATAATTTAATTAATTACTAGTTAAAAATTTAAAAACAATAAAAAGAAAAATAAATTTTGCACATATTATTTGCTTTCTTTTAAATGTCTACACCATGTCCTTAGAACATTTAACAAGTCTATGAAATGACTCGTTCTGCAATTTGAGCTCAAATCAATGATGTTTAGTTTCCCAAAGAAAAAACTCAACTGACATCATCTTTCCTAGCTGAGCCACGGTACCGTATCCTCGTGTTGGGGGCGCGCGCGGCCAAGGGTGCATGTGCTGTTCTCTCCCCCCTCACTCCTTCTGTCTATTTATCTCTTTCTATCTCTCCTCCCCTTTTTTTTCTACTCGCCGACAGAGAACTATACTTCTCGCAAAATGGCCGACCATCACGACTTACCCTACCAAGCTGAATATGCAAAAAGCAATCGTTCCACTTGTAAAGCCTGCAGGACAACCATCAGCCAAAAGAGTCTAAGACTTGCTGTTATGGTCCAGGTAAGTAAATATGATCAAAATGTAAATCTTCGTCCCATTTGAGGTTACCAAAAAACTTAGTTTATACGCCGGTGTTTCTCGTTCGTTTTAACAAACGAGGCAGGACCTCCTCCTTTCTCCGCAAAATAATTTAATCAAATCAAGTAAATATTTTTGTTTGTTGATATAAATGTTGTTATAAACATTTGATTGCTAGATGAAAATTAATGTTTAAACATGCAAACATTAAAAAAAAACAACTGATGTATCGAAGGTGGTTGTTGGCCGATTTTACATACTTCTGACAGTCTGACGTAATTATTGATTTATTAAAAATGTCTTTGTTAATGCAATTTTCTTATTGACTTAGGGAATATATATATATATATATATATATATATATATATATATATATATATATATATATATATATATATATATATATATATTATTCTCTAATAAAAGTTAGTATCGTTTTGGTTTTGTCCCCCATTCCGTGTGACCGGTGAACTTAATTAACCTAAAACTAAAATTACTTAGTAAAAAAAACAAAAAACAAAAAAAAACTAAAAATAAGTGAATTTAATTTATTAGTAGCTTAGAATTATTTTTTTAATTAACGTTTTCATAATTTATTGGCTATTAAAAAATTGTTAGCAAATTTGTTACAGTAAAAAAACTGACGAAAAATATTTTCTATTATGAAAAAAAAATTAAGTCAAATATTTTTTTTTACTTAGAAATGTCAGACAATGTCACATTTTTGCATCCTTTTCAGGTTGTTTTATAAATGTTTAATTAATAAAGTAATAAAGAAAGAATGGCCACAGGTTTTAAAGTATTTTTTCTCTTAAAATTAAATGCTTCCCCCACCAAAAAAAAAAACACGTGGTTGTTTTGTAAAAATAAGTCTTGAAAAAACTTTTTTTTTATTGAATTTCCAGTCTTAGAATATTTTAAAAGTATTTTTTATCAGTGTTATTTCTTTGACTTCACAAGACTTTTTTTTTTTTTTTAATTTAAGATTCTTCTTCACTTTCCTTTTTCTATTCATTCTTTCTTTTATCTTGTTTTTGTCACGTGGCTCTCTTTTTCGCGCCAACCTCCTTTTTTTAAAGATTTAATCTCAATGCTTCTTCTTATATTATTATTATTATTAAATTTTCCTGTTTGTGTGTGTTTTTTTTTTTCTTTCATTCATTGCATTCATTCAAACTATATTGAATTATGATGAAACTCTAAGACTGAAATATCAATTTCATGTTGCGTTTGTTTTATTTTTAAATTTCAAACGTCACTTTTCATTTGCAAGGGAAGTAAGTTGACAATTCCCGGGTAAATAGACTTGAATGGGATTAATTTTAGACAAAAAAAAAATACAAATTCACAAATATATCGTTTATTTCCTATTTTTCTTTTAGTTAACTAAAGTTTTAACCAACTAATTAAGATTGTGGCTAATAAAAAGAAAAAAAATTACTTTTGCTACCACATCTCGAATTAATGACATTTATATTCTGGTATGATCTGTCTCTCTAAGCGTCATTAAAAAGGAAAAAAAGATCTTTTAATAATAATCGCTAAGCTGGCAATTTGTATTTATAAAACTAAAAGTTTTGAAGAAACCACACAATTAGATTTCAAAATGTGTTGTTTATAAAAGCCAATCACGTAATGTTCACTAGTTCAAGATTGTCTAAGCTAGAGAAATTAAAAAAAAAACCTTCAAAAACGGTAAATAAATGTACTACAGTACTATAATTCCAATACGCATAAAAATGGGTTTTTATCAGTTTGAACTGAAAGACGCACTCAGAACTTTGATTTCAAACCAAAATAGCATTAAAAACAATAATACCGACCTCATGTCTATATTTTATTTTCTCACAGTCTACTTTTCAAACATTTCTTAATTTTAAGCTTTAATTATAAGACTTAATTTGAATGAAATGAAAAAATACTATTTAAATCTTAAATTTTCTTTTAATTACAAAGTTTCTTTTTCGTAAACTTCCACAGGTACACATACAGGTTTTCAAATGACTTATTTTTACCGACATTGCAAAAATGAATAAAAATAACTGCTTAAAAATCCTTGGTTGATTGTCCGCCGCGTGCTTTGTAAAGGCACACCATCGGTGAGAATCAAAATGTTACATCATATGTAAAAAAAAAAATATTACTTATTTTTAGCAATGATAAAAAAACTGAACTGTCTACTTCTGTTCAGCTAAACACGTTCAGTGACTGACCCTAATGGGTGGAAGAAGAAGAAATAATAATTAAGAAATTTCTCTGTTTCACAAAAAAGTTTTAAAAAGTTTTTACATTTCCGGTATCTTCCATTTTAGATTTTGAAATGATTTTTGCAAACCAAATACTGAATTATCTCATAGATTACTTTTTAAAAAATCAACTTGTGTAACTAATAAGAACTTGTAAAATGACAAATAATTAAAATAGAAAAAGATTGGACCTATATTTTGTGATTTGAAACGCAATATAATTTATTTAAATCTATCTCTTAAAAAAAAAAAAAAAAAGAAGATACCTAACCTAAGGTTTAAAAAAATGCATTACTGAAGAAAAGTCTTAATTCAAAAGCTTTAATTTTAGTTTTAATTCCAAGCTAATTGAATTTAATATTTCCAATAAGCAAAATACTTTGCTGCATTTAAAATCGAATTCAAATTGATTGGAATTATTATTTTTTAAGTCGCTACAATAGGCCATATTGACAAATCTGTCAACACAACAATTCTCTTTATTTAAAAAAATTCAAAAAAATAAAACCTGCTTTTCTGAAACTTTATTTGAGGAAGATTAACTGATTTCAATTTCAATCTGAATTTTAAAATGAATATTACTTACATTGAAAAATATTGCAGAAAAGTATTTTTTAACAAGGGGTTTGGTATGTGTTAACACATTTATTGATAACCTGACGATTGTGAGATTGTTGTGATGGGGGGTGTAATTTTTTTTATTACCCAGTAATCTTAAATATTTTAAACATTCTAATATTTTATTGAATTGTAGTAGGTTTCTCCACTTTTGGCATAAATTTTCGATACTAAGTTTAAAAATTCTTGCAAAAATCAAATAATTGTCGGATTTTAATGAAACTTTCAGGACTTATTCACAAATGAATGAAATTACTTTTTAAGTTTTTTGGAAAATCTTGTTAAAAAGAGATTTTTTTTAATTTTTTTTTTTAACATGTTTCCACCCACTTACATATTTTCATGAAATTTTGAGAAATTAAATCTTCAAGCGTGGGATTTGTTTTATTAGTTGTAAACAGGACTCTTTGTAGAAAGTAAATCACCAGTTTTTTTTTTTTTTTTTTTGTAAAACAGTACCCCATATCATAGAAAATCTGCTCTGAATTATAAAAAAAAAAAAAAAAATGTAAAAAAAGCTATGACATTAATTAATTAGAAAAGCTTTCACACTGTTTTTATAAATACGTTATACTAAGGACATTATTTTGTGAAGAAATAAAACTTTTTCGATGAATAATGTATTTATTACAAATTTTAAAAAAATTTTTCATTAACTTCTTAATACTTCAAAAATCATTAAAAATTCTTTATTGCTTTCAAGCATGTAATGCAATGATAACGTTAATGAAAAAGTAAATTTACAAATTGAAATTTGAAAAGCACATAAGTCATTGGACCCCAAATATTTTTAAAATAATTTTTAAAAAAACTTTATTGAAAAAAAAACTTTCATAATTTCTACGTATGGAAATGTATACATGACATAATCCTTAAAAAATTTTAAACAATTATCTAATTAATAAAAAACTTTAAATTAACCTAATTAAGAAAGTATGAAATAAAAAATAGATATTACATAATTGCTGAATAAAAATGTTAATATTTAAAAAGTACTAGTTAAAAATGAAAAACCACGTTCACTTACTTTGCAAAAATTGTCAATTTTGATCATCCATAGTAATCTGTCATCACCTCATCACAATCGAGCGTTTTTTAATCGTGATATACTGCTTTTTTTTACGTGACCTTTGGAGGAACCTAATTGTAGATACTTTGGTTTACTTGTGAAGGTGTTTGTTGAGGAAATGTGAGAAAATTACCCAAAACTTTAAAATTTGCTATAGTTAGCATTTTTATTTTCTGATGTCGTGTATGGATGTCTGATTTACAAAAATTAACATTTATGCACACAAAAAAATTCAAAATTCTTTTTAAAATACTGGGGGGTGGGGGCTTCTCTATTTATGATTAATAATTGTAGTTTTTACTTAATATCACCTAACCACTTCATCCCGGGTATGAAAATATCTGGCAGCAAGGCCTCCAATCGGGAGGTCAGATGTTTTGAGGAGAATGTTGTTCCCAGGTTTACTGTGACCCGAGGTGGTAGCACATGTTAGGGCCCTTTAACAAAAATCAACAGTACCTTTTTATAATAAAATTACCAATAATATGTTATATGATCTATAAACTATATATCTAAAAAATATGTGTTTACCTTGAAAATATAAAGTACAAACTATTTAGATTTTGGCATTAAAATAACCCATACATTTTGATATGCTGCTAAAAAAAACATCAACCAGCCAACCAAACTAACTGCTACAGATTAATACGCAATTTTAAAAGATTTGAAACTTCATAAATTATAATTAAAAAAAAAAAAAATAATGAAAACAATTTTTGTAAGAGGTTTAAATTAAATTTAAAAAAAAATTTTTTTTTCTTTAGATAACAATGTCCATAATATATTTTATTCATAAAAGCATTTAGTTTTTTTGTTTTTTGTTTTTTAATATTCGGGACGGATTTTCCATAACTGGGGGTTCTGTTTGTCAAAAAAAATTGATTTAAATTTTCCAAGGACTTGTCCTTATAACTAATATAAAAATTAAGTGATAGCAGTGGTGGTGAATGTTTTTTTTGTTTTTTTTAAAAAGTTTTTACTATCAAGATTTTCTTTTTAAAAAAAAAAAAAAAAACATTTAAAAACAAAACAAAAAATTAAAAAAAAAATGATTTAATTCATTTGTGAATAAGTCCTTAAAATTTCATTAGAATCCAACAATTATCTGATTTTTGAAAGAATTTCCAAACGAATGTGTTTTTCACCACAAAAAAAAAAGACAAATTTCCTTTTTTTTTTTTTTTTTTAAGCAAATCATTGTAGGTAGTTGTACTTAATCTACATGAGAAAAAAACATACTTGTCTATCTTTAAAATGATTTAGAGATTTTTGTTGGTCATAGAAATTGTATTTCATTTATTTATGAAAAATATGTAATCAGAATATGTTGCTAATGTAAAACATTAAGTTAATTTAGTATCTAATATTCCTGAAACATTTTGGACACTAAAATGGAAAACGGCCTAGGTTTCAGGTTTTCTCTAAATAATAAATCTAGTTTATCATTGTTGTTGGTAATAAACGAAAAAAAAACATCAATACTGTCATTATGTAAAAAGTATTATATTGCCTGAAATTTTTTGTTTTAGAACAGTTTGTTTTCTATGAAAGCAGATATCAGTTGTCAACTTATTATATTTTCATTAACCTTTACCACACTAATTTCTTTCTAGAATTGTTCTCCCTGCCACTGCTTATTTTTTTGGGAGGGTGCAAAAACATGAACACCTACTGTTATTAAAATTGTTATAACTTTCTTTGTCTTGTACGTATGGATTTTAATTTTTGTACACTAATAAAAGAACGAATGAATTGTAGGTTTAATCAGTGTTGTGCCTTGTGTAGAGTATAGAAGAATTCAATATGGTGTTGGAAAACGTAACTTTAGCCTTGTTCCAAAGCAGTAGTAGGCTATTTACAACTTAAAATGACATAGCAACTGTCTCAAGATGACAGAATGCACCTAGAGTAAGAAGGGTGAGAATTTAAAAAACACATCAATCAAAACAACACAGAATTTACAAACAAAAAAAAATCTACCAATGTCTTTGCATGAAACTTGTCATCCAAAAAAACTAGATGAGTTTCAAAAAAAAAAAATCAAGAGAAGAAATGAAAAAAGAAAATTTCAGTCCCAAAACACTGAAGATTGTAACCAACATTCTCAGTTACCAAACTAGAAAACCCCTAAGCAAAGCCAGTGGACCAAATGAGATTCACTACCAATTCCTAAAGCAGTTACCTAAAATATCAATTCAATACTTACTATAAGCATACAACATATGGATCAAAGGAAATGTCCCTACATTCTTGGGAAAAGGCTAATATAATTCCCCATATCCAAAAATCAAAATGATTCAACAAACCCTATAAACTATCAACCAATAGCTCTCACAAGTTGCATATGTAAAATCTTTGAGAGGACAGCCAATTCCAGACTAACATAGTATTTAGAAACCCAAAACGTCAAACCTCTAGACCAGATTCAGAATAGATCACCTAGTCCGACTAGAAACTTAGATATGGGAAGCATTCATTAAGAAGGAACATCTTGTTGCAATATTTTTTTTTTTTTTTTATCTGGAAAAGTCATTTGACGAAACACTAGACCTAAAAGAACTTTGGTTAAAAGTCCCACTGCCAGCTTTTATAAACAACTTTCTGGCAACAGAAGCTTCAAAACATGAATTGGAAACCCATTATCTGATCTAAAAGAAGTGAGAGAAGTTCCACAAGGGTGAATCCCATGAGTGACATTGTTTAATATCAAAATAATATTGCATCAAACCTGGAATCATCAGTTCACCCTACACTGATGATTTCTTGATCTGCTGTAGATCTATTTAAAAAAAAAAAAATGCACACTGCTGAAGACTGTTAAAGCAATGCATTAACAAAATAAATATGTGGACCATAGAAAACAGTTTTATGTTCTCAAAAAAAAAAAAGGTGTGCAATTCACTTTTACCAGCTCTGTAAAACACATAATAACCCTGCATCTCTCAGATGAGGTATTATGATTATTTACATTATTATTTGGACTGTTATTTTTATCTTCATTGCCGTATCCACAATGTCCTCAAGGATACATGGTTAGATCCAATGACTAGACCCAAAGAGTTGTGATTTCAATACCAGTGGTGGACCAAAAAAAAAAAAAACTTGGTGAGTTGAGTTTGTCATGGAATAAGTTTACACAAAACAAACTCCAAAAAAATTCAACCCACCATTGGAGGCTGGCCTGTAGAATATAGAAGGATAAGAGAAGAGTGAGTCCTAAATTGATTTTGCATTGGCCACACTCTCAACTAATCCATTCTTTTCTCCTTAAAAATGAGTACTGTATACTGAGAACCATTGAGCACATACTTCTAGACTCTGCTGACTTTAACTTTGTCTGGAGAAAAATTTTACAAAATATGAGAGACATGAACAAACTTTTCAGATGCACCAACCTGAATAACATCTTAAACTTTATAAAACAGGTTTTACACAATGTAATCTCTCAGAATCCCTCCCTCCTCCCCTTGACAAAAATTATTTAGAACTTCTTTAACCAAAAACTCGTCTCTAAAGAATTTAACTACACACTTCATTATGCATACTAAATAAAGGATTCAGCACTAAAATTACCTACAGAGGTTGATGTACCGTCAAACAAGGAAAAAAAAACACACAAAAGACTTAACATATTTACAGAATTCACTTACATAATTCCTGTTTGATGAGTGTACAGTCTAAATAAAATGACCTTCGTCACAATGTATACTTTGCTTCCAATTAGGAGTATAGTTCAGTGACATGTATGTTCTTTGCTAATAGACATCATTTTAGTCTAGTGTTTAAAACTAATATCTGTACATTACTAGAAAAGAATAAGTTGGATAAATGAAGATAAATCTTGTTACAAATATTAGGCTAGGTAGGGGTTGCAGTAATTTCCTTGGCTCAAAATCTAACCAAACATCAAAAAAGATTTTTTTATATATATATATATATATATATATATATATATATATATATATATATTCTCTAATCCCACTACAAGTATATTCTCTATATAATTTTTTCCACTGTGTTCAAGTTTTAGATGTTTTTTACTCTGAAACCAAATGATTAAGTCTCTTAAATATGTTATGACTAAATTTTTACACGAAACATTTCTCTGGTATTTGTGTAATAATCTAAATCTCGTTAAACTTCTACTTTATAATAAATTTCTGATTGTTGTTTTAATGATTTGCTTTGTTTTTCACATCATTTTGATACTCACATTTTCTAATTCTTCTTTTTTTTTTTTTTTTTTTTTTTTTTCTATTTTGACAGTCTCCAGTGTTTGATGGAAAGGTAAGACTTGATTTCTTTTTCACTCAAATCTCAACTTTTAACAATATGTGATTCCTCAGCTCTGACATGCCACTATCTGAAAATAGTGTTTTCTCTGAAGGCTTTTGCAAACAGAAAGTTTAAAAAAAAAAAAAAAAAAAGGACCTACCTACTTCATTGATTGCAGTCAAGATCATAAACTATAAACACTTGCACAGCAGTTAATTGTAAACTCCATAGTTTTTTTTTCTATGGCTTCATAGTGTGTGCTTTGTCAGGGCTACATGTAATTTTGTAAGACTGAGTAGAGAAGGACAACTCTGGAATGCAAATGTGGTTTGCGGATTTCTTGTTCTGAGTCCCTACCCATTACACTAACTGCATATTGTAAAGAGGAAAAGAAGGTGCTTATTATTTAAATTATATTGGGGAAATGTTTGAGTGTTTCCAGATACCCCAAAAGTTAAGATTGAGAGTGTTACAATGACTGCAAGAAAGCATCTTTAATTTTGAAATGTTTAAGTTGGGTTTGCTGGAGTCTGAATATCTACAAAGAATTTTGATAGAAAAATGTATAAGATATGACCTTTGACATCAGTGCAGACACAGGTTACTTTTTGTGGTGGTTGGGAAGGCTAAAAGATTCCCCCTCCACATATAAATTAATAGTAACTGCTTCTTCATTCTACACCAAAATGGTGTAGAATGAAGAAGCAGTTACACATAGGATAATTGGTACAGTTCTGTGGGTTTTTTTTTTTTTTTTTTTTTTAATGTGAGGTGACATAAATTGAACTTTTGAGAAGCAATGGAAAATCTTTATTCTTTTTTTAATCTGCAAATTAAAAAATAAAATAAAATTTTGGTTTAAAAGATTGGCACATGAAAATTTTATTAGTTTTCTATCATGTGGATTGACTAAACAAACAAGCCAAATGTTTTAACAAATATTAATAACTAGCTTAAAAGCTGCCCTCTTGGGCAGCATTTAAGCTAGCTTCTGTGAAAGGATCTTGATTAGGCCTTCTTCACAATAGCTAATGAGGAATAGATGTGACAGGCAACAATAAACTACAGAAAATTGATCGTGGCATTTAAGTATTGCAATATTTAAGCTTACCTTTTAAAAGTTCAACAATAATTCTTCTGCCGCCACTTAATTTAAAGACAATTTGATGTATGTAGGTCCTTACTTTTCATACAAACAATTATTTTTATTTCATGGGTGACTTTCGCTGGATTTCACAATTAATTTTGATTATTCCTAAATTTATTTCCAAGTTATGAAAATTTATCATACAAAAAAAAATTGTCACAAAAAATCATAAAAAAAATTGCCAAGAACAATTGCAGTAGTGAAAACTTGTGAATCCAAAATTTCAGGATTGCAGGTCTGGCTCTGGATCTGAGTGTTTTTAATTTGCTCACAGAGTTGGCCTGATTCCAAAATGGTATCATATGTTAGGCTATGGCCTCTAGGAGTAAAGTTGAAAAAATGTGACACACTGACATTCACATAGATTTGTATATTTTTAGTCTAAATTTCTGGCATGATTTTATTACAGCATATTAAATCCCACTAATTTGAGATTTATTATATATATATCTGGTTTGGGACAGCAATTTAAAAAAAATCTCTAATAAATCTCTCTCTCTCTCTCTCTCTCTATATATATATATATATATATATATATATATATATATATATATATATATATATATATATATATATAATTATTTTTTTAAAAAAAAATTATAACATAAGTATGTTATAAAATCACTACAAAAATAGCCATTTTGTTTCAACACACTCTGTGTCTTATCAAGTGATTATGTTGAAAATAAAATAAATGGTTTTAAAAGTTTCAGATTAATTAATGATCCTACACTAGGGGAAACATTGTTACAAAAGCTAGAATAACCAATCTAAAAAAACAAGTATAGAAAGATTCAAAAGCTTGACAACGAAATCATGTTATAATAGCTATTCAGATCTTTAAAATACGTGTAATATTAAAAATTATTTATACTAACCGATAACTATAAAATTATATGATAATATTTAATATTAAAATTAAAAACTGGCAATTTTAAAATCCAAATTTAATCACTATTAAGTTTAAAAACTACAAAATTATTGAGTAAAGAAAAAATATATATGTTTATTCAATTCATTTCTTCATTGAAATTACGTTCGACAAGACGCTACAATATATCCGGTCATTTGACAATACATGTATATATATTTTTTCTTTTCCCTTTCTTTTAAGCCCACATTCACACACTTTAAAATAAAAATAATTCTAGCTTTTGTAGTCATTCCCAGTTCATATCACAAACTTAATGTCGTTATTTCTGTAGTAATAGGTTATTTTTAGAAAATGTAATTTCCCTTTGAAACAAAGCTCTGTCACTTGCTGAACATATCTACCTGGAGAATATTGAGAAAGAATATTGCCAGCAAACATGTATGCCTGCAGAGTTGTAAAAGTGAAATTGTATTGAAAGTGCACCAGTATGGGAATCTATGCTAAATCTACATCCAGAATCATACAATATACAGGGTGATTGAAAAGTAACTCCCTATTTTATGTATGATGGACTTTTCCAACTATAATTTTTACAAGGTGGGAGAGTCCATCATACATAAAATAGGGAGATACTTTTCAATCAACCTCTACATGGCAGATAGAATGTAGGATAATTAAAAACAATAGTGATTTATTTATTTAAGTATAATTTATCTTTGGAAGAGTATTTTTAAGTAGGAACTTTTATTTTTAAACTTAACCTTATCTATATATAAAAAAAAAAAAACTCTTTTTGGTCCTCTTTTAGTTTCAAATTAACACTTCATTCTTCATATAACCCCAATTTAATGTCATAAGGTTAATATCTGGGTTTAATTTTATAAAATCTCTTCCCTTTAAGGCTAATACCTTCCACTCTCCTCTGACCACTCTCTCGTGCCTTTTGTCTGACTGAAACATTGAAATAGATAAATTCTATATTATTTTTTCAACGGCTGTCACAGTTAAATTTCTAATTCTGATACAAACTCAGTCTATACACCGGGGTTGAATAAGACTGACAAAGTTTTCATCATTTGAAATAAGTCTATTCTCCATATGAGGTAATTTTGGATTTTATTGTGTTATATTATTTATTTGCTCTGTAATAATAAATACATTGAGCTCTTTTTGTGGATCAGTTTTAATATTTTATATTACTAGGACCCACTTGGATTATATACCAACGGATTTACTAATATATAGTTGGATTTGTGACCCTGGGTTTCACACAATTTGTGATCATCAGACAAACTGATTAATTTTTGAATTATATATGGTTACGTATATCTGTGTTTTTTATGGTAGTGGAAGGAAAAATTGGTGTTGGAATGCCACTCATGTATATAAACATGCATGCACATTTCGCTCATTGACGTACGCTGATATACATACACACGCGGTCACTCACTGGAGCTCACAAAAACATAAACATATATGGACAGTGTGGGACTGGGCATTTATGCATATCCATGTGTCATTGCATACATATGTACGGAATTAGTCACTGTTGGATTGTGTAGCAAACATCTTTCATCAGTTGTGGTGTCATCGTGCGGAATGTTCATCTATTTTGTTTGCTGAATAATTTTTTCTCGCACACACATATGTACAGTTGCACACGTGTTCACACTTCTTCTACCCATCTTTTATATATATATATATATATATATATATATAGTCAAACCTAGTGAGCCAGACAAACCTACCCAGGTTTCACCTAAGCGGAGCGTCAGGGAAAGTTGGGTAGGTTTGGCTGGCTAAAGAGTCAAACAAGAAATTTATATTTATTATATATTTATAGGCGACAAGCTATGTACAGAGGAGAAATTAGCCATAGCTTTATATAAGGAACCTAAAAATCTATTAAACTTTAAAACTGAGATTCTTATCAAATGTAGGCATAGAAAATCTTGGTTATTGAATTAGGTCTAATCTCCTCTGATTGTATTGTCATTCCACCTTTATTGTTTGTGTTTTCTTAAAATATCCCCTCCCATTTTAGTCATTTGAATAAATCATACCCCCCCCCGGGGGGGGTGTTGTTGTTTTTTCTTGTCTTGTTTTTCTATTTCTTTCTTCTTTTCTTCTTTGGTCACGTGGTATAGTTTTAATTGTCGCCTATAAATATGCCGTTTCTCGTTTGCCTCTTTAGCCAGCTTTCCCTGATGATCCGCTTAGGTGAAACCTGGGTAGGTTTGTCTGGCTTACTAGGTTTGACTAGGTCTGCTCTATGGTTGTATTGATCTCTTTTTAGTTAGTTGTTTACTCGTGTCGGGGTTTTTTCTTTGGGCTTCAAACATATCTGCGTTTTTTTTTTTTTTTTTTTTTTCAACAGACTTTCATGTTCCTGGCTCTTTCTTTTTTTAAAGCCTTTTTTTCCTTCGAGATTGATTTGGTTATTGGCTGATCAAAAATTCGAAGGTTTTTCAAGACGAGTATAGTTACCATTTTATATATATATATATATATATATATATATGATGGGGTCTATGTAAGACTATGGTAAGTAAAATTGCTTTTTTTTTTTTTTTTTAATTTTTAATGCTGTTTTGTTATTTTAAAGCCAGTTAATTGCTTGTTTTTGGTGATTGCGCATATGTAAGTGGTAGAAACTACAATTTATAATGCTTATTAGTATTTATGTGGTGGTATTAATTTTACTGGTCGGGGGGGGGTAAGTAAGTATAATTGTGGACTGATACGGTAATGTTAATTGTGGTGTAGTAGGATTTGTGGACTAATGCGGCAATGATAATTTTGAAGCAGTAGTAATGGTTGGTATTTTTTCTAAGCATTTGTAAAATCCTGATGCCTTGCTGTTGTTTACACTAATTTTAAAATGTTTGGTATCCTACTTAAGACATTTTTAAGGGCAAATCACAAGGTTAATAATATCATTTTATTGTATACTATTTACATTGTTCAGACTATCATCCTCATCTTTGCTGCCATATCTATCACAACATTTTGGCTGTTGTATGCGCCGGCCTTCTTGAGGTGCTTGGAATGTTGAACTGAACCCTTTATTTTGCTTGCTGGGGTAGACTGTTCTAGTTCCACATGCTATGTCTAATGGATGTCAGTTATCAGTTATCTCCTGTTAATTCCCCTCTCCAAGTTCTCCACTGCCTTAACCAGGTGTTAAGCTCACACTTTTTGGGTCCTGTAACTGGATCTAACTAATGCCTTTATCCACTATGCCATGTGTCCTTGAATGTTCCAAACACCTGAAGAAGACCGGAGCATAGAACAGCTGAAACGTTGTAATAAATGTGGCAACAAAGATGAGGATGATAGTCCAAACAATGTAAATAGTGTACATAATACATCATCTCAGAAATATAGACAGATCATTTTATTGTCATTTTTTTTTTTTTTAAATATGACTAAAATGTGTTTTTAGTGTTCTTTATATTTCATGATAGTCCTATTTCTTTGGGTTAGTATGCTAGTTTTACTGTGTTTGCCTTCATTTTAAGGCATTATGCCCAGGTTGCATCATAGGTTACATCATATCTTTTGGAAGTAATGACATAGGGTACAGTATTTCTGCATTTTTAATTTTGACATTAATGAATATAAAACCAATTTTGATCTCCAATTAGTTTAAGTGGAAGCAGTATTTGTTTGAATTGGTTATTTACTTCAAGAAAAGTTCATAATAAAGGACATCTTTTAATTTCAACATGTGACTCGTTCGGCAGAAGAGGGGGCGTATTCAACATTTGATAATTTTGCTAATACACACTTAAAGGTTTAGGCAGTTTTGATCAACATTTCTTTTCATGCTTAGCCGTAAGGAATTGTAAATGTAGGACTACCTTACACTTAAATAAAATAATAACAATAATAATAT
This sequence comes from Acanthosepion pharaonis, assembly GCA_903632075.3. NCBI lineage: Eukaryota > Metazoa > Mollusca > Cephalopoda > Sepiida > Sepiidae > Acanthosepion > Acanthosepion pharaonis. The sequence continues at coordinate 478,275 of CAHIKZ030001345.1, forward strand.
TTATTAAGAATTTATTACAGGAAATATAAAAGTTTTATAGAAATATTGTTGAACAAATTGGAGCTATTTTGTTTAGGCTTTGTTACTTCTTTTTTCCATTGTTTTTAGATCGCTTTCTTCTAGTCGTTGATGGGCAATAGCGAAATTTTGAATGATCTTAATTCCATTTAAAAAAATAAAGCCTGTGAAAGGGGGTATTTTAAATTAATATATAACCAAAAATAAAATTCTTTTGACAAAAACCTTAATGATTTCACTATAATTATGTAACAATAATGTAATATTCTGCAGACAAATCTACAGTTTATCTCCTTGCATAGTTACGAACTATAAACCTAAATTGAGCTTGAAATATTGTGTAATTAGCTGTAATTTTTGTAAAATATTTGGATATGATATAATGAATAATTTGTAGTGAAAAAAAGATTTTCTTTTTTCTTTCCTTTAGTTAAATATGACCCTTCTCCACCAAACGTGTCATTCATATATTGTTTCATTTAAGCTAGTTAAAACTAAATCCTCTTAATGCCATCTAAACACAAAAAAAATAAACTTTTGAATCTATTCAATAAAACACAGGCTAGTAAAGTATAAGTTTTTTTTTTTTTTAATATAAAAAAAATTACCATATTTCACGCTAAAAAAAAACAAAAAAAAATCACCCCATGTCTTGCATATGAAGTTGATACCTCCTGTTAGCAAATTTTATTCCCAATACTCCCTACCATAGAATATAATTTTATCGCAAGTGGACACTTCTACCTGACCTGACTCTACAATATTATTATTATTATTTACCATACTATATCATCATCATCATCACCACCGCCACTACTACTACTACTACTGCTGCTGATATTGTAAATAGAATTATAACAACATACTGGTGATGATCAGTATATTTAACAGCATATTTACTGTTTTGTTCCACTTCATCTTCTGCCATCTTTCAAATAACTCTGAATATGTCTCAACATTGTCTTGCCGGAAGAAATTTAGTTGAAAGAAAATATCTGTAGTGGTAAAACACTAATATGGGGAAACATAATTTTATGACTGCAGTGAAATATACAAAAAGAAAAAAAAAAAAAAAAACCTTTTTCCTGAATATGCCCTGCAGAAATGGAGATTTTTTTTTTTTTTTTTTTATCTTTATTTCCTCAAATACAGTGATTCTATGTGAAGAAATCTTTCAATTTTTTTTTTTTAATTTTTTTTTTCCAGACCCCAAATTGGTTCCATTACCATTGTTTCTGGAAGAGAGCCAAAGTTGAATCTCACCAAGACATTCACAATTTTGATGCCTTACGATGGGATGACCAGCAGAAAATCAAGGACAAAATTGCGGGTAGGTTTTCCCATTTTCACAGGTAGAGTATTAGTTCGATATTAGCCTGGCCAAAATCTCTTAAGGACCCACCTTTTAACACTACCACAGTTTTCCTTTATTGTCTACTAACAGGTGTAGTGATTACATTTCTCTCTCATTCACACTTCTTAAATATCTGTCAAATGTAGACTCTCATATGGTTGTCATGTATGGCATCCAACTCCATTCTGAAATCTCTAAACATTTGTATATGATTGTTTTCTCAGATCAATGATTAAAAATGGCTTCAAGCAAATGAATCCTTTAAGTCTTAAAGAAAGTGATCCTTCATAAGACTCTATAGACTGGCACTACAAAATCATAAACAAAATGCTTTACTAAATAACAAAAACTGCATCACTTGAATACCAGCAACAGCTAAAATGGGTAGCATATGTAATTAGAAGAGCATATAATGACAATCAAAATGTTGACTTTCCACACTACCATAAACAAAAGGTTTGGAAGGAAACCCTCATAAATACTGGAAAGAGGGATAACAGAAGTCTAATTTCCTGAAAAGGTTTTTATAAATTTCAATTCACAGTAACACTGTATGGTCAATAAATGCTGAATGTTTCCTGTCTGGAAATGGCTAATCTCACCATTTGTATTTGGCTTTTCACTACTGTACTTAATTAATTAGTCTTTGTATTTTTTGCAGCTTGTTTTTTAATATTGATTGCATTTAAAAAAAAAAAAAAAATTTTTTTAAAGATTCCTGGTGTTAAAAAAAGGAATATCTGTTTGTAGGAGGCAGTGGTGGAATAGATGAGAAAAGTGCTGCTGCTGGTGGTACGGGAACAAGTATTAGTGATTTTAAAGCTGAGTATGCTAAATCCAATCGGAGTACATGTCGTGGCTGTGAAGAGAAAATTGGAAAGGTTCGTTATTTATCAGTTTCAGAATGAGTTTTTTTCAGATTTTTAGAAATCTGAGTTTTGTCTGCTTCAATAATAAAAAAAAAATTTATTGCTCTAAATTAATTCTGAATGTTAAAATGCCCTAAATGCTGCTGCTTCTTTTGTTTTTTCTTTTTGTGTTTTTCTTTTTTAACTGAATGAAGAATTTTGCTGTTATATTACCACTAGCTGACAATTTTATACAAAATTAAGAGTTGCTGTGATGTTGTTGATAGAAGTAGAACACATGTGGGTTAAAATTTTTCCTGCTAGCCAGTTCAACTACATGAGAAAGTTGGACTTTTAATTAAGTCCAAAGAAGGCAAAGAAAAACAAACACAAGACCAATAAATATATGTATACAAATATATATATTAATAAGAAATTACATCGAACAGTTACAAAGGACAAAGTGTGTGTGTGTGAATATTATATATGTGTGTGGTGAGTGTTCTGTTTGGGAAACGCTATCTCTCTGAGTGCTTACATTTGCGAGGTGGTAAGGCTGAAAGCCTGAGGAAAAAGAGAGGAAGAGGCGAAGGGTCAGTGACTATTTATAGCCAGGGAAGAGAGACCCCTGGTGAAAGGGTTAACGAACTAAAGGAGAAGTTAACTCCAACAAGTTTGACTTTTTAAAAAAAAAAAAAATTCATGTTTTAAACTAAAAGTTAAGGGTCTGGGTTTTTTTAAAATTTATATCATACATTTTCACACTAAAAGAAATTTCCTAGCATTAAAACCTATGATTACGACAAAGGTGGGTAAATTTTTAAATGTTAAAATTCTTGATTTAGCTTGAAAATGTGGTGTGATAAATTTTTTCAACATTAAAAAAAAAAAAAAATTTTTTTTTTTTTTTTTTTTTTTTAAAAAGAAACTTGATTTAGTTAGAAAAAATGTGATGTAAATAAGTTTTAAGCATCAAACTCTTATATTTAGTTTAACTTAACAGTATATTGAGTATTTTGACTTTCAAAATTCATTTATGCTGATCAAATTTTTAAAGCCAGAAATTTGATTTTAATAAAAATGTTTTTGTGGTTTAGGTCTTCAATTCACACTTTTGCAAATGGAATTATGAAAACAAGTTAGATTTACTGTTGTTGGGATACAATCAAAATGTGTCCATATATAAACTTTGAGTGTACAGTTGTGCTTTGTTGTTCTAATAAAACAAGAATTTTATCTGAATTTTTCAGCAACAGAAAATATTTAAAATTTGCCTTTACAAACAATTCAGCACTACATTTCAAATAACAAATTTAATATCAGAAATAATGTCAGCACCCACACCTTCACAATCTCCATATACACAAGTTCCAACCCCTGCCATCTTGAGTAAAATAGTTATTAAAAATTTGTTCAGTCATGCAAAACTTACCTTCACTTTGCATCCATGTTGTAGAGTAGGACTGCATACTTCCTGCTCTTCCTTACTACTGTAATAATGGATTGATTGTTCCTACTTACAAATATGGCAAGTAGCCAGATTTGACAAATGGTTGATTTACTCAAATATTTCCATTCTATACAAGTATTTAATAAACCACTTTTTCTTTGTTTTCCCTACCTAGTCTTCTGTTCCTTTAATATTCTCTCTTAACTACGGCCTTTTTAATTCTTGGCTATTTTGAATTCCTATGTATGAGTATTTAATAAACCTTCTTTATTTCCTCTACCTAGTTTTCTGTTTCTTCAATACTTTCTCTAACTATGGCCTTCTTAATTCTTGGCTATTTTGAACAAAGACAACAATACTGGGTTTTACAAACAGTTTAAGAATGTTAAATATGCTTATAAGCAATGCATTTTCTATGTCATCAACAAACAAAATTATTTCTAGAGAAACCCCACAATATGGAAAGTAATAAAAAAATAAACTAAAGCAAATTCAACTGCAACAAAATACAGTCAAACTATAAGCAAGATGGTGCAATCATTAAAAGCCTTATATACTGGAATATGTCTCCAGTTGAATGTGATAGACATTCAGACTAGTAATTTACTGTAAAATCCATTGTTTCTCAGTAGGTAGCATTTGAACACATTGAATTTTTTTATATATATATATATATATATATATATATATATATATAGCTAATATTAGTGGTAAATATACATATGCAAAATATATAAATATATATACATAGGTGAATACACATACATGTATATTTTTTGAATAAAAAATTCCAAGAGGATAGAATCCAGGTAGAACTCAATGTCCAGGACAGAGTAAGGATATAATAAAAAGGCTTAAACACTAATATTCCATGGTCATAATTTATTCCATTGGAATCGTAAATATGATCCAATTCATCAGACCTACAAATTCAAAAAGAAAACAGAAAAAACAACTTAGGAAATAAAAATTTAGAGAGAGTGTAAGTATGAGAGTGTGGGACGAATGTTAGAGCTAAAGAGAGGGGTAACAGACGAGAGGATGTGGGAGATTAAACCTTAACAGAGAGAAGTTTTAGAGAGGTGAGTTGAAGAGGTTTAAGTGAGAGAAATATGAATGTTGTCGGTTGTCTAATACATTAAAGATGTAACTGTAAAGGATACATTTCGTGGTGACATACACACACCATAGACGATCTAATCTTAAAGGTCAGAAGAAGAGGGAGGGAGAGGAAAAGAAAAGAAAAGGGGGTGGGGGAGAAACTAAAACCAAGGGCATTTACTGAAAGGGCCGCTGTGTAATTAAGATAATTCAACAAAATTAATATCGACTACAGGTTACAAATCAAATATAAACATATAAAAAATAAATATAACGATTATCTAATCTAGCAAGGACCTATATTTTTATGTTCAAAAACACATGCGTGTACCCACATACACACATATGTACACACATACACATATATCCACATATATACATGTGTTTTTATATACACACACACATATACATATTCTCACATATATATAAATACACATACATGTAATATATAATACATAAACACACACACATACATACATACATACATCCACTCCTATATATATATATATATATATATATATATATATATACACATTTACAGACACATATATACATACGGACATACAAAAACATATATACATAAAACCTTACATCTCCATACAATTACATACACCCATCTAAACAAATAAACACTGTATCCCTAAATCTATCGGTCTAACTATACATACATATACACCCATATACAGATATATGAGTACATGCATACCAAAACATACACACACATATAAACACATCATATACATACATACATATCTATACATATATATATATATATATATATATACATATATACATCCATACATACATAAATATACATCCATACCACACATACATATACATCCATATACATCCATACATACACATACATATACATCCATTTACATACATATATATACATATATATACATACATACATATACATATACATCATAAATATATATATATATACATACATCCATACATACACATACATATACATCCATACATACACATACATATACATATACATCCATACATACACATACATACATCCATACATACATATACATACATACACATATATACATACATCCACATACATACATATACATCCATACATACACATACATATACATCCATACATACACATACATATACATCCATACATACACATACATATACATCCATACATACACATACATATACATCCATACATACACATACATATACATCCATACATACACATACATATACCTATATACACACATGCATATAAATTAAAATGTAAAATCTAAAAAAGTAAAATTTCAAAAATTTAATCTAAAAAAAAAAAAAATTAAATACATAGCGCATCACATAAACATATATATATATATATATATATATATATATATATATATATATAAACATAATAGTCGTTCCATTAAAATGTCATGCCCGATGTTATTGAACCAAGATGGAACTGACATAAGGAAGAACAATATATGTAATCCGATTTTCATGTTGATATTTTTTTAAATCACTTGAGATATATATATATATATATATATATATATATATATATATATATATATATATATATATATATATATAGAGAGAGAGAGAGAGATGTGTGTTTGGTAGGAAATAAACAGAATTGTGTATTTCAGGTTCCATTTGCAAAATCAGACATTCAATTCAGATAAGTACTTTTCTCAATTGGACTAATTGAAGGCAACAGTCGCTGATAACTGTCTGGAATTGAGCAATCTGGTGGGGGAATGTCATTTTCAATTGGGACAATACCAGATCTGGTAGAAATTGTTACAGCTGGGATGTCAAGCTCCAACTGCCATACTAATCTGACCTTGCTCCTTCAGATTGACTCTTATTTCAATCTCTGCAGAAATTCTTTTTAAAGGAAGAACTTAAATTTTATAAAACCCAATTCATAGACCAATTCATCACCTAGAAAGATGCTAAATTCTAGGATGATGGAATGAAGCAGCTTCAAAGATTGTAAAAGGTAATGAAACAATGGCATATATAATGTTGATTAAATCTAAATACAAATATCTAAATATTATCTTTGAAATTCACTTAAAAATTCTACAAATCTTTGTTCCAACCCAATACTTTGAGATTTTGAAAATAATTGCTGATAAATTGTATTTCTACAAGTTCTTGATAAACTTCTGATTTTTTTTTTTAATCTAGGAACTGAATGTTTGCATTTGTGATATTCAAATACTATAAGTTGTTGAACAAATTTTTAAATGTCTTCTTTTTTCTTCTCTTTAAGGATGAGTTAAGACTGTCAAAGAAGGATTTTACAAGTCAGAGAGCCAAGATGTATGGGCCCCAAGATACTTGGTATCATGTTGACTGCTTTGTCAAACAGCGTGAAGAACTTGGTTTGGGCCCTGACAAGGGTGTCAATGAGTGAGTAAAACTTTTTGCTTGGTACTTTTGTTAGTAATGCTTTTTTAAGTATTGTAGTCTACAAAAACAAAATAAATATTTATAAGAGGAAGTTTCTTTATTCTGCAATGTGCAACTAATAATAAATAAATCCAAAAGAGATAAGACATATTAGATTAGCACAATATTCCATATACCTGAATGAATTATTTATTACCTTTCATGTTAATATGGGTTCCTGGACATTCTATAACCTTCATCAATCTTTCAATCATAGGACTTTGTTTCAGATAATATTATTTGTAACAGTTTTTATTGCTTCCCAAAGATCTTCTTTTCATGGATATTCATTTCCATTTTCATATCTTTTTATAAGGAACCAAAATTTCTCTCTTGAATTAATGGAGAGGAGAGAATTGTCATGGGAGCATCTCATTAATTTGTCTTCCAGACTTTTGGCAAGGTGGGCAATAACCAGCTTTGCCATATGTGAAGTTTTGTATGAATATACTTTTTAAGCTTAACGTTTGTTGGTTGTAACTTCAACCATGCAAAAAACATCTTGTCCAAGAATTTACATTAATTCTTTGTATTTATCTCCTACCATCATCAACTTTGAAGGGACTGATAATTTTACTTTCTACAATACTAGTGCCAAACATTACTATTCCTTCCCCAGTTGTTTTCTAAATCATATTTGTTGACACAATTTCTAGCCAACCCATCAGGTCTGTCCAATATAGCTTTATATTAATTACTAAAAATTACTTATCATAAATCAGTTTTCATGTACTTCTTCCCTTACACATTTCTCTTTGTGATGTTTACTTAAATGTACTTTAGTTGCATTTCTATCTTTAGCCTATATTTTTGATATTACATCTTTTTTTTTTTTTTTTCTCTGTTTACATTCACAACACTAAATATTTTCTTGTTGGTTAATCATTTTAATTTCACTTAAATCTCTTTTTGTGATATTTTTAAAACCAATATTTTTTTTTCCTCCTTATCAATGCTTTCAGTTTTTGTTTTATTGTTCTATAATTTCTCTTAACTGTTTTTACAGTTTGCAACATTGTGTTCCCCTCATGTACTGACCTCACATCTTTCTCTTTTGATGTTATGCCTAACTGCCCATGGCAATCTTTAAACACCCCCCACCAAATAAGTTAATATAAATATTTCTAATAAAAACAAATATAAATTGAAAGTTACTTGATATATTTGATATAAATATTGTAAAAAAAAATTATTTGCCAATATCTGTTAATATCAATTTTATTGTGAAAACATTTGTCTGCATACTAAAACGTGACATAGATGACTGTAGATGTCTTATTTATGAATCTCTAAGACTGACTTCATGCAATTAAAAGTGTATCTAAAAACTGAAAATTGGGAAATTTAAATTTTCCTATGATATTCTGTTTTTAAATATGTGTATGCTGATGCTCTTATAAGGGGAATGATAGTTTTTTGTAGTTACTGCCTGTGCTTGTAAAATGGTTGTGGGAGAGTGTGTGTGTTTTTTACCATATAGTCACTCATGTCAACCATTTCAAAGTGCTAATAATGGTATTTGGGCAATATATCTTAGAACAGAGTGCAAGGGGGAAATGGATTCATTCTTTTCTCACTGACATTAATACAAAGTAAACATTAGCAATCATGATTAATATTTGGAATTCTATGCTAGTAACAATACTATCATGAACCTCTATATTGTTTTCTAGGATGTCATAGGTTACTATTTGGCACTGCATAAAGAGAAATGTCCAAGAATAGTTCTATAATGTGTACATTCTGACAGTTGTATCTGTTCTAACGAGGAACTAAGGAAATGGAAGCACCATGCCGGCCATGGTTGAGGCACGGGAGGTGCCATGCCGGCCATGGTTGAGGCACGGGAGGTGCCATGCCGGCCGTGGTGATGCACGGGAGGGGCCAAGCTGGCCATTGTTGAGGCACGGGGACCATAGTTATCTGTGAATAAAAAGCAGGAGTAACACTTCTGTCAGCAGAGAAGTAACCAAACTAAAGTGTGTTGTTATTACAGAACCACTTACCAAGTCGTAACAGTATCTTTTTGTTCATTTTTGGTTTGATCTGAAAATAGAAAATAATTAAAGAGAATGTGTTTCTTGCCATATTGATCATTTACAAAGTTATTTCATTTTTTGTTGGTTGGGCTTACATTTGAAACAAAGAAAAAATATAAATTAATCTCAATTTAAAAAAAAAAAAAAAAAATGAATATGAATTTATTTAAATATGAAAACAATTTTCCGTCTTATATGAGCCACATGAAAAAATTAATAAGCATTTTTATGCTAATTTATATTCTTTCCTTTTATTTTGGTTGTAGATTTGCAGGATACAACAATTTGAAGAAGCCTGACCAAGACGAACTGCTTCAAAAATTGGGAAAAGGATCATCCAATAATGAGAACAGGTAAACATCGTTTCAGGTGAACTGGGTTCTTGTACATTTGTCAAAGTTAAGCAATGTTAAGCTTGGTCAGTACCTAGATTGGTGACTGCTTGGGAATACCAGGTGCTGGATGTGCAGATGATATAATGGATAACGGCTCGAAATTGGAGAGGTGGGTTCGTCGTATTCATTTATGTGCAAATACCTTTGGAAAGTTTATGATTCTGTCTCTTCTCCACCCATCTGTGGGTTAATTAGGACTTGTATCAGTAAATTATTACCGTCTAAAAATATTTTCTGGTTTTAAGTAACTGGAAAAAGATTGATAAGCTGTAAGGAACCAATCAATCAATACAGGTGAATTGATCCCTTCTTAGACATCAAGGTGATGTAGAGTTAATAAATATATAAGATAAAAAGGAAAAATAATTATAAATGAATGCTTTACAATGTCTTGTGTGTGTTTCACTTTTTTTTTTTCCCCCCACAATAGGAAAAGAAAAGGGGAAGGAAAGGGTGAGACTGAAGCAAAGAAGAAAAAAGAGGAAACAAAAGAGGAAAAAATAATGAAGGTTTGCATTTTTCTTTTTCTTTTAATTTCAATGAAGTTTTGATCAGAAACTATTTTTCCCATAATTCACAAAAGTGGAACGGTGATGACTCAAAAATGACCCCTCTCCCCCCCATGTTTTGAACCATTCAACAATTGTTTTGTACTTAGATGAAAACTATTGCTGTTTGATACTAAATTGAACAATTTCACAATTATGATATATGTTACAAAATTACAAGTAAGAAAGACTTATTTCATTTTGTACATTATTTACCTTTGGCCTGTTAATGCTCACTGTTAAATCCCAGGTGAATTAAAATAGAAAGCCAGTATTTGTTTTTTGTTTCTTTAAGGAAATTCAATATTTTTGTTTACAGAAATATCCAGTATAAGCTTTTGCTTAAGGTTTATTAAAAAAAAAAAAAATCCAGTATTATAGATTTTTACCAACAAAAAATGGGCATGTTAAATTCTCTCCTCTTTTAGATCTTGCTTCTAAAAAAAGCAAAAGTCTTCAATCATTCACTTTAAAAAAAAAAAAGGAAAGTCTTTGATATAGTTTTAATTTTGTCAAACTTTTTCTTCCAGTAAGTGTTATAATATGACCAATTTTATTGCACATAAAATTTGGTAAGAAAGTTGTTTTCTACCCAAATTAATGTAGGCATTTTTGTTATAACTCATTATGTCTGATTTATTGCCTAAGCTTAGCTTAGTCTGGCATAAGGCTACATTCGTGAGGATATTTTCTGGCTTTAAATAACCTGCAAAAAAAAACCAATCAAGCCATGTATATCAGCTAGTGTCCCTGGAACCCAAATATAACTGATTGGTAGTCATATTGAAGGTTATAAACCATTAATCTGGCTTTGTCTCCTTTTAAACAAACAACACTGTGTTTGTTTGTTTGTTTTTTTTGTTTTTTTTTTTTTTTTTTTTTTTTTTTGTTTTTGTTTTTTTTGTTTTTTTTTTTTTTGTTTTTGTTTTTTTTGTTTTTGTTTTTGTTTTTTTTGTTATGTGTTTTTTTTTTTTTTTTTGTGTTTTTTTTTTTTTTTGTTTTTTTTTTTTTTGTTTTTTTTGTTTTTTTTTTTGTTTTTTTTTTTGTTTTTTTTTTTTGTTTTTGTTTTTTTGTTTTTTTTTTTTTTTTTTTTTTTTTTTTTTTTTTTGTTTTTTTTTTTTTGTTTTTTTTTTTTTTTTTTTTTTTTTTTTTTTTTTTTTTTTTTTTTTTTTTTTTTTTTTTTTTTTTTTTTTGTTTTTTTTTTTGTTTTTTTTTTTTTTTTTTTTTTTTTTTTTTTTTTTTTTTTTTTTTTTTTTTTTTTTTTTTTTTTTTTTTTTTTTTGTTTTGTTTTTTTTTTTTTTTTGTTTTTTTTTTTTTTGTTTTTTTTTGTTTTGTTTTTTTTGTTTTTTTTTGTTTTGTTTTTTTGGTTTTGTCCTGTTTTTTTTTTTTTTGTTTTTTTTTTTTTTTTTTTTTTTTTGCTGGAAACAATATGCACTCTGCTTATGGTGACTTACAAACACCTTGTTTAGGATTGGGTTGGAGGCAATAAAATTAATCCTTTAAAACTTTAGTGAGGAGAGTGATTTAATGTTCCACAAAATGTAATCACAGTTTGTTTCTGTTGAATACTTTGTTTTACATTTAAATATGCTTTTTAACAGGAACAAAACAAATTGCTTTGGAGTTATCGGGACAAATTGCAGAAGGATGTAAGCAACGAGGCACTGAAGCTGCTTCTTCAATTAAACCATCAAAAAGTTCCTTCCGGTGAAAGTAATGTAAGCCATGTTTTATTTTCTTTAAAAAATAAGTAACTTTCTCTCTTATTATAATTGTATTAGTCTATTTGTAGGTTCCCTATGTTTGGCATAACCTATGGGGCCAAGCCTTCCCATGTCTGTTCCTTGTTTTCCGTTATGGGTCTAACAGACTTTCTTGTTCCCTAACTTCCCTATGCATACAACAGACCTTTTCGTGTCTGTCCCTGTCTTCCCTTACAGTTCTAGTAAACTTTTCCATGTCTAACACCCACAGAAATCATTTTTAATGCATATCTATAGTAGCATTTATCATCAGCAATGTATTCTTGCATTGATTAATTCCAAAATATAATTCTTTTACCTTCTGGATTTAAAATTTTATGTAAGTTTACTATCGGTCAAAAAGAAAAAAAGAAAGACGTCATAATTGATCAACTCTACCTATTCACATGCTTAAATATATGAGCAAAAATTTTGACATTAATTTTGGTAGTTATATTTGCTTTTAGTATCTGCTTTTAAGAATTTGGATTGACTGTTTTATACACACACACACACACACACTTTACATGAGTGGGTGGTGAAAAGTCCTTGGCCTGACCATATCCAAAAATCTGACCAGTTATCAATTTTTTTCTTTTTTTGTAAGAGGTTGTGGAACTATTCAGCATTTGGTTTGTTCATGTATGAATGACTAACTATATACTACTTTTTATTTTCTAGTTGTTAGATGCTGTTTCTGACTGCATGGCTTTTGGAGCTCTAGAAGGCTGTCCTAATTGTCCTGATGGACAATTGGCCTATAGGTAAAAATATTTCTTTTGAACTACTGCTCTGCCTTACTCTATAATCATCATCATTATTATTATTAGCAGTGCTTAATTATTTCATTACTGTATTTTTATCTGAAATCATTCATGCCTTTAATATTTTAAATATTGAATATTATATCTTTATTTAAAAAAATAAAATTGTTATTTTTCCATGTAGGAGCGATGGTTACCGTTGTACTGGGAATTTGACGAGCTGGACAAAGTGTTTATACATCACTCGGACACCAAAACGCAAACCTTTTAAAATCCCAAAGGAATATCATGATGTAGATGTTTTGTGAGTAGCTTTTGTCGTCTTTCATAACAATTTTGCAAGAAATATATCTATATGGTTGTATATCAAAAGAATATACTGTAATGGGAGAAATTCTGTATCAGAATCATGGCATTCTTTACTAAAGACCACATCATAGTCCATCTCTCACCCAGAACTACAGGCTTATTTCAATTCTTGCCCTTCCACCAGGAAGAAAGATTTTTAGTTTTGGTTTGTTGCTGTAAAAAATTTTTCTAAAAAGTTGAGATAAAGAGCAAAATTAATTTGGCTCAAAAAGTTAATCCTCTTTATCTTAGTAAATGTTTTTACTAAGGTCTTCTTACAATTAATATACAAAATAAAAAAGAAAGCAATTATTTATTTTACTGTTTAGAAATAAAGTAACTATTGTTATGCTGACTTAATTAGTTATAAATATAATTTTTTATAGAAGTACTAAAAGAGAAAAAAACTTGATGCTTAAAAATGTGAGATTTAGCAGCCATCTTATGGTTAACCTCATTTACAATATCTAAAAATATTGGATTAAATTTATTGAATTTAATTATCACATTAACTTTACATAACAATGTTCTTAATAAATGATTTTTCAACAATTTTGTTGTATAAAACATCCCATTTGCTCTTATTTTATGGTTTTTAACAGTAAACTAAAATTCAACATTTTTTATTATTTTCCCCCACCAGAAAGAAATATAAGTACAAATCTCGAGATCGTGTATTTCCTGCTGTTGTCGTGTCTTCCAAGGAAGGACCTGTTAGTTCCATGGATTGTGTGGATGGAAGGTAATTTTTTTTTTATTTCTGTGAAAGCTTTCTCTATATGAATAACATAATAAAAATAAAGACTGTAAAAATAGCCCATTTTTAAGAATTAATCTGTTTCAGAGATATTTGGACTTATTTGAAATGAACTTGGTTTTGTCTGAAATTCCAAAATGAATCCTTCTTATTCAAAGAACTATTGCAAATATGTTTACTCCTTATTTTATAAATTTGCTTGTTTAGAATCAACCCCCCTCCAGACTTAGAACCAGCTATAAAATCTCATAAAATAAAAATAAATTCCAAATGATTGGGGTTGTATGTTGTACAAAAACTTTGACCATGATTGTTTTCTTTCAAAATGAATCAAAATAAATGAAAAATAGATTTACTTGTACTGTATTCAATATTCAAACTGAAGTAATGTGCGTAATATAAAGCTGATTTTCAAATTTTGTTATAACGTTTATGTTCAGTACATTATTTGCACTGTATAAACATTTAGAAATAAATCAGAAACATTATAAATAATGCAAAAGTGACATAAAAACTACCTGAGGATTGTTGAGACACTCATTACATATCTTGTAAAATATAATATATACAGCTGTCAGATACAACTTCTCACTTAGTGTCTTGGTTGTTGGAAGTGAGGAATAACTGTATTTATTTTTGTCATTTTTAGAAGGGTTCTTATCATTCTAAAAGTGTTCTTTTGGTAGATAATTCATAGCCTTCCTAATAAGCACCAGGTAAATCTTACTTATTATAAAACGCAGATTGTGTGTGTGTGTGTCTGTAACGTTTATATGTTGGATCAAATTTCCTACATTTTTTAGCCGATTTCAACAAAACTTCACAGGACTACATAAAATTACCTTGTGGTGGTTCTAACGGGGCCGAAAATGGGAAAAACACAGTTGTTTTTTTAATAAAATCAATTTGAAAACACGATTAAGACATATCGTGAGAATGAAAGGGGGACAACTCACCCACGAAAATGTAAACAAAAGAGCATAGCATGATGAAAAAGACGCCGAACTTGACGAAAACAAAATTTTATCGTCTAATGTTCATATTATTATTAAAGAGGAAAGATCAAAGTATTTTTGGGGTATTTTTTTACATTTTTTAATCGTTCCTAGCACGTCTGAAATTTTCGTTAAAAAAATTGTTTTTTTAAAAAAAAAAAAAAAAAAAAAGGACAGATAATCATTTTCAATCATTTTTTCGATTTGATAAAAAGATTAAAATCTTACTTTGATATTCTTTTTAAAAATCAATTATCATTTTTCAAAACTGATTTTAATAAAAACAGAAATTATACTGTTTATTTAAAATATTTTGAACCAAGCTTAACTTAGCTTCTGCAAAAAAAAATGTAATTTGAAAATAAAACAAAGCAGGTCATAAACTTTCGCGTCGCTTGACGATTGACGAAAGGCACATTCATGACGTTTAGATAACTTACGGGAGGATAATTCTTTTTACGGATGGAAGGAAGTGAAATTATTTAAGTGAACAAATTATTTACCTTGTTACTTTTTAAGGAAAACTTTCAGCGCTCTAATTTTTTTTTTTTTTTTTTTTTTTTTTTTTTTTGTACTTAGCTTTCATTTTTACGTTTACGATGCTTTTATGGAAAATATAAAGAAATTAAAAATAAGACTGTTAATAGTGAGATTAAATTTCATAAGAAAAAGGTATCTAATTAATTTAGGTACCTTTCTTATGAAATTTTATCAGAAGTGTATTACATAAAATACTATAATTTTATGTACATTTATTACATTTTACTGTGTTATTTGTATTTCCATTCATTTTATTATTAATTTTGATATTTCATTTATGGAAAAATGTCATAACTGAGATTAATATAAAAAATAAGATCATATAAATTAAAAGTTTAGCAGTAGTTAAATTTCATAAGATGATACTGTTACTTGTAGGTACCCTTCTCAGTTGAAATTGAAAACTCAAATTAACTTCTCCATACGTGTTTTGCAAAAGTAAAGGGCTTAACAGCGGAGAACAATGCTGAACTCAAATAATGCAACTAAATTGTATTCTGGTTGGTCTTCCGTACTTGATAATTACTGTCCGACTATAAACACAAAAATTACATTTCTTAATTACCATGGCTAATCTGATTGGTCCAAATTATACAATTTTCAAAGCGCTAGACAATGAAAATCTCACACGGACATTTTGAAAGGTTGATGTTGCTTTTAACTAATGTTAAAATATTTTTTAAAATTCAATTTAAACATTTTTTTAAAATCTTTTTAAAATTAAAGAAATAAGAAATAATTGTATTAAAAATTCAATTTTCATTGAAAAAATTTTTTGCTTTCAGAAAATATTGTCCATATTCATAAAAACAAATTAAAACAAATAAAAGCATTTGAAACTAAATAATATATTTGTTTTATTGAGTTTTGTATGTTACAATTCACACCTGATTTTCAGGTACGTTGGCCAAAAAAAAAAAAAAAAAAAAAAAACATGATTTGCATTCTTCAAAGCCTTGTGCTTTTAACTATTGTAATCACTAAAACCGATGGTCTCGAATTTCTAGAGTTTTTCATAAAATTAGTTATGGGGATGTTAATAAATATAAAAAAAAAATATTTCTGCCATGACTTTAAAAAAAAAAAACATATTTATAATAATTTCGATCATCTGTGAATAGTTTCTGAAAGTTTCATTAACATCTGACAATTATTTTTTATTTTTGCAAGATTTTCCAAATTAATGTGTGTAAATACAAAAAAACGTGCTAAAAATTATCAATGTTATTTACTACCCCTTGTTGCGACAAAGAGAAACAAGGTTTTTTAAATCAAAATTTAGAATATTCTAAAAGATGGAAAAATTTTTAAAAATAATTAGTCTATCCTCTTCATAAAAACATAAGCATTTTGACGATAAAATTTTGTTTTCATAAACTTTGGCGTCT
>CAHIKZ030001345.1:500000-554068 GCA_903632075.3 Acanthosepion pharaonis
TTCTTTGGTATGCTTGGAAACAAGCAACTATGCTAGAGATTATTTTGGTTTGGCAGTTTTTTTTTTTTTTTTTTTTTTTATAGAGGGGCTGTTAATTTTTAGCCTTCTGACATTGAAGGCTTTATCATTATTTACAATTGGGCTCTGGGTTGAGAGGTACAACAACCAAAATGTTTTTGGGGTAACAGTGATAACAAGGGTGAGCACATCAGTATGACTGCATAGTCTAAATAAGGTTAAATAAAAAAAAATAAATAGCTATGTAACAATTCAGTTTAACCATTAAATAGTAAAGAAAATAGACTATAAAATTTAGGTAACGCCAATATTTATTCTTAAAATACACAATTTGGAAGCGCTAAATTTTATTGTCATGATGAGTAGACTACATGACAGTAATAAAATAACTGTTTCAAGGCTGTACAGAAAGTAAAGTTTCAGTTTAGCATTTTTTCCCCAATCTTAAGTTAATATTTCTAAAAACTTATGAAATTCTAGAGGAAACAAAATTTCTATTGATTAAAAGTACATAAAATTATTCATGGTTTTCTTTTTTTCCATTATTATTATTATTATTATTATTATTATTATGCCTATTTATCTGAATCATAAAAGCTGAAAGTAACCCTAAAATTTATTTGTAAATCATAAAATGCCTAAAATTCTTTTAAGAAAATCAGAATATTTGAATTAGTTTTTATTTATTTCGTTTTTACAGAAAATGTTGAGAAAATGAGCAAGCTAATGAAATCTGCCAAGAAATCTGGCATCCATGTAGTTGACACCGGATTCCTTGATGATGTCAAAAATGGTGGAGTTTTATTAATGATACAGAAGCATAGTATTGCATCTTGGGGAGATGATGTAAGTTTTGATGGTTTATTTTTAAATCCATCACTATCTCCTTTCACTTTAATAATCTTTCTCATCCATAACACATTTTCACTCCTCTTCACATTCTTTATGGACCAGCCTGTCTTGTTAGAAAATAATAAAGTAAATAGCTAGAGCTGGAAAAAAAAAATGTTGAAATTTTAAGATTGTTATTTAAAAAAAAGTCAGAAAAAAAATAATAATATGGTACCAATACATAATGGCAAGTTAAAAAATTGACTGAAAGATTCTATAAAAGATCTAAGGACTTAGATAAAAAGCAACAACAATTATCATCTACTATCTATATTTCTCATGTTGTCTGTCTGTCGTGGACGTTGTTACCTCACTCAGGCCGCATTTCTCACCCGATTTCGATGCGGTTTTCAGCACAAGTTTGCAAATGGCTGCCATAAGGACATGACAGAGCCTGTTTTTTGAGTTCGGAATCAGGTTCCGAAAAAATCGATAATTGAAAAAATTCTGCTTACAGAAAGAATGATCGCATTTTAACCAAATTTGACACCCTCTTAGTCTACCATTAGAAGTGTTGTCCAGAAGTTTCATGACCACGGACCCCTAAACAGTGCGGAAAATTGATAAAACCCAAAAACCGATAGGCCCAGATTGCGTCTGAACTGCATGTCGGTTTTTAGCGAAAACCGAGCGGATTTATGAAGAGGCCATTGGGGGGGGGTTCAACTCTGAGCACCCCCCAACAGAGTGCAAATCAACAATCGGTCAACCCTTAAAGATGTTTTTTCCGGCTTTTTAAAGCTGATCGTATTGTTTATTTTGTTTAGTTCTTTTTTCGTAACAGATTAATGTTTACTATAGAGCTTAGAAAAAGTTGGCAGTGTGATATAGGCAAGAAGTAAGGCATGTAACAACATCAGCACGGCAAAGGTCACTCCTTTAAAGGCAAGGAAGAGCAAAAATATTTTAAGTCAAGTGATAGTGATTGCTGTATTAGTCGTACTATTTTTGAATCAAGCATGGGCAACGCCGGGCCATGCTGCTAGTATGAAATAAAACTCTTAATAAAATAATAGTAATAATGAAAAATATATTCAATGAGAGTTGAGTTAAAAAGCCACAATAATACGATGTAGGAAAACTAGTAATTTGGATTTGTAAGAAAAAGCAATAATAATAATGAAACTTGTATCAACTGAGAGTTTTAGAAGAAAAAGCTACACCAAGAATAAAACTATTAACTCCCAGTCAAGCAGAATTTTTCCTTTTCTTTGACTAATATTCCTTTTCGACATTGGCTGAGTAACTCTTAAATTACAAGTATAATTTGAATTGTAAGTTTTTATTAACATGCAATTTATGTATATATTTTTTCTATCACTTTGGTGTTTTTCTAATAATTCACTCTGGCTGAATCTTTAATTTCAGCCTCAGCAGCGAATTATTGAACCAACTGTCATGAAAAGTGGGTCAAAATCATCAAATAATGCAAAGGATGGTAACTATGATTTTTATATCATTTCACCAAATTTTCTACTTGATTTTGATTAAAAGGTCTGGAGTCACCTCTATTAGAAATAAATTAATGTTGAATATTTTTCTAAACAAATTTGATCTGTGAAGTTTTCACAGGTTTTGATGGCTAAGGTTATTTGTTATCTGTTCAGTTCTCTGAACCTTTGCCTGTATCTTCTTATTTTCACCCATATCCCTTCCAATACGACTAAAATTATCTATTATCTCATACCATTATACTATTCTCATTCTTTAACTGTATCTTCTCATTCTTTCCCTTATCCCTTCCAATCTTTGTGTGCGTTTTTTTTCTGTCCTACAAATATAGGTAAGTTCCATATACAAATAAGAAATATTTTTTATTGCATTGTTTTCTCTCACTCACACACACACACATCACAATTTTTGTCTTTCAATGTTTTATTCATTGTCTCTGGCTGGCAACCAGTCCCATCTCCATTGATTTCCCTCATCTATTGCATGTATACACACGCACATACACTAAAATCCAAATTAAATAAAATATATTTCATCAAAGGAGATAGTATTTTAATGTGTGTCTGAAATATTAATCCATATAAAGTAATTTTATATATTTATGTAGTGCTGTTTTTTGCATGTTATGTCACTTAGACAATAGGTGTATATTTGAATACATAGCATTCCATAATAAATGCCCGGATGTAGGCAACAAAATCTTGTCTACAACATTGACAGCACCTAGTTCTTGATAATGACTGAAATAGCTGGAAGGTACTTGAGCAAAAACATCAACTTTGGACAGTTTATTCACAATTTTGATTTTTCAAAAATTGGAAAAATACAAAAAGAAAAAAAAAGAAAGAAAGAAAGAAAGAAAGAAAAAAAAAAAAGAAAAAAAAAGACAAACTTTGTTGGTTGAATTTAATTTCATTTTACCTGGACCTCTCTTCATTTTTCTCTAGCTTTCTTACCTTTCCTCTGTTCTTGCTTAAATATTGTGTTAGTTTCTTAGTCATAATGTGTATGTGATTGCAACTGAAAAGAACCTGGGATTGTGCAGATACTACACTCTGATCCTAGGTAGGAAAGTGTAACAATAATAGATAAATTCCTGCAGAATAATAGTACAAAAGATAATATTGAAACTTTCTGTACGTATGCTAATAGAAATCTTTGAATTTCTTTGTCATGTGTAAAAATAAGCCTCTTTGAATTTCTGTATGTTGATGTAATGGCTACTATGTGACCCAGTCACATGGTCAGGCAGTCAACGACTAAACCGATTACTTTATTTAGAGGCTGATTTAGTAATCTGTGAGGAAAGCACTTATCTAAGCAATCTCTTCAATATTACAGATATCAAACTAAACTCATTCAGACATCATATAAAAATATTAATCTCTGTCTGTAATGGATACATTAATTCTCGACCATTGTCAATCTCTTTTATTTTTTTTATTTTATTTTTTATTCAGTAGATGTCATAGATTAAAGCTTATCAGCAAATTTAACACTAATTTGATGACCAGGTAAAAGTTCTTACTGCTTGGCTGTGAAGTATTCACTCTTCCACCATATTCACCAGATATTTGAATTAGCATTTAGCCTGGTCTTTATAGAATTCTCTTAATAAGAAAAAAAAAAAATTCCCTGGAAGACAGTAAAAGGAACCTAGAGCAGTACTTTGCTGAGAAAGATTTTAAAAAATGTTACAAAGTATTGGATGTAGTTTTTAATTCCTTATTGAATAATTTTGTCATACGAAATAACTCCGTTTTCTTTTCTGTGCTCATTCAAATATTCAAGGTTTGTAACTTTAACTTTGTTGTTCATCTAAAAGACACTAACAAATATTAACCTCTCATTTAATGGTGATTGAAAATGGTGTATGGACATAATTAACAAATCCAACTGTTTTTGTAGTTTCTTCTAAACATCTAGATGAGGTAATTATTCTAAGAACAACATTGCCAAATATGGTGATGCTTTTAGGAAAGGAAAAAAAACGGTTTGTTCCTCAGCATTGCCTGATTGAAGTTAGCGTGTAATTACTTTGTTTAGCTAAAGAATTTAGATCTTTTTTTTTTCTTTATTATTATTTTTTAAATTATTTTCTTTTCTGTTAATGTTCAGTTTTATTACCATTCCAGAAGCTTACTTTACTAAAGCAATTCCTGACAAACTACGAATGATGGTAAAAGGAGGGGCAGCTGTAGATCCTGATTCTGGTAAGTTTTCTGTCTTTTTCCTTCTTGCATACTCAACTACATTGACTGACTACACAAAAATCAAAACAACAGAACTCCTTCTACTAGACACACATTACGAATACACATTACCATCCAATGCCTATTTAGACATATTGGAATTTTTACAAAGTTACATAGATATAGAATTATCTACATTTTTAATGCACATGATACATGACAGACCAATGAAAATCAAACAATATTGAAAATACCAAAGTTCTGTCTTTTTGTCCCTTTTTCTCAATCTCTGATGAAGCTTTAATAAAAGTGAAACATGTTAGATTGATAAATGTTCCATATATGTGCATGTATTATTACTTAGAGAGAAAGAGACATTAGTTTCTCCTATATATATATATATATATATATATATATATACACACACACTGTTTATATATTATTTTTATAGATACAAATATTTAAGTAAATGCTGTTTATAATAAACGGTATTAACTACATTTACCAGCTTGAATGTCCAAGAAATTTTGTAGAAAATATGCATCCTACAAGGAACCGCCATATAGCCTGACATGCTATACCATTTATCTCCAGAGAAAGTCAAATTCAGCCTGGTAAATGTAGTTAATACTGTTTACATTTACTTAAATATTTATATCTATAAAAATAACATATAAACATTGACTCTGAGCACCAACATGGGAGCACAATTATTTGGAGTTCAGCTTGTCAGCTTCGTTCTCTTGCAACATTTTAAGACTTGGAATGACACTGTTATTTTTATTGTATCTACTCAATCACCCCACCCCCATGAGGTCAGGTTGTGACACAAGGTCGGTTTAATGTGGGGAGTCCAAGTGCGTACATTTGGGCTAGGAGCAAAAATTCCCCAAAACCGTTGGTTGCGCTGGCCTTGGTGCATCCACCGATCCCTCTCTCTTGTGCAATGAGAGGGTGTGGCCTCGGACAGCTGTTCCCCAGGGCCTGACCTCTCGGTATAATTTTCCTCAGTTGTAACTCTGTTCTTTGACAGAGCCGCTCCTGAGCGCACTCTGCCCAAAGATACACACAACAGAGATGCTAAATAATGTGTTACAAACTACTTGAGAGAGTAATTTACACACTGACATTGTTATTAAAGAAAGAGAAAATTCCCATGTTGATGCATATTATTTTATTCCAAGTACTTTTGACATAGTGTCATCATTAAGGTGTTGTCTATTTCAGGGCAAATATTGGAGTGTTCATCATTTTCAAAGACAAAATTGCTGTGTTCGTCTGAAAGCTGTATCAACACGGCAATTTTTTCTCTTTAATAATGACACCAGAAAACTTGTCCATGAATATGAAAGGATTCAACTCAAAATAAGTAGACAAAACTTGTCTAAATTATTCAATGAAACATGTCTCAAAAAAAAATATCTATGTATGTATATATTTGTGTATCATGAAAAACCTCTTGAAATAAATCTTATCATTTTTATCTCCTTTGAATATCATTTGTTTTAAGTGCATAAGTTATGAACATTCTTGCGAGTATATAAAGCATTGAATTGAATTTTTTTTTTTTTTTTTTTTATCTCCACAGAATTGGCTGATACTGCTCATGTGATCCAAGAAAAATCGGACATTTATAATGCTGTACTAGGTTTGGTTGATGTAATTTCTGGTACCAATTCCTATTACAAGATTCAGGCTTTGGAAACTGATGCCAAATCTTGGTGAGAACGATTCCAAAGTTAATTTGATTTTTTTCAGAAATTGATTTAAAATTTTTATTTTCAAAAATGCTTTTGAATTAAAGATGATTTTGCTCGTTTCATTTCAGAAAATTATATTTAAAAAAAAAAAAAAAATTGTTTATTTATTGCTATTAAGCAGATTTTGTGTCTGATAGAATTAAGATTTAACTGAATTAATATTTAATGAATTTTTCAATTTTATTTTAAAGCTTTATTCTTTTATAATCATATGAATGTCTTTGCGAGATTTTTATTGATGATTTAACATAGGTTTTTGATAGAATTTATAATTATTTATGGGGTGGGGGTGATGAAAAGTTTTTGGCCCAACAGACGCTCTTCCACATAAGAATTTCTAATGTTTGGTCATTTGGTCAGAATTGAAGTGGGTTGGGCCAAAAACTTTTCTCAGCACGCTTCATATAAAAGTGTTTTTTTTTTTTTTTTTACCAAATTTTAATTTTCTTATTTTGCATACTTTTTAAATTACACTGAATGATTTGTTAGAATTTTTTGACTGCCATTCAATTACCTATGTAACATTTTTCGGACTCTAAAAGGACTTAATCGGATCTTATTTATTAAAGTGTTTTATATATATATATATATATATATATATATATATAGAGAGGGAGTAGATACCAATGTAATCATTTATAATTATGCGCTGAAGATATAGGAACACTAAATTTTAAAATTTTTGGTACATGATGTGTCAAGGCACACAGCTTAGTTGCTCACATTTGTTCTTGTCACTGTTTTTTAAATATGCTACATTGTGACAAAAAGGTTTAAGAAAGGTGAAATGTAAAACCTGCAGGCAAATTTACTGTAGAAGATTCACAAATCCATGCACTTTCTATACATTTTTACCTTGGTAAATTACTTTCTATGTTAATTAAAGCAGCATTTTTAAAAAAAAAATTTTTTTTTTTTTTTTAATGGAGTTTATGGTCAGATTTATTACATTCACGGACTAATGCATTGAGTGTGTTGTTTTGTAATAAGATCTTTGTGTTCATATAATTTATTTAAATTCTTTGAAGTTTCTCCTGTGTATTAATTGTGGCAATCATTACAGGTTATAGTTTAAATTCCTCCATGTTTTAAGTCATTATTTTTTGTATCAAATTGAATGATTTGTATGTGAAAACATCTGACAATGTCTTTCCTGTATGGTGATATTTGAAAGAAAGTCTCCTGGAAATGCTGATTCAGATTTTGTAAAAATATTATTTTTTATTTTTGCTTCTCACTGCTGATGAACGTTTGGGAGTAGCAATAAAAAAAAGAAAATCTGCTGAAGTTAATATGAAGAAAATTCCAGTCATAAGTGAATAGTACTTCATTGAAGAAATTTAGACAACTATTGTCTTCCTCTTTGTCGCCATATTTGTTACAACGTTTCGGCCATTGTATGCTCCGGCCTTCTTCAGGTGGTTGGAATGTTGAACTGAACCCTTTATTTTGCTCACTGGAGTAGACTGTTCTAGTTCCACGTGCCATGTTTAATGGATGTCAATTATCTCCTGTTAATTCCGCTCTCCAAGTTCTCCACTGCCTTAACTGGGTATTGAACTCACACTCTTAGGGTCCTGTCACTGGATCTAACCAACACTTTTATCCACTGTGCCATGTGTCCAACCACCTGAAGAAGGCTGGAGTGTACAATAGCTGAAACGTTGTAATAAATATGGCGACAAAGATGAGGACAATAGTTTGAATAATGTAAATAGTGTACATAATACCTCATCTCAGAAATATAGACAAATTTAGACAACTGAAGTCTATTACTACTGTAAAAGCAACTGTAATAAGATGAAAGAAATATGTGAAAATTAATGATTTAATTTGATAATTTTTATATTCTCTATCATATGTTCAGCAATGTTTTATTTTTATTTTTCCCCTCTCCTCCTCAGTTGGTATGTTTTCCGTTCCTGGGGCCGTGTAGGCACAACCATTGGTGGGAACAAGCTTGAACGTTGCGGATCCCGAAGTTCTGCAATTGAAAAATTCAAAGCTCTATACAGTGATAAAACCAACAATAATTGGGAAGACCGTCACAACTTCCAGAAATTCCCTAACAAATTCTATCCTTTGGAGATTGATTATGGTCAGGTTAGCTTTCTTTTTTTTTTTTTTTTTTTTTTTTTTTTCTTTATATTGGAAAATATAAAGTGAAATACATTCCTCTTTCTGGTAGAGACTCTTGTTAGGTAAGGAAAAAAATTATCAATTCCAAAAGAAATATTTAACCCAGTATGGCTGATATACTTATCAGTGTGCCAAAATATTTGTAATATGTGTAATTTAAAAAAAATTAATATTTATATGGAATTGTTTCTTGCATTCCAAAATTGCTGAAGGAATTTTCTTGTAAGATATTATTGCTAAATTTTTCTTGTAAGTTTAAAATGGAGTGCCCAGTTTTTGCTTCTTCCTTTTGCTTTCTGTAGACTCTGGCTTATGTAAACAAGT
Source organism: Acanthosepion pharaonis (assembly GCA_903632075.3). Classification (NCBI taxonomy): domain Eukaryota; kingdom Metazoa; phylum Mollusca; class Cephalopoda; order Sepiida; family Sepiidae; genus Acanthosepion; species Acanthosepion pharaonis. Next base: position 508,777 of record CAHIKZ030001345.1, read on the forward strand.
GGCAAACACTGATATTTCTCTTCTAACATTAGAATAGATTATTAAATAACAAACACTGAAGTGAAATGTATTTCAATATTAATAAATAGAAAAAAAATGTGTAAAAACAAAAAAAAGAAACATAAAAATTAAATTCTTTATCTGCAGATAACCCTGCCTACACATCTAGATTTTGTTTGTGAATTTCCAAATAAATTGGCAGAAATTCTTTTTCAATTTAACATTGATTTTGGGTAATTGCATTTGATTACTGTATTTTCTCACTAAGAGACAACTCTAGATTTACCATGAAATGTGTTATAAAATTGACAGAAATAAATATATTAGAGTATACTCTGGATTTCACTGGAGGTGGAGGAGGTTCTTTTACATATGCGGCTTTAATGAACTTCAGCATATCTTGGATGAAGAGCGATTTTAGGACTTTGGATGGAGTGCAAAATACAGCAATTATATTCAAATAAAAAATAATTTAAATTCTTCAAAGATTAAATAGTTCTTTCTTTTGTAAAATTTGTTAATTCTGAATTTTAATTAAAATATTTTAAATTGTTTCATAAATAGAAAATAAAATATTTAATAGATTCTGCAAGTGTGTGTGTATGTGTGTAAATAATCTTTTGAAATTTAATTCTTTCAGGAGGACGAGAACATAAAGAAACTTGATTTGAGCAAAAGTAAATCCAAGTTGCACAAAGCCATTCAAGACCTTGTCCGTATCATTTTTGATATTGAAAGCATGAAAAAGGCCATGATGGAATTTGAGGTGAGTGAACTGTTTCTAATTCTTACGAATTCTTGCATTAATATTTGGAACCTTTTTTTTTTTCTATTCAGTATTTATTTCTTCCCAAACTCTTAGACTTTTTGTAAAATGTTCAGATATCATCAGAAATGAATTTCTGCTTCAGATGCACTAAAATGAAAATTTAATCAATCATTGTTTCATCTAGATATTTTCATATATTATTTAAAAAAAAAAAAAAAATTTCCAGGCACATGCTATAAACAAAATGCATCTAACTTTAGCCATATGCCAGACTTGTTTGTGTTCAGTTATATATTCAACCAACGTAAGTCGATTAAAAAAAAATCACAGATAAGATTTACCCATTTCCTTAATCAGGTAGTGTAATATATCAATTCTAAGACGTTTATGAAGCTTTATTTGATTAATTCAACTCGGCACCGAAAATGTTTATCTTATTATAATGGATGGTTATAAGCAAGAGGGGAAATGGGATGTGCTTATTTTATTACCACAGCTAGATTCTATACTTAAATCTTGGTACCATATTTTTGGGGATATGAGACATACTCTTATTTTGGGGACTGATTGGGGTGGGGGTTTATAGTTATATTTAAAAGATTTTGATTGAATGGGATACTTTAAAAATGAATATATATATATATATATATATATATATATATTTGTTCTAAACAGAAAAGAGTGGAAAATAAAGTATTATAAATAAAGACTTTACTGTTTTTCAAAATTATCAAAATCTCCATTGTTTTTACTATTGTTTGGAAAGGCTTACCACCATATCATGTTGAAACACCAGTTCTCATATGATCACCGAAGTTAAGCAGCGCTGAGAGTGGTTAGTACCCAGATGGGTGACCGCTTCGAAATACCAGCTTCTGTAAGCTGTGTTGTGTGTGTGGGATAAATGGTTAATGGCTCAGAATTGGAAATCAGGATTTCTGTCAGTTCGTCATATTCACTTGCGGGCAAATACCCTTGGGGAAAATTATGAATCCATCTCTTCTCCTCCCCACTATGGGTTAATTAGTAGGACTTGTATCAATAAAATATTATCTAAAAAAGAAAAACTCTTACAATGTTAAAATGTTTTTTTGCTTTGATAACCTGATAAAGGTTACGTCCTAATTTAAAAAAATTTAAATTTCTTAAACAACACCAATGTGCCAATGGTAGGTGGCACCACTGTACCTTGATGTCATAGAAATGGCCAGACCTATATCAGTAATGCTTTGACTTTTAGTCAAGGTGATGTGATTTATTGGAGTTCAAACAGCATAATAATGAGTGCCAGACAAATGGCACTTCTCGTTTCTGAAATTTCCCAATCTATGGTGTCATGTGTACTAGGAATACTTAATGGACACTTACTGCCCACTGTTGCCAAACATGGGGTCTTAATAACTCTGGTTTACAAAAAGTAAATCTTTTTTTCTCAGAGGCAAGCATGTGAATAGGTTTTTTGTTCCATCATCTATAGTTTTTTTTTTTTTTTGCTTTCACACATTTTTATTATACTGCATATCAATTCAAAATATAATGTATTTATTTTATCTATTACAAAAGCATATTGCAAAAAAATCTGTATAGATACAAAGCATTAACAAAACTAAATTACTTGGATAATACTCATTTTATCCCAGACTGTTGGGATGAATGAAAATAAGTCAAGTGTATTTTAACACATAAATAAACAACCTTTATTCATTCACTGAGAACAGCAAGGATTGCATGAATTGGAACAATGAATTCCACTTGCATGTCAGGTTGTCGCCATGTTCAATTCAGAATTGGCACACTCAGCTTCACATACAAGGGAAGTAACTCAATTATAATTTGAATTATTGTCCTTTACAGGGGAAAGAAATTAGCTTCCCCTAACAATGCCATGCATACACATCATAGTACAGCAAACAGCTCACAAAAATATGGGAAACAACATAGACATTGATTTTATATATATATATATATATATATATAGTTACATCCATGTGTGTAGGGCATTGGAATGTGAAGAGGATTTCACTGTAATGAAATTTAGCTTGCAGGGCCAAGCGTAGGCTGCTAAAGACAGCCATTATGTCAGTGATCTTATATATATAAATATATATATATATATAATATATATATATATATATATATATATAATTCCTAAAATTTTAAATTAAAAAAAAAAAAACAATGTCCTAAATAGGACACATCTGGCAGCCTTGAATGCATATACATTTTACATCTATGTATACATATATGGGCCAACCTGAAGGAGAAATGCCATGGGAGGAAGGACCAGGAAGGCTCAGCAGCTATACCAGACTAGACCTTTAATTGCAGTCATTGCGGTCGGACTTGCCTGTCCCACAGCAGCCCAGTTGCCCATCAGTGTGCCCGCAAGCAACGTGGACAGCCCACTTCATAAATCTTCATTCGCAAAGCCAAGCCAAGAAGATACATGTATGTCTCAAAAATTAGAGGTGATAAGTGAAAACAGATTTTCCTATATTTCTTTGTAAATCATTGTAATCATCACTAGAGGTGTCTGGCCAGAATTGATGATGGTAACAGATAAGTGACATTGGCTCAAATAAGACTTAAGTTTAATGCCAGTGATCTATCCAGGTCTATATCCAAACATTGTTTTCCTTGGGATATATGTGCAGAAGACATACTTACCAGATAGCCCTTATTTGTACAACACTATACACAGTGCCTCATTTTGGGTTTGTAATATTAATAATTGACCTTGGATGACTGCTTGTAACATGTTGCATTGTACAATGAATCTTAGTACCAGTTGCTTCATCCTGATGTAGGGTTTGACAGATTAATTTCTTCCCACTCTGTTTGTTTTTTGGGTTTTTTTTTTTTTTTTGGTTTTTTTTAAACCATAGCTCTACTTTTCCTATTTTCTTCTCATTGTGTTTTTAACAAAGTATTTTTTTCAAAATGAATAACTTGCTTTGTTAAATGAAATTTTATTTTCTCTTCAAGCTTATTTTTAAGAAAAAAATTGAATTTTTTTTTTTTTTTTTTTTTCTATTTACAGATTGACTTGAAAAAAATGCCTCTCGGAAAACTGTCAAAAAAACAGATTGAATCTGCTTATAAAGTGTTGAATGAACTGAATCAGGTAATTTTTGTTTCTTTTGTCAAATTTAATAAAAATGCTTGTAATACTTTAAAATCTTGACAAATATCTTGTTCTGATGTCTGAGAGGTGTGTATATATATATATATATATATATATATATATATATATATATATATATATATATATATATGAATGATACAATATAGTAATCCGTATGGAATTTCAGGAGGATATAGAACCAAGGGAGAGCTTTATGTCAAAGGACAGGGCAAAAATATTATCAAACACTTCAAATCTGATAGGTAATAATTTTTATTCCATGAGAGCTCTAAAAAACAGAAGCTCTCAATATCCAAGACCTATGAAAAAAAAAAAAAAGTTACCTATCGGATTTGAAGTGTTTGATATTCTTTAATTATATATATATATAAGTAAAAGGGTTGTCACTTAGCTGATTGATGTTACCTTCAACATTCCAATGCTAGAGTTTCATAGGAATTATTACAGCTGGAGACTTCTACATCTCACACACACTCTCTCTCTCTCTCTCTCTCTCTCTCTCTCTCTCTCCCTCCTCTCTCTTCAACACATTTTGTGTCAATTAATTTTACTCATCAACTTTTCCAAATTACAATTAATCTTTCTCACACACGGAGGAAATTCTCTCAGAAATTGCCCAAAGCTTTTGTACACTTCTTCCAAAATGAACTTTTGACAATTTCTGGTGGAATTTTGTTTTTGTCTGAGATGGATTATTCATAATTTTGAAAAGTTGATCAGTGAAATTAATCAGCACAAAATGTCTGTCTTTAATAATATTTGCCTTAAAGAACATTTGCTGCCTAAATAAATATATAGATATACACATACTTAAATTTTGGGGTGGAAAGTATTTTCCATTTTTAATTTTTTTGATTAGTATTCCTTCGATCTTATTTGTTTTTCATTATGCTAAAGTAACAAGTCAACCTAAATAAATATGTTTACACTTTACATATAATATTCAGCTAATTCTACATTGAATCAAAGGGTTAAATTCTCAGTCTTGGGATACTTGTCAGCATTAAGGGCTTCTGATTTTCAGACAATGAAAGAATCTTGTGGAGTTAGTAATCCTACATGAATGTCGGGATAAAGGTAAAAGGTCTATTTAAGAAATATACATGGTTTGACTATAAAAGTACAAATGCAAATACTACATTGCAGTATCATATTAACATAAGATAATGCTACAAGCCTTGGTGTACTTTTCTTACTAGCTATCTGTTGTGACACTATGATTGGGATATCCATGTAAAAGAGGAAAGGGTGATTTTTTTTTTTTTTTTTTTTTTATCCTGACCTCAAGTGTTTCTGTTTTATAACTAATGGGTGGGATTTTTCAAGATCACCCACTTAACTGAAAAGGAAGCATTTGGGGTCAAGTGACAACAAACTGGACATCAACTATTTCTGCCTGCAGGTCTATATTAAGTCATGCTTTGGGATATGGGGAACCAGAATTTGTTTGCCCTTGGCAAGGGACAATCTGTTCAAGTGTCACCTACCTACCCACCTACATAGTAAAAACACCTATTTCATATTATTGACAACTGGGTTCGAGGAGTCATTTTTTGCTGGGATGTTTGTTTTAATCTTTGTTACCTTGTGGACAGGCAGTGGGCCTTTCCTATTTTTCGAGGCACACAGACATAGACAAGAATTAAGACCCAGCATGGGGTAATCATTGGCCAGTTGGTAGAAAGCTGGGTGCAGGTTGTGTTGTAGGTTTACATCCATCTCCTTATACTAAATTGTAATTGTTTATACTAAATGAACATTGGGTCATTTATTAGTTATGTATTGTTTGCATATAGTAATTGTTTCACAACAAATTAGATGATTTGTCAATTACTGTTGAGACCAGACAAACCACCATAACTTAGAGTTATGAGAATCAATAGCTGTGGTCCTGCAACAATTTGGTTTGAACAAAGTGATTCTTTAGAATTCTTCTGTCAGTTATGGACATTTTTATGTGAAATTGGGTTTAATAAGCTGCAATAACTAAATTTCTTGCTGGCTATGTTAAAATTATTCATAATATGTGAAATGATTTCTTTTTTCTTTCTTTTTTTTTTCTCTTCTCTTTTCTTCTTCTCTTTTTCTTCTCTTTTTCTCTCTTTTCTTCTTTTCTCTTCTTTTCTCTCTTCTCTTTTTTCTTTCTCTTTTTCTTTTCTCTTTTCTCTCTTCTCTTTTCTCTCTTCTCTTTTCTCTTTCTTTTTTCTTTTTTCTCTTCTCTTTTCTCTCTTTCTTTTCTCTTTTCTCTTTTTCTCTTCTTTTCTCTCTCTTCTCTTTTCTCTTTTTCCATTTTTCTTCTCTCTTTTCTCTTTCTTTTTTTCTTTTTTCTTTTCTCCTTTTTTCTTTTTTTTTCTCCTTTTCTCTTCTTCTCTTCTCCTTTTCTCTTCTTCTCTTCTCCTTTTCTCTTCTTCTCTTCTCCTTTTCTCTTCTTCTCTTCTCTTTTTTCTTCTTTTTCTCCTTTTCTTCTTTTTTTTTTTCTCCTTTTCTCTTCTTTTTTCTTTTCTCTTCTTCTCTTTCCTTTTCTCTTTTCTCTTCTCTTTTTTCTTCTTCTCTTTCCTTTTCTCTTCTTTTTCTTTTCCTCTTCTTTTCTTCTCTTTTTCTTCTCTCTTTTCTTTTCTTCTCTTCTCTTTTCTTTTTTCTCTTCTTTTTTTTTTCTCTTTTCTTTTCTTCTCTTCTCCTTTCTTCTTCTTCTTTTCTTTTCTCTTTTCTCTTTCCTTTTCTCTTTTCTCTTCTTTTTCTTTCTTTCTTTTTTCTCTTTTTTTTTTTCTTTTCTCTTTTCTCTTCATTCCTTTTCTCTTTTCTTTTTTCTCTTTTTTTCTTTTCTCTTTTTTTCTCTTTTCTTTCTTCTTTTCTTTTCCTTTTCTCTTCTTCTCTTCATTTCTTTTCTTCTTTTTTCTCTTTTCTCTTCTTTTTTCTTCTTCTTCTTTTTCTTTTTTTCTTCTCTTTCTTTTTCTCTCTTTCTCTTTTTTTCTTTTCTCTTTCCTCTTTTCAAATTTTCCTCTTTCTCTCTTTTTTCTCTTCTTCTTCTTTTTTTTCTTTAAATTTTCTTCTTCTCTTCTCCTTTTTTCTTCTTCTCTTTTTTTTTTCTCTTCTCGGTTTAATTTTTTTTTATTTTTTATATATTTTTGAATATTTCTTCTTTCTCAATGAAAATGGCAACACTTCCCTTTGCCTTGATGCCTCAAACAGATTCTACACACTAATTCCTCATGATTTTGGTCTGAGCAAGCCACCTCTGCTGGACACTAAGGATATTATTACGGTAACTGTCATTATTTTATTATTTCTTAAATTTAGATTTATTTAATGACCCTGCTTAATAATGTTTTAAGCTCCCCCCCAAAAAAAGATTGTTCATGTCTTTAAAAAAAAGGAAATAGATTGGTCAATATTTTGAATATCGTCATATGGCATTTTGACCCAATTATGTGAACTATAATAATAGCTAGAAGTAACTATCAAAATTCCACAATTTAACCTTTTTGAATTTTCTGATGAACCTTAATTCTGAATTTAAGGATTGAATAAGCTTCTTTTGAGTTCCATGACGATAAAATATCTGGAATTTCTCTTGTTGTATCGTTACATTTTTGAGCTTAAACAACAAAATATTCCAATGCTGGTCGTTATAAAAGATACAAAATTAGGTTTTTTCCCCCCATTTCAATTAAGTAGATGTTAAACAATAGTGTTATCTTCTTCTCTATCTTCTTTTCTCTTTCTCACTGAAAACAGATGCTTCTGATGTTTCTTTTGTTAGGTTTTTTTTTTTTTTTTTTCTGTCTTTGCATTCAAAAGGGAATAGTTCATTTTTTTTGTTGGGTTCTGGAAAGATGTAACATGATTTGCATTTTTGTAAATGAGTCTGCTGGGTTGGGCTGTAGAATTATAAAATAACTAAGCCTTGATGCCAAAATTTTCCCTTGTGTTCTGAATGAGGGTGGGGGGAATAGTTAAAAGTGCCATCAGAAGAAGCACTATACCCCCACCCTATCTTCCCTCACAGCTAAAGTTTTCTTTTTATTGATTTTATGTATAAAATAATCTTTTTCTTTAGAAAAAGACAGAAATGTTGGACAATTTAATGGAGATTGAAGTTGCCTATAGTCTGTTGAAATCTGGAGATGATGGAAAAGATCCTATTGATGCATCTTATGAGAAACTCAAGACTGAAATTGAGGTAAAAAGTTTTTCTCTTTACACACTTTGTAAATTAAGAGCTTCAATTTCAAGTATATGTTACTTATTTTATTTTTCATCAGTCCTATAAAGTTACATATAATTAATCAAAATTAATAAACTGACTTAATTATAATTTTAATTATATTTTTTTAATAAATTTTAATAATACTTGAAATTTCTACTTCACATTTTCAAGGCTGTGTTATTATAGAATTGTTGCCTGGTTGTGCTGGCCCTTTTTGAGGAAAATGGGTAATTGCCATTTACTGAAAACTAAAGATTATGAAGATACTGATGACAATTTATCACAGTCACTGCCATTCTGATTTCCATAGAATTTTCAATACATACTAACCCAAACAACATCCTATGGACAATAAAAAATGTTACAAATCAGGTTCTATACGATGTCTACACTGGTTATAACATTTAAAAAAAAATGTTTCATGGCATCTTGAAAATGTGTGTTGACAGTAGGCAATGTCAGTTTTGGTTTAAAAAAACAAAACATCTGCAGCAGAAGCGTTAATATGTTTTTTTTTTTTTCAACTTAATTATTAGTTTTAATTGAATCTTTAAGTAAACATTGGTTGGGGAAAAATTTCTATCTCTTGGTAAATTTATATATATATATATATATATATATATATATATATATATATATATATATATATATATATATATATATATATATAATTCAAAGTACTTATTGGAAAGCACTCAATATCAGTGATAGTGCTAAATATTTAGTTGGATTAACGTGATTTTGTGACCCTGGGTTTCATGCCCTTGCGATTGTAAGACAAACCTAGGGTCACAAACTCACATCAATCCAGCTAACATATAAATATTGTAAGAGTTTTTAGGTGCTAAAATTGCTGGTTCTTTTTCTGTAGTTTACTGAGAAAAGGCATTTTCATGCAGGCAAGTTTTTTTTTCATAAATTGCCTCGATATCAAAAGTAAAGGATAGTTCCTATAGCATTAATAGTTTAATGTGGAGAAAAGGCATCCATTAATCAAAGTTGGCGCTATTTCAGTCATGTCAACTTTAAGTTTCATTGAGCACATTGTAGTAATGGATGACATAACACCACTCAATTAAGTGATAAGTTTCTCCACATTAATTCTATTATATTTATATATATATATATATATATATATATATATTTATATAGTATTTTCAAAGCGTAGCTTAGATGCACAAGGCTCTGAAAGTATGACTCATATATATTTATATATATATATATATATATATTAGTGTACAACTTATATTTTATATCATAAAGAAACAATTTATACAAAGAATTAGCAATGTTAACGTGATTAATGGTGAAATCACTTTACTAACAAAACTTAATCAGACATTAACTTACTATCGATTCCTTGAATAATAAGATCCTTATATTTAAGTTGTTGTTAGATGGAAGACACATGCCAAGTACTTTTGACAATTTCAAATTGTCATCTTCAGGGCACAATTTTTCCATACTTAGGCAAACACTAAGACGGAATATGTGTAAACCGAAAGATGTTTTTTTCTTGAATTATGCTATTTATTGACAGTTAAATGTTTTGGAGCATGCAAATCAATCAAGTGAGAATTTTGTTTAAATTTTGAAAAGTTTTAAATCCCAAAATTTTCTTGTTATATGTATTTATCTGTTAAAGTGAAATGGACTTAAGTATAATCCAATTAGTAGAGTAAAAATGTCTTGGTAGTTTTTCACAGAACTTTTTGGTCGACACATATTTCATCTAGTGTTTGCCTGATTTAAAGTATCAGGTTATGTAAACATGTCTTTTTTTTTGGTAAGTATTTTAAAAAAAATTTTTCTTTTCTGATTTCAGTATTTGGAGAAAGACACAGATGAATTTACAAGGTTACAAGATTATGTCAAGAACACACATGCGGCAACACACAACCAATATGACCTGGAAATTCTGGATGTAATTTCTTTTATTCTTTCAATATTGTCAAAGTCTTTTCTTTTTCTCCCCCCCCCCCTACTAAAGCTTGCCCAATATAAGGCTTGAGTGCTGCTCAAGGTAGAGATTTACTGAACAAGGTGTGGAATATGAGTGAGAGAGAAGAGAATATGATAGGAAGTGAAGATAAGGAAGATAGATAACTCTTGACTTAAGATTAAGATTGAAGTGTTCAAGGGAGAACCTATGTGGGGAAGGGGATCTGTTCTACAAATTATTGGTTCTTGACAAAAGGCCAAGTGGAACTTCCTCCTTACAAATGAAATATGTCTTAATTGTAAAGGCCTGATCTAGTGGAACTAAAGAATAGAGCATATCTAAACATTTCCCATGGAAATAGTGATAGGTTTGTGGTGTTTCATCTCTGTGGGGGGGGACTACAGGTTGAAAAATAATTCTCCCCTTCAAGACTGCATAAACAGTTTTGAACACTACCAAGGACGGAGAATGATGATTGAACAGTACCAACCCAGATATGGCATCAATACTCCATTTTTAGTCTAATCCGTCTCTTGTAAAGATAAAGTATGGCAGTAGGACTTCATAGGTTGATATAGCAAGATTCCAGCAATGGGTTTTATATATGAATTGCACTTGAGATCTGGAGTGAACGCAAGACCTACATGGTGTCTCTTTGAGAGTACAACCGTTTATTGTGACTGGTGAAAACATTGGGTTTGATCAATGATGGTGAAACGATTACTAGCTTCGTTTTGGGGTTACAAGCCAGCTTCACTTTGATTGACTTTTTTTTTTTTTTCTCTCTAAATCAACTCAATGTGGGTTTTATATGAACCCACATTGGGTGGATTTTTTATTTTTTTTAAATCGATCATTTCATCTTTGCATTCAAAGTTCATGCTTAATGGATATATTTTAAAATTAATTCCGCAAGATATTTGTAAGGATTGGAAATTATAAAATTTGCCAATGTTTGTTGTTTTTTTTTTTTTTTTTTTTTGTTTTTTGTTTTTTTTTTTTTATAATTGGTATCACTCCATGCAAGGCAATAAAGCCACTAAGAAACAAGGGGTTACAGAATGTGGAAGAACTAGTAATGAGTGAGAAGAGGAAATAGTAATCGGGATAACAGTAGATAGCAATTAATATTGCATTTAAATTTTTGCAAATTAAAATTGGCTGGAAAGCATGGCGCTAGAAGGGAGTTCCACAAGATTGAGCAGAATAAAAACACACAGTTCAATTTTAAGTGAAAATAATAATTAACAGAATGGCACAAGTAAATTAATTAAATAATCTTATGTGATTTTACTAGTATTTGAATTCAAATGAACTGATGGCCAAAAGATAATTTTCAGAAACAATGGGTTAAAAATATGTACTTTGTAAAGGCCTGATCTAGTAAAGTAAATTCATCCTGGGTATGACGATAAACTAAATCCAGTTGCCAGTTGTCTGATTGGGAGATTGAAGATTTTGAGGAGTGTGGAACCACTTCTTAATTGCTCTTGTTTCCAGGTCCACTCTGACCCAGGGTGGTAGCAATTGTTAGGGTCCCAGCTATGAGAAAATAGTGACCCCCCCCAAAAAAAAAAATCAGCAGTACATTTTTTTTATAAAATAAGCAACAATATGATTTTATGAATGAGGCATACAAGTTTTTTTTTCTAGGCTGAGAATGTCTCCTTTAATTGGTTGTCTATTTGAATCTTTTAAACTAGACAATTTGAAAATAGTGCTGTCTTATTTTGATAGATTGACTTATCTGTCAGATATCAGCCTAAACCTGGATTAACATCTCAGAATTTGGAGGATTAGATTCAGCGGTAAATAAAAGGAAGCTTTCTGCCACATATTAGAAAATTTAGTTTATATTTGTGAGAAAGTCATGTCAAAAATTTGAATTCACAATTTTTCTCCTAAACTCCTTGGTGTGGTGATATCATTATTGAAAACTGAAAACATGATTTAGAAAATGTTGAAAAAGAAAAAATAATAATGTTTTGAATTTTTTTTATATATATATAAAAAAAAAAAAAAAAAAAAAAAAAATGATAATTAGAAGTGGACTATCTGATAAACAAGATTTTTATTTTATTTTTTAATATCTTTTCAGGCATTTAAAGTTGCTCGGAAAGGAGAGTATCAACGTTTCCGTCCATTCGAAGAATTGCCAAACCGAAAATTGCTCTGGCATGGTTCACGTGTCACAAATTTTGCTGGTATCCTTTCTCAGGGATTAAGGATTGCTCCCCCAGAAGCCCCAGTGGTAAGTCAATAAGGTGTCCCTTTTTTCTTTACATTTTTTCTGCCACTAGCAGTTAAACTTAGTGCAGATCAATCTGTTGGGAAATGTCTTCAGTGTTCTTTAAAGATCTTCATACAACTTTTGTGTATTATTATTATATATGCTCTACGTTGCATCAAGCACTTTTTTTAAAAAAGTAAATGCTAAAGAACTGTGGATTCTTAATCTGACTGTTCTTTCTCTTTATTTGGAGATTATATATAAAATAGGCCTTTATTCTTTATAATTATCTTAAAAGTTTGGTTTTTCTGGATGTTGCTTGTTATGATATATTTGGTGATCTGATAATATGTATTATGTGTCGTATATTATTAATATATTATACTATGCAATATGCATGTGTATGTTTATATTATACTATGCAATATACATGTGTATGTTTATATTATACTATCAAAATTATTTCAGTATTCAAATGTTTTTTTTTTTTTTTTTAAGTAACATGCTTTCTGCCTTGTGCCACACTTTTTTCTTTTTTTTTTTTTTTTTTTTTTTTTTTTTATTTCCTGTATTTGGTGCATTTAAAAACCAGTCTGAATAACTGAAAAATTTCTGGTATTTGATCATGTGTTCGTGTTTTGAGAAGTGAATTGGGTAAAAACTGGTGTGACTTACATATATACACATACACATATATGAGAAATAGTATTTAAATTATACTGCTGTCTGCAACTACAAGTTTCATAGCAGTAATATTGCTGTCAATCTTCAGGCAGTAAAAGATTATATAAAAGATACTCAGAAAAAAAAATGACTTTCCTGTGACTTGCATTGTTTAATAAATAATAATATGGGCGGGTCGAGGAGATCAGAGGAGGAGTTGGTGATTGTATTTGGTCAGGCATAGCATATAAAGTATCTTCTCTGAGGCCTGGATGTATAACCTTGATAAAGAGACAGATAGGTGGAAGCTATAAGTTTACATCACACATTTTTTATTATGAATTTATTCTCTTGTTAAGCATTCAGCCATCCTCCAATACCTTCCCCAACATTTGTCACCTTTACTGGCAAGCACGTTCTTTACTAATAATTTCCCACTCAATCATGGGGTTTGGTTTACCATCATCCTTCTTCTTCCAATAATACATAGATAGCATGGTCAGACTTTTATAATTAACATTATTCATGCTCATCTTCTGTTTGTAGAATCTTCTTTTCCACTCTCCTTCAGCTATGTTGATATAAAATTTCTCCTCCCTCCACTATATATATGCAATATGGAGAGGGTTTTTTTTTTTTTTTTTTTTATAACATGACATAGAATTTCAGCTAGAAAGTCAACCAGTTCATTTGTTTCTAATAAACCAAAGCAATATGTCTAATATTCAAAACAGCATATTATCTCAATTGTTCTAACTAGATTGATTTAAGTGTATATAAATTTGGGGAGGATGCTCTGTATTATCATGTCTCTTTAGAATTTATTTTTGTTGACAATATTGATTGACCTTTTTTTTTCTTTTTTTTTTTTTTTTTTTTTTTTTTTTTTTTTTTTTTTTTTCTGCTTTCCAGACAGGTTACATGTTTGGTAAAGGTGTCTACTTTGCTGACATGGTATCTAAAAGTGCCAACTATTGCCGTACTTGCAAGAGTGATCCTATTGGCTTGATTCTACTATGTGATGTTGCCTTGGGAAATATGTAAGTATTTTGTTGTGTATTTATATATCAGCAAAATTATCTGGTGTTGACCTATTTCAAGAAAACTTTAGCGAAGAAAACGGCGACTTACCTCGTCAAACCAAGCGACAACACGTCGCGTGTATTCTACGACGGAAAATGTGGCGAAAAAGAAAATTACTTACCAAACAAAAGGGCATGTATTCCGCATGACATGCTGAAAATGGAATATTTGAATTAAAAAACAAGTCCGTCGCAGGAGTCGCTATAAAAGTATTTTGATATGCAAATTACTGAACATCCTCTCCCAGCTGTCGACGAATGAAAAAAAAAAAAAATGTTCGGCCGATAAAAGCAGTTGGTGTTCTCGAATCGAGAGGAGAAAATTCAGGTATTTTGGCTACAGCGTTTGTTAGAGAGGGAGTTATTTTTCTGACTGGTTACGTGCATTGTGATTTGTGAGATAGTACTGGCGAATTGAGTTTTCAGCATTTCTTTCTGCCCCCGATATTCGAGTCTGTACTTACAGTGATTTTTCTTTGTGTTGTGGAAGTAATCTGCAACAAATACTTCCTTTGCTTTCAGAACGCTTACAAAAACTAAATTATACACCGAGCTTTAACCCAAACAACTTCACTTATGGATGAACTATACAAATAGTTTTCAACTATACTTCATGAATTATAAAACCATTGAACCTAATGCATTTATTAACATTTACTTCAACTTTGAACAAAAAATTAACATTATTTAAAATTCATGAAAAAAAAATCTATTTTGTCTGAACATTTTTTTTTTTTTTTTCATTCAGTTCACACCTGTACTATGTCAAATTTTATTATACAAGTCAATATTTTCACAAAATTTGTATTAAATAGTGATGTTGATAAAACTTTCAAGATATATTTACGTCTATATCTGTTTATATTTCTGAGATGAGGTATTATGTAAGCTATTTTACATTATTTTACATACGCTATTTTAGATTATTTGGACTATTGTCCTCATCTTTGTCGCCATATTTATCACAATGTTTCTGCTGTTGTATGTTCTCCACTGCCTTAAGCAGGTATTGAACTCACAGCTCTTTGAGTCCTGTCACTGGATCTAACCAACGCCTTTATCCACTGAGAACTTGGAAAGGTGAATTAACAGGTGATAACTGACATCCATTAGACATGGCATGTGGAACTAGAACAGTCTACTCCAGCGGACGAAATAAAGGGTTCTGTTCGACATTCCAATCACCTGAAGGAGACCGAAGCATAAAACGACCAAAATGTTGTGATAAATATGGCAACAAAGATGAGGACAATAGTCCAAATAATGTAAATAATATTTACATCTGTATGAGCAATATATCATGCAAGTTTGTTTTTAATGTCTAATCTTATTTTAAGTTGGGGGGGTGCAGGGTGGGCTTTGCAGAGTGTGAAAGCTCATTGTTTTCCATAAATATACTCTTTAGCTTAGAAACTCCTTAATCTTGACCACTGTGCAAGCATGTTGTTCAACCTGTTGTATTCATCCAATGTAACTCTGTTTATCACAAAAAAAATTACTTTGTCCAAGTTTTTTTAAAAGTGGTAGGTTGATTGCTTTTGGTGAAGGTGATTTGTCTTTTAGTGCAATCAATTTTGGTGGTTTGTTTCCATCACCAGAATCTGTGTCTAGTGAATTTTGTTTGTTGTGTACCTGATAGAAAGGACAGGCCATGATTTTTGTTGATCTGGACAATATTTTTCTTTGACAGTGGGCGATCTTACTGAAAAACATGTAAACTTGCGAAAATTGGTATGAAATTAAAATGCCAATTTTCTTGTAAAAACTTTTGGCTTGTATAAAAATTATGAAAGTGTTTTCTTTACAAAAAGTTTTTTGCCTAAGATATTTTTTTTTTTTTTTTTTTTCCTTTCTTTTTGTAAGGCATGAACTCACATCTGCCAGTTATGTAACATCGCTACCAAAAGGCAAACACAGTACGAAAGGTAAGTAATTAGATCTCAATACTTTTTTTTTTTTTTTATTTTTAAATCTCTGGTATTTTTACATTTTGTCTCTACCAGAATGGACTTGCAGGAAATGGAGTTGGTCTGTTCTGTTAATTTCCCCCAGGCAATCTTTGAAAAAGAACATTTCAATTTTTTGTTTCTTTTTTTTTTTTTTTTTTTTTTTTTTTTTTTTTTTTTTTTCCTTTTTTTTTTTTTTCTTTTTTTTTTTCTTTTTTTTTTTTTTTTTTTCTTTTTTCTTTTTTTTTTTTTTTTTTCCTTTTTTTTTTTTTTTTTTTTTTTCTTTTTTTTTTCCTTTTTTTTTTTTTTTCTTTTTTTTTTTTTTTTTTTCTTTTTCTTTTTTTTTTTTCTTTTTTCCTTTTTTTTTTTCCTTTTCTCTTTTTCTTTTTCTCTTTTTCCTTTTCTCTTTTCCTTTTTTTTTTTTCCTTTTTCTTTTTCCTTTTCTCTTTTTTTTTTCTTTTTTCTTTTTCTTTTTCTTTTTTTTTTCTTTTTTCCTTTTTCTTTCTTTTTTTCTTTTCCTTTTTTTTTTTTCTTTTTTCTCTTTTTTTTCTCTTTTCCTTTTTCTTTTTTTCTTTTCTTTTTCTCCTTTTTTTTTTCCTTTTTCTTTTCTTTTTTCTCTTTTTTCTTTTTTTTTTCCTTTTCTTTCATTTTTTTTTTTCTCTTTTTCTTTTTCTTTTTTTTTTTTTTTTTCCTTTTCTTTTCCTTTTCTTCTTTTTTTTTTTTCTTTTTTTTTTTTTTTTTTTTCTTTTTTTTTTCCTTTTCTTTTTCTTTTTTTTTTCTTTTTTTCTTTTTTCTTTTTTTCTTTTTCTTTTCTTTTTTTTTTTTTCTTTCTTTCTTTTTTTTCTTTTCTTCTTTGTTTCTTTCTTTTTCTTTCTTTCTTTTTTTCTTTCTTCTTTCTTTTTCTTTCTTCTTTGTTTCTTTCTTTTTTTTTCTTTCTTTTTTTTTTTCTTCTTTCTTTCTTTTCTTCTTTTCTTTTCTTTCTTTCTTTCTTTTCTTTTTTCCTTTTCTTTCTTTCTTCTTTTCTTTCTTTTTTTTTTCTTTTTTTCTTTTCTTTCTTTTTTCTTCTCTTCTTTTTCTTCTTTTCTCTTCTCTCTCTTTTTCTTCTCTCTTTTTCTCCTTTTTTCTTTTTTTTTTCTTTCTTTTCTTTCTTTTTCTTTTTTTTCTCTCTTTCTTTTTTCTCTTTCTCTTTTCTTTTTTCTCTCTTTTTCTTTTCTCTTTCTTTTTTCTTTCTTTCTTTCTCTTTCTTTCTCTCTTTCTCTTTCTCTTTTTTCTTCTCTTTTTTTCTTTTTTTTTTTTCTCTTTCTTTTTAGTTCTCTTTTTTAAATCTTTTCTCTCTTTTTTCTCTTTTTCTTTCCTTTTTTTCAGGATTTTTTCTTCTATCCTTTTTGGAGGGATACTGAGTGTGCAAGAATATAAAAATAAGAAAAACATTAAGGAGTGAAAATAATAAAAGAACACCTAAGGTAGCAATTAACATTGATTGCTTCTAAATTTTTGAAGATCAAAGTTGACTGGGAAGCAAAAAACCGCAAGTGAGAGAAGCTGTTAGCATAGAAGTTATGCTTACCTCTGGATTGTCATGTTCTGTCTCCTTGAACTCTGTCCCCTTGAACTCTGTCCTTTTATTGTTCTCTATTTCCTTCACTCTCAGTAATCCCTTGCCTCTCAGAATTCTTATTGCTTGCTTGGAATTTATTTTAAATACATTTACAGGATAGCCTCCTTTTTAAGAAAAGGGAGATAATAACCAATTTCAATTATGTGAATGTTTTGAATTCCAATAATACTGTTTCTGCATTTGACTTTTTTTTTTTTTTTTTTTTTTTCCTCTCTCTCTCCAGGTTGTGGTATGACTATTCCTGATCCTCAAGGCAGTTATATTGGTTCTGACAAAATGGAGATCCCAATGGGCAAAGGTGTCCCATCCAATGTTAGCAATTCTAGTTTGCTCTACAATGAGTATCCTTTTTTTTTTTCATTACTTGGTAAATGTGGATTCATTTACTTGACTATTTTACTTATTGAAATGTCAGACTATCAACGATTCATAATTTGATGTTATCAGGATGGATTTAAATTTTTTATTTTTATATTGAAAATCTTTCTTTTCCTGGTGGCTAGTGTTACCAACACTAAGCATCAGGGTTACATGAACTTTTTCTTTTTTATTCTTGAAAATGTTTACAATGTAAACGGGGTTGGGTTTGTTTGTTTTTTTGTTTTTGTTTTTTTTTTTTTTCTTTCTCTCCAGGGGTCTGAACTTGTTCTGAAGTGGGGAGTTATACACATTTACTATTTGGAGAAAAAATGGTATATGAGCAAACATTACGATTTTGATTTTAGAAACTGATGAAAATGTTCCAGATGAACCCTGAAAAAAGAAAAGGGGGATACTCATGGACATGTACAATATTTGGGGATACTTTTAGTTCTCTCTTTCCTCACTCCCTAAAATAGATTTCAGAGGTGACTAAAAAATTTGCCCAACCTTCCAAATTCCCCTCAAGAATTTAAAAGCCGTTATAAAAGAATGTGTTGCAAATTTACTTAGACTTGCCAAAAACAAATCTGTACTCTTAAATTTCTGTTAAAAAGAAAGTTTAATCTAACAAAAATTGTTCAAATAACATCATTTAAAGTTTCCACTTGAATTTTAATTAATTCTATAAAATTCTGTATTTAAAAATGTAACATATTTAAGACAATATAAAAAAAATAATCTAATTACCATCTTATCTATAATTCTCAAAATATATGTATGTATGTATGTGTGTGAGTGGATGTTTATGCATTTCCAGTTTTTATCCAATTTTGATGAATTGTTTGATAGATAATTCTTCAGTGCCAGTTTTGAGTCCAAATTGTTGGCAACAATGGCTCTCCACTACTTCCTGTCCATTATAACTCTCAGCAATGTTTTACTATTTACTGTTCTTGCATATATATCTTTCATAAAAACTAATAAAAATAGTTTAAATTCTAACAATATTATTTATTATACAGTTCCCTTTTCAGCACCCCCCCCCCATCAAATTGTGATTTTTCTGTGGTGAAAGCAATAATTGCTATCTGATATGTTACACAAAAATATTCAGATGTTTTAACAATTATTTGCAGAATAATCTTATTGATCTCACAAATTGGAATTCATTTTCATTCATCACTCTTGTGTAAGCATTGACATTTTTATTCTTCTTTGAATTTGTCTATATTTCTGAGATGAGGTATTATGTACAGTATTTACATTAGTCGGACTATTGTCCTCATCTTTGTCGCCATATTTGTCACAACGTTTCGGCCGTTGTACGCTCCGGCCTTCTTCAGGTGGTTGGAATTTCGAACAGAACTTTGAATTTGTGCACGTTTTCTACATGTTTTATTTCCTTAACCCTTTTTCCAGGTATATTGTTTATGACATAGCACAGGTGAATATCAAATACCTTCTGAAGCTGAAATTCAATTACAAATGGTAAAGCTATGATTCTTTGTACAGAGACAGACAGATCTAACCCAACGACATCATTCAAGCATTAGACACATGAACATAATTTGACCCCAGCACTATCATTTGGCCTTACCTATTTGTGCTGCACTCTGGCCTTATCTATTCTTTTCGTCTGTGATCTCTGGAGTGGAATTGTTCATTTGGAGACATTTTAAGAATCTGAGCCTCCATTCCTTACTATATATTCACTATATTCTCATTATTTCTTCAAAACTTAAAAGGTTTCAGATTGTTCGCGGTTTAGTATACACACGATTTGGATGTATATTGTAAAGTCTGAATTTCAATAAAGAATATTCTGAAGAAAGTTAAATGATGCAAAACTAAATTACGATTCAGTTAGTAATTTTTTAGTTTTTTTTTTTTTCTCTTTTATTAAAGAATGTTGGCAAGAGGCTTTTTTTCTTTTCTTTTTTTCTTTTTTTTTCTTTTTTTTTCTTTTTTTTCTTTTTTTTTTTTTTTTTTTTTTTTTTTTTTTTTTCTTTTTTTCTTTTTTTTTTTTTTTTTTTTTTTTTTTTTTTTTTTTTTTTTTTTTTTTTTTTTTTTTTTTTTTTTTCTTGCCATGAATGTACAAGGTGGGTGTTGAAAAGATCTTAGCCTGACTAGGTAGAGTGACCTAAAGGCATAAAGCGTATATATTTAATTCATTCAATTTAATTCAAAACTTTTTGCATCTAAATCCCCCATAAACCACCACCACCAAATCAGAAAATGTTTGCTCATTGAAATATTTATCTACAGCTAGTCTTTGAATCATTTTAAAAAAAATTTCTTTCTTTCTTTCAAACTCCTTTTTAAAGTTTGGAAACTAAAGTCAGATGAAACAAAATCAGATAAGTCTAGTAGATCATCTTTGCACTCAAGTCACAAATTCTTCAAAACATTTAACCAACCATTTGAGCAGGTGCCTTGTTCTGTTACCTTTGCCATTTTTTTTTTCTTTCAGTGCCTCCTTTGACAGGCACAGCAAGTTATAGTAATATTCTGCATTGATTGTTTTGCTTGTCTGAAGATAGTCATCAAAATATCTTCCTTATCTGAAATAAACTGTAGTCATAACTTTTCCTGCTGACTCTTGAGTCTCAAATTTCTTTGGCCCTGGAGAAATAATACTGCCACTTCATGGTCTCGAGATCTTAGTCATGTAATCAGATTTCATCAACCGTGACTAATTGTTCTAAAACATTATCACTAGATATCTGAAAAGGCTGCAACATCATCAGCGCGCCTTACAAATGTCCACTTTATGTTGTTTCTAGTTGCTATTCAAACATTTTTGTACCCACTTGGCTGACAGCTTCTACGTAACCTGACTTCTCAGGAATTACAAACTCATCACATTCTCTGAATATGTCTATTATTTCAGCAGTACTTTTGCTCTAAATTTGTGGATTGGACTAAAATTAAAACATGAATTTGATCAACAATTTTGGGAATTGGCACTGTTGGAGGCTTCCCATACTTTGGTTTAAAAATCTCTAGGCAGGAAGTTGGCACGCCACTTCTCAGCTGAGTAAGATGGACATTTGCCACCCAGTATTTGCATCATACACTCATGGATTTCCTTTGGAGTTATCTTCTGCAGGAACAAGAACTTAATGATGGTCCAAAGTTTTACACTTGAAAAGGTCCTTTTTCTTTCTTTTCCTTTCCTTCTTTTCCTTTCCTTCTTTTCCTTTCCTTCTTTTCCTTTCCTTCTTTTCCTTTCCTCCTTTTCCTTTCCTCCTTTTCCTTTCCTAATGACATGATTCAATCAACAATCTAAAACAAATTCAAAAATAGATGTCAGAATTTTAAAAATTTGCATTTTGCAATGTAAAACAATACTCCTTTTGATTAGTGATAAAATAATATTCAGATTTTGGGAAGTAGATCTGGCCAGGGACTTTTCGACACCCACTCATAATGCCTGTGTTTGAAGTGTAATCTTCTTGAGGGAAAGCTTAAAATATGATTTTCATTTTTTTTCCCAACCACAGAACATCACTGACAAGCAAAGACTATAGAAAGATTTAATTTTATACAAATATGAAACTGTTGTTTGAAAATCTTGATTGAGTTAGTTTTGATTGAATATGGAGTGTGACTTAATTGTAGCTAAGGGCATTTGTGCATTAATTATTTTCTTTTTCAGGAAAGAAAACATTTGTCTTTAAACAAAATTTAATTTTGTCTCATGAGCCTTATTTTTTTTTCTTTCATTTCATCCTTCAAATTTTATACCTTTTAATTTGAATCTTTCATCTTCCAAGTTACATGCGTACACACACACATATTTCTCAAATTTACTTTCAAAGAAATAAATATTCAGTATACAAATTAAATGTCCAACAAGCTGTGGAATTTTTTTTAATGTTAGGCAAAATAGCCGTAGATTCCTTACTATAAAACACCTTTTCAGTTGTGATTTAGTCATTTTAGATTAAAAAAATATTAAATGTCTCTTCTATTAAAAAATTCTTATTCAAGGCAAATTTCTATAATAATCTAAAATTTAATTGCCAGTAATAACATAATACACTGGGTTTATTAATATTTTCATCCAGTTAACATAGATTGTCACCTATTCAATCTTTTTATCTAATCTTCTCACATTGAAAGATGCTAGCAAAAGGAGATTTAAAAAAAAAAAAAAAGAAATTGTTATGGCTGCTCTATTTTTAAAATTTGTCTTTGCTGACAGTTTGGGTGGGGATAACTAAAATCATATTTTCTTTTGATATGTTCATAAATTTTTTATTTATTTTTTTTTTTTATTTTTTTTTTTTTATTTTTTTTTTTTTTTTTTTTTTTTTTTTTTTTTTTTTTAATACTTGTTGCTGTAGAATTTCTTAATGCTTATTTGCAACTAAAAATAATTTTATGACTGATAGTAAATAATTTGTTTATATTTTCAAATGTTGGCCTGTTAGCATTCAATGTTGAACCTTTCAACAGAGCTGCTGATGCTGGTTTCTATTTTGATTCAATACTCAACAGTTTTTTTGTTTTTTTTTTGTTATTGTAAAAGAAAGCACTGAAGAGCATCTGCAAAAAATTGATATTACAAAAGGTTTATAAATTTTTAACAATAAAGATTAAATAAAACCACTTCCAAAAATATTTACTATACTTGTTTCAATTTTATTTTTCTCTTTTCAGTTTTTTTTTTTTTTTTTTTTTTTTTTTTTTTCCTAATGTAATTGATTCCAGAAATTTTTGATCTATTTATTTGCAAAAGCTGGATCTTTTGAAACATGGAAGTACTATCATATTTGTGTGTGTTTTTTTTTTTTTGTTTTTTTTTTTTTTTTTTTTTTTTTTTTTTTTTTTTTTTTTTTTACAGCTTATCAAGCCTTTGCAGGTTATTTAAAACAAGAACTTATTTTGGATTTTAAGAATAATCTTTTGTTTTTGAGAATAACAATGATTTTTTCCAGATACTAGTTTTACCATTTAACCTATAGCTGGAGCGAGGAGATGAGTTCATACCTTTCTCAAGGTTGTAACAAACCTGATGGAAATTTGAATTTTGTACTAGCACTAAAACTGGCATGGTGAAAAGAATTTCACAGCTTAAGCAATTAGAATAAAGCTGTTCATACAAGAACCATTGTGTTAGCCCAAGTGCTGGCATGCCGAAAACATTTGATTGTCCAATATGGACATAGAATATAGCTCTTCATATGAGCAACTTTGTACTAGCCATTTATTGCTTTTCACTGCTGGCTTGTTCTCCTAAAACTGGTTCAGGTTCACCTATTGCTTTTCAGTTGCTGCTGTATTTCTGTGCAGCTCAGTTTCAACAGGTTCTCAAATTTGGGATCTCATTAAGTATTGTCGGAGTGAGGTCAGGTTATATCACTGGCATTTGGGAATGAGATGCAAACAGTAGGAGTTGACAGTCTCACCAAGGTTTATGACTATTCTCCATTAGCAGTAAGTAGCACGTGGACTATTATCCTTTTGCCCATTTTAAACTCTGCTAATGGAGAATGGTTGTAAACCTTAGTGAGACTGTCAACTCTTTATTGGTTCTAGTGGGTAATGAAAAAAAAAAAAAAAAAAAAATCTATGTAACATGTTTCATACATAGAAGGAACTTCTTCAGACTAATAATGGTTTTATCGATAGTCTGTTGTATAATTGGGGAGAAATGCAACAAATGTCGATTACAATATTTCATTGAAAATGCTAAAGATACAAACACTTAGCTTTAAATTTTTATGTATCTAGAGTCATACTTCAGCGTTCAATCATTTTTTTTTTTTTATTTTCACTATTATTTTTAAATATACCACATTGTATAAGCGTTAGTTTTGTAAAGAAAGGAGATGTGTGATCCTGGATTTAAATTTACCATAATCTGAAATTAGTGCACATTCTATACATTTTTGCCTTGATAAATTACTTTCATTTTTAATTAAAACTGCATCCTTTAATCGTAAATTATGGTTGAGACTGTTTACAGTGAATGAATAATACACAGTGGAATGTTTTAGAAAAGATCCCTTTTATATTCATATAAACTTTTATTTAAATTCCAAGGTGTTTCACCTATATATTTATTTAGCTCTCTTTTTTTTTTTTTTTTTTTTTGTCTTTTC
Organism: Acanthosepion pharaonis; assembly: GCA_903632075.3. NCBI lineage: Eukaryota > Metazoa > Mollusca > Cephalopoda > Sepiida > Sepiidae > Acanthosepion > Acanthosepion pharaonis. The sequence goes on from CAHIKZ030001345.1 coordinate 532,852, forward strand.
AATTGTAGGCATTAAGTTGGTATGTAGTATTGTTTTTTTTTTTTTTTTTATATAGGAATAAAGTGTGGCTGCCGACACTCGAGTTTGAACATAGATCGCCAGTGAACAAACACAGGCGACCCCATTACTGAATTAAGTAAACCACGTAACCATAGAGGAAACACATGTATGGGAGGTAGCATGTGCCTAATTGATCGCATTTCTATTCTATCCTCTATTATGGATCACTATTTCTAGTCTATCCTCTTACTGTACGGACAGCTATTCTCTACTCTATTCACTATACTATTTCTCTATTCGGATCACTATACAGTGATTACTATTAAGTGATTATTATAGAGCGAGTACTATTAGTGTGAGTGCTATTCAAAGGCATCTGACACCAGTATTGTTCAATGGCATGCTATAGTTGTATCTATGATTACAAAGTCTGTACTACAACAAGCATTACAAAAGTGACAAGTATTTGTTGGCATCACAAGTGTCAAACAAGTGTTCATTGACATCACAAAAATGGTTTTATTAAGGTTATTTGTATTTTTTTGTAAGCTTTCCTGTTTGCATTGTGTATGAAGCAGTTAGGATACTGGAAAAAATTGAAAAGTATTTTCAATGTTTTTTATATATATATATATATATATATTTTTGGGGGTTAGAAATTCTTAATGCACTTATGGAGAAATCTATAATTATTCCATAAATGTAAAACTAACTAGCATGTTTCACTTACTATGTGGAATCAATTTTTTTTTTTTTTTTTTTTAATAGTTAAAGAAAATGACATACAAAAAGTGTTTGTCAAAATATATCCCATCATATTCTTTTTTTTTTTTTTTTTTTTTCTGTTGGCATCATTGTACCAGAAGCTTATACCATTTGGGTGGTTTAAATGCATAAAAATCCCTGCCCCCATTTTCAATCTCATTCACATTGTTGATCCTCCGTCCATGCTGGAGATGACTCCGATGGCTTGGAAAAGGTGATAATCTGATTAAAGGTCTGGACTAAGCAAATTGAGGCAACACTCTCAGCACTTCAAGTTGTCATATTGGCAGCCTATATTGTGACATTGTTTTGCTGTAGAAGTGCACAGCTTCAAATGACCAATGCTGGGTAGTAGGTGTTCAACGCATCATACTTGCTGCAGTTGTTTGAGTATAAAGTTAAGCGTTCACAGCATGACCATTTGGGACAAGCTCAGCATGCACCCCCCCACAAAATTCCATCAAACACACATGACCTTTTTGTTCTCTGTTCAAACCACCCTTCTTTAATCTTTAGCATACTGCATTCTTAATATTACTTCCCTTTCCACTGCATTCTTTTTCAAGGCCTCTCAATTGCAGTATCCTTGTTAATTTCACTCAAAGTTGTTTTCTGTTGCCATAACAGGATATGACAACACAACTATGAAGTTCAAACCCACTATTATTCAGGGATCAGTCACCTTCGGTGGCAGGATAAACTTTTTGTATAACAAAACACATACAGAGAAATAAAGGTTAACAACAGGTTCTGAATCCTGGTCAGAATGAAGCTACTGATTTCTCATTAGGATTACAAAAATGGACGCATTTTTTTTTCCCCCAGTTACAATCTAATAGCAAAACAGGCATCTTGAAGTTTTACCAGCAATTGTTTGCCAATGTTCACACTTCATTGAGCCTGGTCATTGGCCAGTTCATGAGGAATTTCTTGACACCATCTGTACAAATTTTTGGAAGTGTCAGTTGATAGTGCTTTGTGAAGGACCACATTCTACTGACAATGTATGATTGCTTGTGCTTGGCCATTCAGCCATTTCAAGCAAGGCTTCATCTTTCATAACAGAAGGTCTCCCTAATCTTGGTTGTGTGTCACCTAGAAACATCTGAACCAGTTTTGTGCCACATGTTTCTTGACAGTCTTTGGGCTTTCCACATCACTAACTCCTGCCCTTGCATTCAGTCCTTTTTCCCCCCACAGATATCATAGAATGGCTCTAATTGCAATTTATTTTGCCACTCATTATCAAAGCTGTAAAATAAGGAATAAACAGTGAATGTTTGTTATAGTGTTTTTTCAAGCATAGCTTAGATGTGGCACAAGGCTGAAAGTAAGGGGGTACTCATTGAGGATTGAACTCACTACTCAGTTGTAATTATTCTAGCGAGACAAACTTGCTGACCATTACACCAACTCTAGGTGCCTCGAAAATGATTTTCTAAGCATAGCTTAGATGTGGCACATGGCTGAAAGTGTGGAGGACCCAGTGAGGATCGAAATCATTATTGAATTGTAAATTATCTAGCAAGACAAGCTTGCTAACCATTACACCATACTGAAGTGCCCTGTGAATGTTTGTTATATATAAAAATAAAGAATAAACAGTTCAGCAACATTATTTACATTATTCAGGTTGTTAACCTCATCTTCATTGTCATTCACCTTTTGGCCGTTGTACACTCCAGCATTCTTCAGGTGATTTGAATTTCAAACCGATCCTTTTATTTCATCTGCTGCAGTAGATTGTTCTAGTTCCACATGCCATGTCTCTTCCAGATTTTTCAGTTATTTCCCTTTAACTCAACTCTCAGTTTTTTTGGCTCACCTCTGCTGTAGCCTGATATTGAACTCACAACTCTTTGGGTCTAGTCACTGAATCTAACCAATGCCTTTATCCACTGGGGCATGTGTCCTTGAGAATGTTGTGAATATGGCAATAAAGATGAGGATAACAGTCTGAATAATGTAAGTAATCATAAAACTTCATCTCAGAGATAATCACCAACAATTGGACAATATGTATCAAATTAATAATATAACATTTTGAATACAAGTTTCCAAAAATCATCAGAGAAAATCCCAAACAACTTTCAACTCAACCTGGTATGTATTTCTTGTGATATTTTTTTACTATTTTGTAAATTCCTGCTTCAGATTGAATGTTGTCATTATTTTGCTTTGTTTTAATTAAATCTTATTGTTTTTGAAGTAGTTGAAACAAATTTTATATTAAGTTCAGATAAACGGTTTTCATTTGTAGAGATGAAAAAGGTTTTTTTTTTTTTTTTTTTCTATTTTGTCATTCAATTATCAACTATTAATGTGATATATAGATTTGTAATAATAATTTGTATAAAGACTCAAATGCACAGGCCGGTAGACATTAAAAAAAAATTCTACTCAAACGTGGATTCACTAAATATAACGTTTAAAGTCATAAATAAATTTGTATATCATATCTTTCACATTGTTCTTTCTACTTAACCTTTGAACTGAACAAACTTCAGGCTGCTGGTACTATAACAAAAATCACAAATTTTCACAGATTTATTTTATATTCACAAACTAGAAATTGTGGAACATTAAATTTGTGAATTTCCGATAATATCTCTGAGTTGAGGCAGCATAACTTTTTACACCGTTTACATTATTTGACATGATTTCCTCATCTTTATTACCATATTAACCTTGTGTAAGCTATAGTAAATTAAAGATAACCACCAAGCCTGACAGATACCCAATACCAAACGCCAACAGTCAGTACTTGAAATTGGGTAATAAAATATTTTTCAAAAATTGATTTACTGCAGCTTGCCATTAAATATTGATAGGAGATAGAAAATACAGTATTGGTAATACCATTTGGACTTTTTGAATATTTGTACCTGCCTTTTGGTCTGTGAAATCCAATGGCAAAGTTCTTTGGACAACATTTTTCTTCAGCTCACATGTATTTTTGTGTATGTGGATAATTTTCTCTGAAATGAAGCAATCACGAAAATATAATAAAATTCTAATTTTTTCAAGAAAATAGCCTGAAAAGTTCACTAGACAAGTGTCAATTCTTCAAGAGAAATCTTGAATTTCTGGCCTAAAATGTTAGAAAAGGCTTAAGCTTGTCAGCAGTGACAACACAGAAAATAAATTAATTCCTTAAAGACACTGACTCAAAGTCACTGTCAGTTTTTTTGTGATTGGTATATTTCTATGGGAAACTTGGTAACAGAATATCTGCAACCTGTGGTATCATGGGTTGCAGATATTCTGTTACCACTTAGGGAACTGATCAAGAAATATTGCAACATCAAAACATTACAGTTCACTGCTACTAAAAAGGAGGCCTTTTCAAGTATTAAAAAAAGTTCTACCACATTGGTTGTATTTTCTTACCCTGACTAAAATATTACAATGTCATTTTCAAAAAATGTATTGCTGGTAATAATTTTTTTCTTCAAAAATTCATTGCTGGTAATAACCTTTTACAAAATGTATTGCTGGTATTTAAACTTATTTTTGCACTTTCATAGTGTTTTGATCCCAGTTTGAGTGTCAAATATTTGCCCATAGCTGCTAATTAAGAGGTAGTTTCACACTCCTCAAAACCTGATCAGAGGCCTTGCTGTTGGATATAGTTTATCATCATACCCAGGATGACATTTGATTGGAAACTGTTAGTTGCATATTTATCAGTATTGCATTTTACACTACAAACTAAAAAGGAAGCATGTGACTTTGTTCATGCATCACAAACCCTTATTATCATCCTTCCATAAAACAGCACAAGTGAAATCAGACAAGCAACAACTTTGATTACTGAATGTTTCAGATATTCTGTACATCCATAGTAAGGATAACATTGCTGCTGACTGTTTTTAAGGCCAGTATACAGTAACTATAGAATTCTGATTTACCTGCTCTTGTTGAGTAATAAGAATGTGACAGCATACATAAATAGAATTAAAGCTAATACCACTGATGACAAGACAGTACTATTACATCTCAACACCTTACCCAAGACTAATTCTACAAGGGTTGCACAAGGCAATTTGTAATGCATTCCACAATATGTTACACTTAGCATCTACATTGAATCTGATCAAGTCTTGTTGCTTTTGACATGGACAATAGTATATATCCATAGACCAAAGACTGCTTCAGTTATCAACAAAGCAAAGTTAATTGCCATACTATGTTAGCAGCAGTTCCATTTTTATCAACCTCTACGTAATTTGAAACACTACATATTGACATTGGAGGCCCTTTACCACCAGCCACCACTCATCATCAATAAAATATATCCAAACATGCATTGACAGAGCAAACAAATGGATTGAAACCACATCTATGCAAGATACTTCATTTGCAGCAGCCATCATGTTCTTTTTAAATGCATGAATATTTCGCTTTGGTGTTCGCTTTTATGTTGCTACTGACAGAGGGACTCAATTTAAAAGAGAGCTGTCAGAACTAATAGGCAAGACAGCATAACCCTCAATGATCAAATAGAATCATTGAGAAACAACACAAGATAATTATAACTGTCATAATGGCAAGAAATCAAAATTTATTAGATGGCATGCCAATAATAATACTTTGTTTTATGAAACCTACCAACAGACAAAAGTTATTAACTGTTGTCTTTACAATTATTTCATTGCTGTTACCCAGGCCCATGGTTAAAAAAGAATCAATGAATTTCAGCAATTAAGAAAATTGGCAATTATCATAGGAAATGCTGAAACTGGAAACTGAATTTTTCTCTGAAGGATGTCTATACACTGTTCTAAAGCCTTTAATTCCTCATGAGATAAAGCAATATATGCCTGGCTATGTACTAAAAAGAAATGAAAAGCCTTTCATGATTAAGTTCTATATGCTGGAAACCAGTAAAATATGTGTTTAGACTTGAAGTTTAGCACATAGTCATGACTGACTTCAGGTGACCTAAAACCAAAATGTCAAACCCTGTTGACAGTGGAGTGACACCTCATGAAGTATGCATCTACCTAGAATGATATATCAGATGAGAACTCATTTCATCTACAGCAACCTGACCAAACAGTACATAAAAACTACACATGGTTATTTTATTCCACATGATTAAAGGTATTTGTAAGTTCTGCTTATGGCCAGGGATATATTGTCATGTTTAGCATTAAAAAAAGAAAAGAAAAATTTTACTCAGCTGATACCTAATGCCACAACTTGTGGTAAAGAAGTCAGCTCATTTCTTTTCTCCACTAACTGTGCTTGGAGTAGAATATAAACATTGGCACCTCCCCAAAAGCAGAACAACAATTGAACCTGCATACACCCACAATAAATGAACCCACATATACATTGTTGTGGCATCCTATTGGTTCACACAAACCAATTCTTAAAATTATAAAAGCTTAGCAAACTGGTTGTTGGATTATCTGAAAATAATCTCATATATTAATAGCCAATATATAATAGCTAAAAATATAATTAAAACCATTGCTGTAAGTTCTGCAGAGGGTGAAAGAGGGTTTCCTGTGATGAACATAATTTATTCTGACACAAGGGGTCATTTTGAAGTTAAAAATTTGGCAAATCTTCTAGGTATAAATTTGATAGGTTTTCCATTGGAATTTTGAGACTGCAGCGATTCAGTTCAAATGTGGCATGAGTCAAAAAAGCAGTTTATTTCTGAACAGAAATATGATGAGAACAAAATTTCAATCTGGAAATATCTTAATAAATAAATGTTTTCTATTAAATTATGAAAATGGTTTAATTCTTTTTGATACTAAAGTGGTTTATTTCCATTCTCAGACTGAAAAAGAAAATAAACAGAATACCTTAGTAAGAAGATTACCTGCTTTTCTAGAACCAATTCCTTGGGGTGTTTTGTAGGACCCTTGTATATATGTGGTATTGTGGCATGTTCAGCATTGAAAGGTGATGGAATAGTTTGTAGACTCGTCCTTTCCTACCTATCACCCCTAGTAACAGAACAGTCTATACCTTACGCCTACGTACGGAAAACTTCGACCAATAAAAAAACGTACTAGGCGAATCAACAAATCTCATTGGTTAACGATACAATAATCTGAAAGTTTCACATGCAAAACAAAATTGCGCCAAAACTTCTTTGAACCGATTTTGGACTTTCAAAAACATATAAAAGAAAATGCCGACTGACCAAAGCAGTCAGAGACGAACATCCACAGAGAAATTGCCAACATACTCCATGTCACTCGAAATCACGACTTTACCGCGCAAAAGTACATCAACGCTGACTCACTTGCAATTTAAGCTTGACCAACTCTGTGGACATCAAATCACAAACCTAAAACATCTTTGCTTATCCAAAGTGAACTATACTCACTACATTATTAAGTAAAAATCAACATTCGAATGATTCAGAAATATTACAGTCAAAGGTAGACCACTCTATAAGAACTCATTCCTAAATACACTTAACATCGACATTTTTAATGTTAATTAACACAATTCCAGAAAGACTGTAACTGAACATACAAATACAAAAAGAGACATACCGAAACCTCAAATATCACACACACTTTCCCATAGTAACATAGACCAAAATATCCTGTATATATATTACTTTTAATTGTATATAAATGTTTGGTTGGTTTCTAAATTGAATATGTCTTGTTTTTGATTGTATTTAAAATTCGTTTATTTATTTGTTTGTGGATGCAGAAAGTCACGCAACCTACACAAATTCCTTCTGATTCACTCAATTACAATTAATTAATTCTGCACATCCCCAACAAGTTCTTGTGGTGAATGTGTAATTGTAATGAATGAATAGGTCATGATTGTGGTTAACTAGAAATAGGATAGCTAGTGAAAGACCAGCCTTTACCCACTTCCCCTTCGGCCTTGTGCCACAATTTTGTATTTTTTACAAAATAAATATATTTCTAGAACCGGTTCCAGGAAATTTGGGATCCCATTATTTATTGCATACACCCACAGTCACAAAAGTTTCCTTTATCAATTTATTTTAAAGTTTATTTCAGTTCAGAGATAAATTGGAGTGGGAGTATTATGTTGCACCAATCTTACAAGTTTGGTGAAAATATCTTGGAAAAAACAAGATTCGAAATATCAGCTTTGCCTATTTGAAATTTCAGATTTTACGTTAATAAGAATTAAGAGTTATCTGCCCTTAGATCTTTTCCCATTCACCAGAAATAATAACCAAGATGGCGTCTCCAAGTGCGGGCAATTCGGATGTCGATGCTGGTGAGTTTTTGCGATTTTTTGTCCGCATAATCAGTCCTAGGCTAGAAATTACTTTGTTGGGCCTATCGAACAGCAGAAACATCAACAGTACTCGTATAACTACATTTTGAAGTTCAACTATCTTGTTTGAGCAACTTGTAAAAGATATTTCTCAAATTATTATGAAACTAATTTTTTTTAAAAGCGAAGTAGATTTATTTTTCTGTGAGTTTTTTCTTTTTTTTATACTTTTGTATATTTCAGTTAAATAAAAAATGATGGCTAAAAAATATTAATTTTTCTGTCATCACTTAATATTCAATTCACTATTCAGTGGATTATTCATGTTGTCAAAAACTTTAAAAAACAAATGACGTATTTTTTAATGAGTTCTGATTTAAAAGAAGAAAAAAAGAAGAGAAATGATCGCGCTAAAAAATAATAATTTTTAGGATTCGGAATCTGATGTTTGGTTTTATTTTTAGAAAATGATTAAGAAAAGAAAAATGATTGTTTTTTTTTTTCCTTCAAGACGGAAGAAGCAATGTCTGCACTGCAGTAGAAATCGTGACTAAACAGTAAACATAAAATAGAAAACTGTACCGAAAACGGAAAAATAAACAAATTACCAAAAAATTGAAAAGAAACAAGAAAGTGTAAATAAACTTTTTAGTATTTCGACAGGAAAAATTAAAAATTTAATTCAAACTCAGCAATTTTGAAAAATTCAACTTAAATCATGAATTGTCTTTTCCTCTACATCACATGAAAGACTTAGTGAAGTAAATTTAAATTGAATCTGATTTCAAAGTCATCATTCATGATTTAGATTTAGTATATTATTCTATATAAATTATAAGAACTAAATTACGATATTTTTCACTGCCAATTGATAGAGATATTAGAATTATTCATACGGTTTACCACTGACTTTCACTTTGTCTATTTTGAAGATTGAAGAAGAAAAAAAGGTGTGACAAGAAGAAAGAAACATTTTATTTTCTTCTTATCTTACCTTGTAAATGTCGAGGAACAAGCAAACACTTCTTTTAATTAATTGCTTAAAAAAAAGTTACTCACATCTTATGTTCCATTAATTAACAGAACTTATTATATTTTTCAAAAGAGAAAAAAATTCCCCAGTCTTTAAGAAAAAAAGTTTATATCAAGATTTTTAAAATTCAGTTTCAAATTCAGAATTTTTGCACCTCTTATAATTCTAGTAGCAGAAACAAAGAATTTATTTAATTATTAAATTTTTGAATAAGATTTAAGTTTGATGCAATAATAAACTTTTAAACATTACATTTTAATAATTGCGTCAAATCTCTGGTGTTTCATTCAACAAAAATAGTTTGACTTTTAAATATTCATAATATTTTTAATGTACGTACTGTAGTTTTCTTAAATGAAAAATAATGCGATTTACTTTAAAAAAAGGGAATTCTTTCTTTCTCTGATATTATTGATTATTAGAATACTATTCGAATTGAAGCCTTATCAATTATTTTCCCAAATTAATATTATTTGATATCTTTTAGTTTTAAGCCTAACCTTTAAAAAAACAAAGAGTTAAACTAAAAGCAATTATCTTCAAACCTAACGCAACAAAAATCAAAATGGGGCCTTTTATTTTATTAATGATTCCTGATTATTTTTTTATCTTCTCATAAAAAAAAGGTTCATTTTTTTCATAAAATGAACTTTTTCCCTGTTATCCTTGTGTAAACATTTTTGTTTTGATTTTTTTAAATCCTTTTTTTTTTTTGCATTTGTGTACTTTCTATGAGACCTAGACTTTTTTTTGCATTACGCACATGTAGGTTTTTTTTAAACTTATGGAAAATTAAGTTTTTAGTTTTATGAACTTCGTTTATGTGCCATATTCCTTCGATGATGGCTCTTTAAAATCTTATGTTTTTCTTTTCTTTTTTTCTTCGTAGCTTTTAGTTTTTATTTAATTTTTTTTATTTATTATTCCCATTCCCTGTTCTGACATTTATCTTCACAAGCTTCTTAGTTAGTTTTTACATACTGCTTTCCTCTGTCTTTTTTGCCCTCAATGTCCCGTGTCAGATTCTCCAAGCCCGCTTTTCTCATTTATGTGGTCCCAGAAATTTCAACCGTCTCTTTTCTGATTCTAAGTAAAAGTTCCTTTTTGTTTCCATTTCCCTTAAAAAACTTCTTTCTTGCTCATATATTTTATTTTTGTCCATGTTATTATCAGCAATTCTTCTGTCTAACCACATTTCTGTTGCATCCAAGTCTGTGAGGAAATTGTCCAGTATTCACTGCTATAGGGCAGATATTACATCATAACAGTTCAGCACACTCTTTTGTTTGTTTCTCATTAAATTTTCCTGTATCTTTATATCTTGTTTATCTTTTGGAAAGGATTTTCTATCATTCCAATACACCTTTGGATTTTTGTTATATTTTCCATCGTCTGTTAAAAAGACATTTCTCAGAAATGTCTGAACTTTCTTGATTTTGATGGCACCAATTTGCATCTTGCACCTTGGGCTGTTCCTCTTGCTGACAACCATACATTCTGATTAACCCTTTCTTCTCCACTTTCTTTTACTACCTTATCTATGAGTTCTTGCAGTTTTCTTCCTGTGTCTGCCATCTGTGTATCTTATGTTTGGTAAGATGCTTACCAATAATAAATCCTGATAGAACGTCTAGTTCTTGCTGTAAAGATTAGATTACTTATCCTTATTTTATGCTCCTTTCTATTTTTATATATTTACTCAATTCGTTTTCTATTCTGTATGCAAGTGGTTTGCTCCCACTATTCTGGATTATTCTAATATCTTTCCCAAATAATTTTTTCTTAGCAGTTCAAATAGATCTTTGTGTTGTAACTTATCAAATACTTTTGTGTAGTCCATGAAACATAGGTATATATCCATCTGCATTTGTATTGCTCTTTCTGATAACATTCTAATCATAAATATTGCATTTTTTGTTCCAGTATCTTGTTTTGAACATTAATAGCACTAATGATTTTAGACAAATGATACAACTTTGCTCAGTTTGAAGGTCACAAAAACAAATTTAGTTTTCTGTGTAGTTACTGGTTCCAGAAAAAAAGTGGTGGAAAAAGTATGAATTCATTTCTTCTCCCCCCACTGTCAGGTGTTAAGCAGGGCAGACTGGGCTTTCTAGCCTTGGTTGGCAACCAGACTAGAAGAAATCAACTCTGAATTCAAAACTGGTTGTTTGTAGGGTTAGCAACTCTTATCTCATTAAAAAAAAAATCCCTACTTGTTATGGAAACCACAGCAGCAACACCTAACTTAGTAAGTGTGTGACCCTATACTCTACAGAGAAGTCTACAAAACCTACTACTTCTATGACTACAAAGATGCAAAGGCATTAAAAATTTAAAAGATTAAACTCACTTTTTTTTTTTTTTTTTTTTAGAAGACTGTATGTATGTGTAGTATATTTAGGCAGCAAGTATTCAAACAAGTTTGATTAAAAAGAACTGATGGTATTGTAGACTATTTAATTCTTTCAGCTTTGCAAAGAATACCAGGATTTAATCAAAGAAATTCTGCCTACCACACAGACACCACATTGGTTCTGGAAAGTGACTGAGATGATCCAAAATACTTGAACAAAAACAACACAAATATGAACGTTGGACAGTTCATCTACAATTCTGATTCCAATATGCAACATCTTATTCAAAAATTTGGGAAAATACAATAAAAAATAAGGCAGACAGACTTTGTTGGTTCTTTTAAGTTAAACTATACAAACTATATATACAAAAACACATGCCCCATATGGAAAGAAAGAAAGATGACCGAAGTAAATACACATTTTTGTTTTCAAACAAGATCCTCTACTGATATAAAGAGTTCAAGAATAATATGTAAAACCCTAGTAGATTTGTTATAAACAGGTTTTAAGGTTTTTATTTGTTCATTTAGCTAAAGTCTGTTTTCTTTTTGTTGGTTACACAAAAGATTTTATTGACATTTATGTAGAAAATATTCTGGAAATTTTCCTGGTCTACTAATCAAAAATGTCCAGAAAATGCTCAATAGGATTTACGTCTTGAAGTTGATTTGGCAATCAGAATTAGTTTATACTTATTATTTTTATTTTGAAGGATCTATCATTTTTTTTTTTTTTTTTTCATTTATGCCTATGACAAGGATCTAATGATAATGAAACCACTTTTACCCAAATAACTGTCAGTGAATATTGGAAGAAGTCCCCCCCTGCCCCGCCTATTTTTCTGAATTGCTGTTCCACATTCAAAATTCTTCTTCTCTGTACCATGTCCACTCAGGATGCGGGTGATCATAGCTCTCTGAAACCTTAAATCTGTTGTCTCCTTACTCTTCATTCCACTCTGTTTTGTCATCCATTTACTCAAGCTCATTAAGTAGGTTACGCATACTAAAAAGTTTGAATAATCATGGCTTGAAATTGTTCCCTAAACTATAATAAAAAAAAATTCCTCCTGTTCTTAGGTGACAGGTGTTTTTAATAAAATTCAAAGGTAGGCCATCTGTTGTTTGAAAACTGAACAAATGAAGTTATCTAAAAAGGTAACAATGTGCTAAATCTCAAAGGTTTTGTCCTACCTCTGAATAGTCTTGTGTTTTCTTGTATGAAAAAGATATTTTGTAATATGACAGCTGATTATGACAGACACACTGTCATTTTACTACAGAGATTTAATTTTCAATTTCCTGTCTTATTATATGAAAACATCTTCTTTCTCATTGGCCAGGTCAATTTGAATAAATTGGTTTCCTTTCCTTCATTAGTAGCATTTACAACCACTTCTCCCTTCACGGTGGAATTCTTAATTTCAATGCTATTTGATGCTTGTTCTTTCCTTGTTCAGATTGATGAATAATGTGACTCTTTATTTCAACATTTGACAATTCCTGTGCATCTAGAATACAAGGAGATTCTCAAATGATTGTGCACTTATTTCTTTGGGGTTTTTTTTTGTCATCATTCATCAGCAAGCATGCCTTTATTAAATATTAAAACCGTGTGAAATTATAGCATATATTTTCTTACATTGTATTCTCTCTCATATTGCTTAGGATCAGAGTATAGTGTTTGTGTATTATCAAAATGTTACACAAAAACACATGGATACACATTGTCTTATATAAAAATTGAAATGACTTTTTATTTATCGATTAACAATTGTTCTGTTTTTTAATATAGAGCACTTTAGTTGCAAAATCTGCTCACCTTGAGTACATTAACTTCCAGTAATTTACTGGTTGACGTGTTTTGTTAGGCATAAAAAATATTATTCCATATATATATATATATATATATATATACACACACACACACACACACACATGCACACAGTCAGTGGGCCCTGAAAAATTTTCAGCCTAATTAAGAAACCATTAATCTGATGTTTAATCGTAAGGTTGATGTTTTTTGAATGGATTCAACCAAATTTTTCAATAATCATGTATTTGGGGTTCAAAAATTAAATAAGTCAGTGTATGTTTAAGAATTAGTCATTTCAATTGTTTTGTAAAATGCACAATAAAAATCATATATTAGTTGTCTTTGTTATTTTCTTTAAGATTATTTTTTTTTCGCTACCATTTAGTTCCCTTAGGTTCATTCTCTTTGGTAAATACTGATTCTGAAAACAATCTTTTTTCCTTGCAGATACAGAACAAGCCCTAATCAGCTACGAAAAATTGGACAGATCTTCTCCTGATCTATGGCCAGAACAAAGTAAGTGTTTTGGTAATATTTTTTATAACGAATAGAATATTTGTTATTTTGCAAATGTAATTCTGATGAGATGTGAAAGTTTCTTTTTTTTGCTTTTTCTTTTCTTCCTCATTTCTCATGGAGATAATTTATAGCAATAGAATATACTGACCCAACACAAAAATTTGTAATTTTAGTGTACAACTGAAGAATCAATTGAAGACTAATTGATCACTTTAGTAAATATTTGTATTGTTTTATATACAGAAACATTGTTCTTTTATGATTTTCTCTTTATTGCAGACTAAACTGAGATTGTTTGATATTAAATTTGATTAAAAGCAATTGTCAATGAAATGCAATGACTAATCCGGACGTTCAATTTTTGTCATTCTATTTAACAATTATTTTGGTCCATTTCTGTAATAATATTGGGATAATTTATTTCTGCAAGGGAATTTACCTTTAGGCTTTGTTTTTTTTCTTTTTTTCATTATTATTATTGTTTCAAACATCTGATGAATAATACTTTGTGAAAGGCATAAAGTAATTACTCTATTCTTTTAAGTGAAGATATAGTGACTTTTTGTACAACTCTAACACCAAAATTTGAAAAAAAAAATTTTCATGACATTTAACAAATATTAAGATTAAAATCCTTTATTAGACATGGACATTTTTTTTTTTTCTTTGTTCACACTTTTTAACAGATTTTGAAGGATAAAATTTTTTGTGGATTAAGGCAAATAAAATAGTTAACATTTAAAGAAACCCATCTTTCTGTTTGCCTTCATGGAGAAAAGGGGCTTTAAATCTTAACTTGTTTATTGCATATTAGGTCACTTCTTTTTAGAGGGGCAAACAAGACTGTGACACCCACCGGTGGACACGGTCGCAATGCCAATATGTGACACTGCGCTGTCAGCCTGTGGTCAACTCCCAGTTGTGGCGCGAAGCTGTAAGGTTTCTTCCACCAGCGTTTTGCGGTTGAGTCTTTGTCGCTGTCACCAGCCTGTGTCCTGGTCGATCTGGTCGTTCCCGGTTCGATACCAGCTTTGTCGTTTCCAGCTCACTTCCAATGTCTGGTTACCAAAGTAGCTACTTTGATCTCAAGTCTAACCTACCCACGTTGTGACTTTGATCTTAGGTAGAAAAAATCAATCAGGTGTCAGGCTGTAGTGCAAGCTGAATCCTGGGTAAAGGTGATATCGCACAAGCGTAACTAAAAGAAGGAATAAAACAAACTCAAGAAGTTCAAATATGTTGAGAAGTAACAAATTATCTTTATCCGTCTGTTGAATACAGGAGTGTTTTTCTCTCCCAGCCCATTTTCTATGGATTCATGACACTATGTTTTGCGTTTCTTAAATCGAGTTTTGGTATCTTAGGTGTTCGTTCATCAATAAAAACTTGTTTTTGGTAGGAAGACTAAGTTGAGAGGACGTGGAAATCTTTTGGTCAGCTTCTGCGAGGCTGGTCTCCAAACTGCAACTCAACTCTCCAATTTCTTGGAACTAACTGCAAACTGGAACTGATCAGCTGCCTTGAGATGTTCGTTTATATGGATACCAACCAAAACCCGGTGTTGGGGGCCTGACGTGGTTTGGGTTCCTGATAATTCTTGATTTCCAGCAAGAATTCTCTTTGTTCTTAGGCCAGAAAAATTAATTACTTCCCATTTTTGGAAAATTAATCACTTTCCATTTCGGGGGTTTCTCCCTTGTCTGTGAGGGAAGGTCGGAGGAGAGTTATCCTCCTAGACTCTTCCTCTCTCACATTGGTATCTCATACCAATCCCCTCAGTGGGTGTTAACAACTTCTCTGTCTTTCTCATACATTCACCTCCGCCTATCACCCATGCTACCACTTGACCAATGATCTCTCGGCAGTGTGGGTGTGGCTAGACTGGCCCTCTTAAAATTATTATCCAGAATTTTGTTTACAAAATCCTTTTTTTCTTTTCCTTCAGCCAAAACATTTACAAATCCCAGATTGCCAAATAATTCTTATCACATCATGATTTTGGGGACACCCCAAAATTCACTTAGCCCGGATCTCTACCGACTCATTAATCACTGTCAAAGTTTGACATCTGGTTTCTCATGAAGTCAACTTTTTAACTGGGTGGTCGTGTTTACCTGAAAATCAAATTTTTTTTTTTTTCTCATGCCTTAAAATTTTTTTATCACCAGATGCCCATTTTCAAGACACTATGTCTGAGGTCAACAGTTTGAATAAGCAATAATAATGATTCTTTTATGATTTGTTCTCATGCCAAGATTTGCATATCCCAGATGCTTTTCCTTCGCTGGAACCAGGAAAAAAATTAAATGATATCTCTGAAAGATAATTAATTCTCCTGCCTGTATTGATTCTCTCTGAAATTTTTTACTGCAGCTTTGTTGCCTGATATCTTAATTTCTTTTTCTGAATTCTATTTCTCTTGGCGCAAGACATCCTTTACCATGACATTAATCAATTTTGACAGAATCTCAATCTGGCTTTTTTTTACGGATTTTCTGTTTTTTCTGTCTCTTTTTTTGTAAATAAAATAAAATTTTTTTTAATGTCGATCAGTCTATCTTTCAATATAGCTCTTTCTCGCCTTAAGTATTTCCTGTTTTTAATTTCTATGGTTAATTAGTTAGCCAATTGCCATAGCTAAATAGTGTCACAATCCTAATATATATTAATTTGTTTTAATAATTTTACTAGTAAATGACACCTAACTCCCAATACACTATTTAGCATGCATCATGCATCTGTTATATGCAATTCTATTATAATTCTTTTCCTTTTCACGGTTTCTTTATCATGATTATGATGTATTCATTTTTTTTTATATTACTACATCCAATGCAATGTTCTTTTCATTTTCTTTTTTTTCCAAATTTAAAAACAGCAAAAAAGACGTATCAACCATTATGGTATGTGATACTGTTTATTATATTTTCTCTTTTTAATGGTCAATGTTTTCTCATACAGAATTTTTTCCACTGACGTATCAGTTCCCTGGACAGTTCTTCTAATAAATTTTTCTGCAATTTCCTCATTGGTACTTTTGCATACACATTTCATACCATCTCCTATCAAACAGTTGAGACAGTGTCATTTGATTACCATTAATTAATTCTCTCCATAATCTAATTTTCCATACTGCCATAACCCCTATTTCATATATTAAATGTACCCAATCATTACGGGACCAACTTAGTAATAACCAGCTCATCATCCTCTGAATTAATTACCTTCCTTTTGAATTTTATAATGTCCCTAAAACTGATCCAAGGTTTTCTTTTCATTTTGATCTCAAATTACTGAAATTTTATTCAATTTTTAACAAACAAAAAAAATTTTGATCCCAAAACTCAACAATTGATTTAATGATTCTGCCAATCAATTCTATAATTGAATGTTTTCTTCATATCTTTCTTCTTCCTGTTAATAGGTATTTTGAGAATTAGATCATTCCAAATGCAAGAACATTTTTTCTTTTTAAAAAAATTAAAAAAATGGGATAAATTCTTTTTTTCTTTTAGTGTCCATGAATTGGACTCTCCCTTTCATTTCAGGAAAATTAAAATAGGTTTCTGATGGACAAATGCCCACAATTAGATATTCTCAGTGATGAATTTCTGGGACAAAAACTTATCATTATTTACATTATTTGACAAGCAGACTATTTTCCTCTTTCTTGTTTTGAACAATTCTAGTATGCAACCTTTTGTGGTTCAACCACCTACATAGATGGGAACTCAATGATTTACAAGTCTATAGTAATATCTTTTCTACATTCCACTGCCAATATCTATGGATATTCTTCTAGTTGTTAGCAACATGAACTTTGTTCTACCTAGAATTAAAAAGCTTTGTATTCCATTTCCACAATTAGTTATCCAGATCAATATTCCCAAACCTTGATCTCAATGGACAAAGGGAATAGATAACAATAACCAAGAATAGAAAATATCTGAATCTATCCAACTCTGGAATAGGCATCAAAACTAATATTTTTTTTTAGACAACAAAAAGATTAAAGAGCTTTATAATATTTCCACAATTCTTTTTGGGATAACTGGCAGTGATAGAATGTTTTAAGGGCTGTATTCTGAGTATCTTGTCTTTAAATAATTGGATGATTTTTACTATGATGAGGGAATTAGGGAATGTCCCAATGACATGACCAGAAAAATTAATCTCACATGTTTAGATGAGAGAAAGGTTGTCTTATCTGACTCTCTAGTTTAGTCGTGCCTTAATTGGATAATAATCTTTGAATGAGGAAATATTTTTGCATTATCTGACTTATTTTGGAGTAATTCCATCATTACAGTTTCTGTATCATTAAGTTTATCTCTTGTCTGGCTGGAAACCCTTAACTTTATTTAATTAACCAATTAATTCTGGCTCTATTCTTATTCTCTTCAACCTTGTATATTTAGTTGAATGATATCTCCCATCTTTTGTCTTGAGAGAAGTGTCCTCTGGTTTGTTTCAAATATATTCTCTTGATTAGTTTCTAGGATGTTATGAATTTAACAAAGACAAAGTTACTGTTCCAAACAGGACAAATTTAAACTTTTTATATAATCAAAACTACCAATCTGCTTTTTTCTGTCTGCAGTAAAACTTTCCTTCAAAAAATTTTGGTATTCCTTTTGAAAAGAAATCATGTGGTGCTCCAATTCTAGGGGAATGTTTAATTGAGATATCCTTTATCCACCAAATAATCTTTAATTTTTTTCAACCGGGCTTGCATCCCAGCTGGCTTAGAGAAAAATGATTTATTTAACTTTGCTGGTTTTTAAATCTAAAAAATGTGATCAACTCAAATTTTGACCTGGTTTTTTTCTCTTCATTTTAAAAAAAAAAATGGTATTTTGAGATTGCTGATTAAATGAATTTTGAATAATTTTCATCATCAATGAACTGGCTACCAAAATCATCATAAACCCTGGTTTTTGTAAAATTCCTTTGCAAAGATGAATGTTTTTTTTTTCAAATGATTTCTAATTTAAAATTACATTTGTTTATTCTTCATGTTTTAACTAAAATAAATTTTTTTTCTTTTTTTTGATTTTCAGTTAACTCTAGCAGATTGTTGAAATTTTCTTAATTGTTTGGGTTTATATGTCAAAGGTTTTAACTTCTTTTGTTACTGTTGGCAAAGTATGCTGTGCCACATATTTCTAAAACTTGAAGGAATTCACCAAATATTTTAGGAATGTATTTGATTGGTCAGTTAGGGTTGACAATGTATTCATTTAAATTAAATTGACAGGATATTTCATTTCTTTTTTTATTTTCTTCATTTAAACACAAAACAAAATAAATTATTATTATGCAACAGCTTGTTTTAAAATAATTGTTAAGATGGTAGAATTTAAAGACAAATTTACACTTGCATTTTTAAGTTTTTTAATGTGCCATTTAAAAATATTCTACCTATAATTAATGAATTAGAAAAATTATTAGTAAATGTTTTTGAGGGTATATTATATTTTATACAAACTAACCTTGGTATGATGTTGTAAAAGGACTTCGGCTCTTTCTAGGGTGGCATGCCTCTAATCTTCTTTATTTCTTGTTCATGTTGCTTAGCATTCATATTTCTTCTTGTTTTCTCTTTCTTTTGATCTTTCAGTTTAAATGTTAAACAAAACCATGTCAACAGATGATATCTCCAAGAAGTTACTTATAGTCATTCCTTACATTATTTTATTTTACCTTTTTTTTTAATTTATGAAATCAGATGAACACTGAAAATCAAGAGATTTACATTGTTGGCCAAATATGTACTTCTCTGCACTGTTGCCATCATAGATTGATGATGATGACTATGATGGTTTGCAATTATTATAGACAAGTACAGAAGTAAAGCATTACATTTTTTTTTGTTTTTTTAGTAACTTTTTTTTTTTTAACATAAGAACATATGCTGGTTTTTAAACAAATTATAGATGGATTTTCATTTATTAAAAAATTTTTTATATCTGAATTTTGAACTAGTTTTATCATGTTTCTTTAATCTCTTTTGATTTGCATTTTCTCCCCATTTCCTGTTTATAAATATATTATCCTTTGTATTATTTTAATTACTTCTTACAAAAATGTAAATGCTTTTTTGTTAAACAATCTGTATTGACTTAAATTTTTTCAACAGAAAATGATTTCTGTTTTGCAATCTGATTTCAGTCAGAATGAATCCCTGTTTTTTTTCTGTCACTTTTAAGATCATTTCCTCATTTCTTAGTCATTTTTGATATCTTTTCATTCATATTAATATTTCTCATCTGCAGTGGTTTTTTTTAACTCAAAAAAATTCAATAAAGTTTTAAGATGCAATTTTTACTGATTGTTAGAGAAAATTATAAAAATATTTTTTTAAGAGAGAAACAAATAGAACAAAATTAAGAAGATGAAACAAATTTAATTGTTTGTACATTTTGAACATCAAAAACAAATGGGAAGCAAAAAACATTGAGAGTTCTATAATGGTCAGAAGTGTCAAAGAATAAACTGTTAGCATAGATTCTCATAGTTTTTAATCCAATTTCAACTTTAAAATCATATGAACTTTTGCCAATTGTACTGTGTCATAAATTCATGAATTTCTTTTGATAAACCATAGCTTTAAGTTCATCAGAAGGTCTTACCATGAAATGATTTTAAAAAAAAGATACAGGACTCCTATGTTAGTGGTGGGAAAGTGAAACAAGCCATTTTAATGTTGAAAATCTTTGTCAGAAAGGCACAATAAGTTTTTGATTCATTGATGCTTTATCACCTGACTCAGTTAAGTGGTCCAAATGAAAAATGTTGGGTGATTTTCAATCTTTTAACTGCATCTTTAGGATTTCAATTTTTTTTCCTTCTGTAAAGGTTGCCATTTTAAATATGTGTAGACTGGTCTTGCCATTCAAGACTTTAGAATTTGGATTGTCCTGCTATTCAACACTTTAGAACAATTCCAATTGTGCATTTTGGATTCATGCATTTTCTTTATGGAGAATTATTGCAATGAATCTAACAAACTTGATTGAATTTGAATATTCTCCATGTTCTCACTCCATTACACCAGAAGAGATTCTGTTGACCAAAAATTTCTATATTTCTTTTAAAACAATCATTTTGATGTCACTTTTTTTATTGTGAGTTTCAAATAGGTGGGAAAGGACGGATTTTTTACATGCTGTCATCTAATCCTGGGAAAAGTTAATGTGTTTCTAACCATATTCTTTTATTAAATTTATTCATTATTTTATTTAAATAATCTTGATTTATTTCCTCTCCCTTTAATTTAAATTCTCTGAGTATTCTTGGACAAAACTATTTTTTTTTATATATACTACCATTGTGCAAATTAATTAAAAACAAAATTAATAATTCCATTATTATTTCCTTTTTTAATATTTTCCCAATGAAACATGACCTCAGTGCACATGTTAGTATTTCATATGTCCATTCCACAAAGTTGTTCCTTGCAGATTGACCACAGATTCTCGATTGG
>CAHIKZ030001346.1:0-20000 GCA_903632075.3 Acanthosepion pharaonis
TACCAATTATTTGCGAATTTTGGTTGTGAGCTCAGGCAGAAGGGTTAAAATTGTTCAGGAACGCAGGGATCAAAGGGTTAAATGTAAGTGTTCACTTACTTTTGTACACTTATTTTTGAATTTTGAATGAATGTTTTTATTCCAGCTCGATAAAAGTTTTTGAAAGTTGTAATTGATTTAATAAAGGTTTTTCCTTAATGAATATATACTTTAATTAATGTTTTGTTGATCATCTGGAAAAAAGACAATTTTTAAAAATATTATCTTAGGGTTCACTTACTTTTTCACAGCACTGTATATATCTCGTTATTCCATCCATCCATCTATCTATCTATCTATCTATCTATCTATCTATCTATCTGTCTGTCTGTTCATATCTATCTATCTATCTATCTATCTATCTATCTATCTATCTATGTATCTATCTATCTATCCATCTCAGTGTTTGTGTATATATTATCGTTTGTCCGATATTTGTAGAGAAATATTTAAATGTATCGTATCTGCTGAAAGTTGACGTCTTACAGATTAATCTGTAGAGAAAAGATGTGTTTAAGACTGAGTAGTTCTTTATTTAAAAAAAGTCCGAAATAGAAAGTAACTGTTTATTTTTTACTCAAAACCAAAAAAAAAACAAAAAAAAAAACACGAGATTGTATGGGAATTCCTGAAAATCTCTTGCTAAACATTAGCAGCAATA
This sequence comes from Acanthosepion pharaonis, assembly GCA_903632075.3. Classification (NCBI taxonomy): domain Eukaryota; kingdom Metazoa; phylum Mollusca; class Cephalopoda; order Sepiida; family Sepiidae; genus Acanthosepion; species Acanthosepion pharaonis. Next base: position 701 of record CAHIKZ030001346.1, read on the forward strand.
GCATTTATGAAGATTACCATGATGAACGGCATAAACAAAACGCCAAGAAAGTCTCTGAATTGTTCGAATGCTTGTCGTCGGCAGATGTAAATTTATCTTCGGCGAATTGAATTCATACGAAGTATTAACATTCGTTGTAATTATAAACAATAAATCATAAACTAAAGATTTTAAACAAGGAAGTGCGTTTTGGCCGCATCCAATGAAAATTGTGATATAACTTGTTTAAATATGGAAGTTTTAATTTGCATTAAAAAAAAAAAAAATCGAAAGTGAACTTCCATTTCTGATCTTATTTGCCAATATTTCAAATATTCCCAAGAATTTTTAGTCAGACTTTCTTTGAAATAAATTAATTATACAGGAAAAAATTTCGTGTTTTTTTTATTTGAATTCAGGAACTGGAAAACAAAACGTTTTTTTTTTTGTTTTTTTTTACAGTGATTATTAAAGCTTGGCATAATTCGAGTCAAAAGCCATAAAAATGAAAGACATTCAGTGATGATCGGACATATTACTCTGAGAAGAATCGGAGAGCCGAGTTCGAATTCCAGTCGAATCCATTACATTCCATTACGTGCTAATACCTTTGGGAAAGATATGAATCCTCATCTCCCCCCCCCCCAGCTATGGGTAAATAGCAGGATAAACCGGGTTCTGTAGCCTTGGATGGCAACTGGTCTACCGCAGAAAGAAATGGCAACCTACTGCGGAAAAAAAAATCAGCCTCGTCAGTCATGTATCGAAAGATACATGATTGCCTAAGCATGTATCACGCATGGCATATAAATGACTGAATGTTCTATTGATCGATATCTGTATGTATGTGTGGGTATTTTGGCCTTCTTTCTGGCTAAGGTAACTATTGTTTGAACGCAGGTAAAATCTAGGGAGGGATATTAAGTGTCTTGGATGATTTGCGCTACATAATCTTTCTACCTTCAATTTTCCAAATCTGTCTTAAATCTATCTAATTATATATCTGTCTTGTTTATAAGATTATTAAGGATGTAGATTTATATCAGTTAAAATAGGTATATACTTAGAACACACACACAAAGTCAGAGAAAGGAAAAGAGAGAAAGAATCGACATTACCATTTTTAAACGAATTTCCATGGATTTAGAAACCCCATTGCAAAAACGAAGAAATTTTACCAATTTCTTCTTTTCTATTTTTGCCGGCGCCATGACGCCCAGGCCAAGGACTTTCTTGTGGCCGGCCTTCGTATGCAATCACGTCTTTGTACGAAAAGTTTTGTTATGAATACAAACATTTCACCTGTCAATTCCGGACAAGTTTAATAAGCTGAATGTGCTTAGCATCACACAGCGAAGACATGGAGGACTTAGCAGCCGAACCCGATGAGATGGTGTGTAATTATTTGTTATCTTTGCTTGTTGGCTAGGAATATTGGGGTGGTGGTGGTGATGAGTGAGGAAAGAATGTTGATATGACGAGCCACCAAGTCAATTTCAATCTAAATTATGACATTCTATCGGAAGTGTTTTGTAAAATAACACAGTCGAGTTTGACAGGAAAGTAAGTGAATAGATGATTTGAAATCTTCTGAGTTCAGAAAATGATCATTATCTTGGTGACGGAGAGGTGGAATAAATATTCCACCACTCTCAACCCCCCTGTTACTTGACAGACCCCACCATGTCATGAGAAAATTAACTTAAAGAAAATCAGTATTTACTAAAATTGCAACAATATCTAAGATTATGATTTAGAGAAAGGCAAAAGAAAGATGTTAACATGTATAATAATAGTGAGATGGGGATAAGAAATGATAACTAGAGAGAGTGTGAGAGAGAGGGTGATAAAGATAGAAAGAAATTAAAAAGTGAAAAAGAAAGAAAGCGAAAGAAAGGAGAAGTAGAGAAGTATTACCAAACAAAAAAAAAAAAAAAAAAAAGAAAAAAGAAAAAAAGAAAGCGAGAAAGACGAAATAAAAGTGATGTGTTTTGAAAGAGATAGAGAAAAGGAAGAACAATAGACTTATTCTCTGCTGGATTAAGTTAAGCTTCGTAAAAAAGAAAGAAATAAAGAACAGCAGCATATGAAAAAAAAAGAGGAGGAAGAGAATTATGAAGAAAAGGATTCTTATAGGAAAGCCAAACAGTAAAGATTAAATGAAAACGTTATTTAAGCGTTTAATAAGGTGAGGCTCAACATTATACAAAGTTTCTAAGTTAAATAGCAAAATGTTAATGCGAAGAAGCCAGAAAGATGGTGACGTATTTTGAGTCTCAAGTTTGGCTGCCATCGTTTTTGGTACCTACGCCGTCATCACCGCTACAATTTCCAGATGAAATGCGATCTGGTAAACAAGCTTTTATTAACGAGTCTGATGCCAATCTACATTTTGCCTTTAATAGTTACAAGGCAGATAAATTTATAGGGAGTAAGACCTGCGGTAAATATGCATTCTTTTCCATCTGCCATAAAACTTTGAGGATGCGCTGGTAGTGTAATGCTTAGTGGCTAGGAATGAGAAATCGGCAAAGTCGAATCCGAAGTTCGGTCGACTTTTTTTTTTAATATTCATCTTCGCACAAATGCCCTTTGGAAAGGTATGGATCCATTTTGATCCCCTCAAGTTACTGATTAAATAGTATGGTAGATTGGGATCTCTAGCCGTGACTGGCAACTAATATGGAGAAAGAAAATTCTAAATTCAAAACCCTGACGACGAACATACTATACAGTTACGGAAAGGATTATGGATAGTCGTAGTTGTGGATTCTGTGATCTCGACTGAGGTCGATAAGGTGAGGTATTTTTTTTTTTACTGATGTTCATGCTACTGAAGGAGTTTTTTTGTGTGAGTGGTAATAGGTAAGAGGCGCATTTTATGAGGCTACGCGGTAAGATAATGATTAACTCTAGATTTTGACAGATTTTGATTTTTAGTAGTTGAGTCGATTCAACAAGGAAGCGGTCAATGGGAAGAAGCTGTTCAAGTTGAACTTACTTCTAACTAATGGTAGACGAAGGGAATGTAGATGGTGTGCTACAGTGTACGTGTCATGGCAGGTCCTATCTTTGATGGCTAGAACTGGTGGAACTAAGGATATATATATAATTAAAAGAAAGAAAGAAACTTGTAATACCAACGAATGATTTATTTTTTATGGAAATATTTTGGCTAGCAGTTGCCAGTCTTGTTCACGCCTTAATTTGAGTAAAACAGTACAAAGTTTGAAACTCCTAAGAATTTAAATCAAGGAAAACAAACCGGGTTGATGACGTTTACAACGTAATATCAAGTCGAGGCATACAAAAAAATTCTCGATATCATATTTTTCTTTGGAGCAGAGATGTCCAGACAAGATGGAGTTGTGCTGCATCTATCCTATTGCAGGCATTTTTTTGTAGTTCCTATTACTATCTGTTCAGCTACTCTTCTTTGATTGCAATGCTTTTGGTTCCTCATTTTTATTTCCAAATGGTTGAAGTCAATTCTGTGACTTTCTGTAATGGCATGTAATGCAATCGCTGAAGTTTTTTCCAATTTTTGTTTTTCGTTATCATTTAAAATTACCTTATCACAAAGTCTTCGATGTTCATTCAGTCGTTCTTTCAATGATCTTGAAGTCATGCCCACATAACTTGTTGAGCAGTTCATGCAATTAATTTTGTAGGAATGTAGTCTGAACATTTTCCTATGGAAATAACGATAGATTAGCGAGAGTCTGCAACATTTAGTCTGTGAGAAAAGAGTTGCAGGATTGAAAATAATTCATCATCCACAAAACTTTATCAAGATTGGGAATTGAAAAGTGGGAAGGTCTAGCTCGGATATATTTTTTAATAATTTCAGCCCCAACAAGGCGGGAAAGCCACTAGTATTCGGGGGGGGGGTTACAGAGAGTGAAAGTGAGAAAAAAAGATTGGGTATAGATTGACAAAAGGATTGGTAATTTTTTGTAATGTATTTTTATATTTTCTTGTTTTGACCCCAATTTGGGGGTTTACTATTTACCAATAGGTGGGACACTAACAGGTGGAACCACTCCAGGTCAGGGTGGACCTGGGAACAACTGCAATTAAGAGGTGGTTCCATGCTCCTCAAAACCTCTTGTTCAGAGGTCTTGCTGCCAGATGTTGTTTATCGTCAAACTCAGGACAGTGTTGTTTATGAATTTTAAGTATCTGGTCAGTCCAGATTGACTCGAACATGACAACACAGCATTTGCATGTTAACTTGAGAAGTTTTGTAGTTACAACTGGGTCTCACTGTTTGAGGTTTCAAATGACTCACGAGGCTTGTTAGGAATGAAAGCTACGATTGCATTCCCAACAGGCAAATTGTGGAACATTTTCATCAGTCTTGTCCTTTTCTGGCCACCCAATTGTTGTTTGTCACTGAAGTTGCAAGTTGGTGGAAAATCTTAACTGCTTCCTGGATAATAGATCACATTTGGTTTTTGGTTTTTGAAAGTGTTAACTTCCCATTTTGGATCATCCATCATATATACCTCAAGTGGGACCAGCAAAGAATCATAAAAGTGTTTCCTTGGTTTGTGTTGAGGACGTTTTCTTAAAGGTAACCATACAGATAGTTCTGGGTACAGTGTAACCCGGATATAAGAGAGTTGTCGGGACCGGAGAAGAAGTCTCTTATATCCGGGTTTCTCTTATATCCGGGTTTGGTCTATTTTATATACATTAACACAGGCTCTAATTTGGGACCAGGGAACATCTCTCTTATATCCGGGTTTATCTTATATCCGGGTCTCTTATATCCGAGTCTCTTATATCCGGGTTACACTGTATTGTGTTGTCCTCATATTCATATGACTTTCCAGTCTTGATAGAATCCAATATCGTCTACGCGACCCTGTGGGTGATGAGTTATTTTCCAACCTGCAACTCTTTTCCTTCAGACTAGACGCTGCACGCCTCTCGCTACATTATCGCTATTTCCATGGAAAAATGTTCCGACGAGCTACATTCCTTAGTTTCGCCAGTTCAGACCTTCACAGCAAGAACTCACAATGATATGAACACTGTAGCGAATCATCCTTATTCTCTTTGTATTTCATTGGTGAAAAGTAAGTTTCTCGGACACCTCCTCACCCCCCCCGAACCGCTTGCTTATTGAATCAACTTCTAACAGGATGCTTCCCCGAACACTTCCTACAATCTTAATCTGGTCAAATCTGGGGTTAACCGTTAACTTTCCCACATACCCTCATAAATTGCGCCTCTCACCTCTTACCACTACCACAACAAACTCCTTCTGTAGCTCATCTACTTCAAGTGGCTCTTGGGCCTAGTATTGAGTGAAAATTAGTTCAAGTGTATTCCTAATCAATCTTAACGCTTCCCCTGAGATGACGGGCATTTGTTTTTGCCTTCACAAAACCCATTATTTTTTTTTTTTTTGCAACATCCTAATACTTATTGTTTCTTTTTGTTTTTTTTTAAATTGGTCTTTTAATCTGAATGAAGTAATCAGTTTGAAGGTAAAAAGTAGAAAAATAAATAAGATACGTTTTTCTCTTCTCCAAATAGCTGCTGTGTTTTATGTTTATACAAAAAACATTTGCATAATTCCTGATGAATTTCCAATCCTTCCCAGTCGGATAGAATTTTAGAGTTTTGAATTTTATTCTTATTATTCGTATTTTTAAATGAAGGTCTTGCTCATAAGTTTAATCAAATTAAAATTATACAAATAAATCATGACAATAATGTTAATAACATTTTAACAACGATAGTATCAATAATGATTATATAGCTTCTCATCCTTTAGACTTTTCATATTTTACTATTATTATTATTATTGTTGTTGTTCCTTAGTTAGCACGTACCTAATTAACAAAGATTGTTCCAATAACTTGGACCGATTTTAAATGTGAATTAAGTTTAAGCGTCTAATGAGTTTTTTTTTCTTTCAGATTTAACAATTTAAGTCTTTCAACCATGGAAAGATTAACAATCAAACAACGTGTTAAAGTTATCGAAGCCTATTACGAAAAAATAACGTTCAAACAGAATTTGAATGAGAAGTACCCAGGTCGTATCTTTTCTCGAAACAGCGAAGTCAATTGGCCATCCCGATCGTGCGACTTGACGCCTTTAGATTTCTTCCTTTGGGGTTCATCCCAAAAGTAAGGTCTATGTCAACAAGCCAACAACAATTCAACAGCTGAAGGATGAGATAATAAGGCATATTGGTGAGATCGAGGAGCAACTATGTAGAGACGTCATCAAAAATTTTGACCATCGAGTGGAGGTGTGCCGCCGAAGCTTTGGCGGACATTTGGGCGATATTATTTCCCACACATAATTGCCATGACTTAAATAAGATGATCCAATAAAGAAATAAATAAATTTCCACCAATAACACTGATTTATTTGCTACTGACTTTGATCCGTCTTAATGAAACACCCTTTGCCACATTAATAATGGACTATTCTTTTTTAATCAAGAAGAAATTAAGAAAAGACATGTCAGAGAAGCCATTAGATTTTAATGAGAAAAGAAAGGACGAAAGAAACAGAAGGCGATAACATTCTCATGTTCTTAACGTCTGCTTCAGTGAAATGGAAAACTTTGTGAATTTCAGTTTTTTTCATTTGTAAAATCTTACATTTTTTTAATGATAAAATTGCATTCATAATCATGATTGTTATTTTGTTAAAGTTGTTAAGCTCAAATATTTGATGTTTCAATAGGTAGATTTACATGGGTCTTTTATAATATTTTTAATCATTTCAGGAAGATAAAACCGCTAAGATGCAAGGTTACTGAGCGTGAAAAAATCCGAGAAAAGCTTTATTAAGGAAAGAGACCAATACAAGAACATAATTTTTTAAAGATCAAATTTGACTGGAAAGCAAAAAGCTGAGAGAAGAGAGAGAGAGAGAGAGAGAGAGAGAGAGAGAGAGAGAGAGAGAGTTCTACAAGCAAGATGTGCGATAGAAGAAACTGTTAGCATAGAACTTATGGTTACATCTAACCCTTTTGAACTGTAAAATGATGAGACCTAGATGCCAATCTAGTACTGCGTTCAAATTCGTAAAGTTTAGGTACCAAAGAGGAAAGAACATCCGAACAATTACAATGAAAATATTTGTAGAAAATTACAGAAAATATTAGAATATTATAGAAAAGTGTGGAACAAGCAAGTAGCTTATTTAATCATTAGCTTAACAATTAAGATTCATCAAAAGTGTCCTGTAGAAAAACTGTCATGTTTTTACAAGTACTCCTCCTCCTCCCACTACTACTACTACTACTAATTATTATTATTACATACGTTTACATGTTCCTATGTGGTCATCGTTAAAAGTTGACATCAAGTCTCCTATAATCTCTAATACATTTTTCGGTATTATAACAGATCTCATCAACGGTGTGTTCTGTACACTGCCAATCTTTTGTCGAATTTCTAATTTATCTAATCTTGATTCCATTGTTTATTTGCGGGGAGGGGGTGTTCCATGTGCATATTCTATTATGGCGTGGCCATATCTGGTCTTGTACCCCTGCCATTCATCTCAAGGTTCTTAACAAAATCCAAAGAATGATCTGTAATGAAATCGGTCCTGAACTGGCTTTTCGACTTCAGACACTTTCTCACAGACGTGATGTGGCTTCTCTCTGTCCTTTCTACAAATATTTTCATGGCTACTGCTCTGACAAGCTTTTTTCCCTGGTTCACCAGCTAGATAAATTTAAGCGTATTACTAGATTGGCATCTAGGTCCCACCCATTTACTGCTGAAATAGTTAAATATAACCACCACTTCTACTCTAACAGTTTCTTTCCTCGAATTCTCGACATTGGAAATCCCTTCCTCTCACTTGCTTTCCTGATAACTACAATCTTCAAAAATTTAAATGCAACGTCAATCGCCATCATTTGTTGCTTTATCCCTGTCCTTTTTTTCTTTCCCTAATCCCCTCTACATCCATTGTTTTCTCTGACTTTCACTCTCCGTGACCCATTGTGTGCTTGTGGCACTCCTGTCTTGCTTGGGGGTCATATGCTTAAAAACAAAAATCTGACAGTCATCTTCCATATTTTTCTTAACTCCCGAGCAAAGTCCTGGTATATTTTCAATTTTCATCCCCCTTTACAGTCATTGTATGATCCTCCGACACCTTCGCATAAACGATCTGCCAACTTCCTTTTTCTTTCTTCACGATTAGATCAGATATGACCTTCTTGTTTGGGTCGGGTGGCCAGTCTGGGTGTAAAAAATCTAAATGTATTTTGTGTCTTATTATTTGACTTCTTTATCATTATTATTTTCTTTTTAACTTTTACGTTTTCACATCATTCTTTTCCAAAAAAGAAGATATGATGAAGGATTTTAGCGCCATTGTTGTTATTCTTGTTGTTGTTGCTGCTGTTTTTGACATGATTGATTTTATCCTCTCCTAAACTGCTTCCTTGGCGAAGAAATGCTGTTCGGTGGCTCAGTGCCAAACGTTTCACTTTGGTGCTAAGCATCCCATAATTCCTCGTAAGATTTGACATATCCGGCCATTAAAGGAAGACTCGCACGCAGAGGTGGGAAAAAAGACGCACGTTCTGATGCTCCCCACCTGCAAATTTTGCATTCATACACGGGTTTCTGTCCCTCCCCTAGTGAAAAACAATTGTTGTGAACTCATAACGAAGGGATCCCCCCCACCAATTCTTTTTTTTTTTTGCAATTTACTTAACAGATTTGCGGTTTGTTCAAAATTGCAAGTATGCAGTACTCAGTCCGAATGGAACTCATTATGCATCGTAATAATCAACTAGACTAATTCACTAATCATTGCCCTCACTCCGAGGGGCTAAAAATTCAGAGGTGTATAATACTTTGAGGTGCCTAAAACTCCGAGGTGCCTAAAACTCAGAGGGTCCTAAAAAGCATTTATTGTTTTTAGAAAAGCCAAAACTGTAATGTGTAAAATTTGTGGCCTTAAACTAAATTATGGCATCTCGTTGTAAAAAAAGCTCAATTTAGATGTCGTTCCTACCAGGTGCCATTTTTTGTCAAAGAAGTGTTGATAAATTCTCCCTTATGTCAATATCTATTTTTTTTTTAATCATATTTAAGTATAAAGTGAAAAAAAAAATATGAAAAAGGAAACCTTGTAAAATATTTTCATGGATCTTCATGGTTAAGCGAATTTACCAAATGTACCTTCAGAGATACGTAATTCTGGAAAGAAACTTTGAAGAAAAAATTGCCTTTTTACAGAATATATTGTCATTTTGCATTGCATAAAACTTAATATTTGCATATTAGGAACAGAAGATAAAAAAATACTTTGTAAAAAAGTGCTCGACTCAAACGGAGTCAATATATTCAAATTTAATATTTGCACAGGAATAAAAATAAAATAAGGAGTAAAAGAACAGTAACGCGCGAGCGAACAAACTCTCTCTCTCACTCTCTCTCTCTCACTCTCTCTCTCTCGCACACACACATGCACGCACACACACACACACACACACACACACACACATATATATATATATATAGGGTGTAATTAATAATTACAATGAAGCAGTTATACAAGGAATAAATTATTAAGATTAATGTAATAAATGGCGAATTCACTTCGCTAACATATTTAAAAAATTTAAAGTATTAATTCACAATTAACTCTCTATGCTAGTACGGATGTTACCTGAATTTTATCTAAAAACAAAAATTAATATCCATGCCCGATGATGATAGGATGACCTATTGTAAGTACTAGTATATTTATGGAACATACGGAACATCTAAAAACAAGGATCGCATCATTCAATGAGTGGTAAGTGGGTTGATACTTTGAAATTTGTTAGTGAAGTGATTTCGCCATTTATTACATTATTTTAACTAATTTTTATTCTTTGCATGATTTTTTCATTGTAAATATATATATATATTAAATAAAAAAATGGACAAAGTCCGACAATTTATTTATTAAAGACATTTTATGTTTAACGTTCTTTTTATAGATACAAGTATTTAAGTAAATGCTCTGTTTATAATAAACAGAATTAAATAACATTTACCGGCCTGAATGTCCAAGAAATTTTCATAGAAAATATTCGCCTTTTGACAGGATTCGAACCTGCATCCTATACGGAACCGTCATTTACGCTGACGTGCCTAAACTCTCGACCACAAAGGATCGTTCGGTTGGTAAGGTCGAATTTACTGCTTATAAACTTCAATTTCCATGAATCTCGTATATTCATAACTGCTCATGGCGTATCAAATGTAAACAAATAACGTCATATATTAAGAAATGGACAAAGTCCGACAATTTATTTATTAAAGACATTTTTATGTTTAATATATATATATGTTTATAAGGATGATGCGTATTAGCACCAAACCCCACCCCACAAACCGATAGTCAAGCCTGATTCGGAGGCATTGCCTTGTGACCCTTTCTATCTAAAAGAAAATCTGCTTTTTTGTACCAACATTTATATACGTTACAAGTTAAACTAATCGCAACTGACAATTAAAGGAAGACAATTTTCAACGAATTTCAATGTCGTTCTGGGGTCTTTTTTTCATCTGTAAATTTTTGTTCATGCTAAGTCTCGAAAAAAAAACTACATAAAATCCATGATTTTTTATCATTAATATTGAATGTATTAAAATTATTCAACTTTTTAAAAAGAAAAATCTCCCGTTCATGTTAAAGATTACCGTAAAACATTGTTGATTTATTTAAGTTGCAGTAATTTATTATGACATATCTCTACTGTCTATATTTCTGAGATGAGGTATTATGTACACTATTCACATTATTCGGTCTATTGTCCTCTTCTTTGTCGCCATATTTATTACAACGTTTCGGCCGTTGTACGCTCCGGCCTTCTTCAGGTGGTTGGAATGTCGAGCTGAACCCTTCATTTCGCTCACTGGGGTAGACTGTTCTAGTTCCATGTGCCATGTTTAACGGATGTCAGTTATCAGCTATCTCCTGTTAATTTCCCTCTGAAAGTTCTTCACTGCCTTAACCGGGTATTGAACTCACACTCTTTGGGTCCTGTCACTGGATCTAACGCTTTTATCCACTGTGCCATGTGTCCTCGAGTGTACCCCAGTAAGCGAAATAAAGGGTTCAATTCGATATTCTAACCACATGAAAAAGGCCGGAGCGTACAACGGCCGAAACGTTGTAATAAATATGTCGACAAAGATGAAGACAATAGACCGAATAATGTGAATAATGGACATATCTCTAATTTAAATTTATTTTCAATTTTTATAGTTGAATTGCTCACCTATGTTGCATATGATCCATTATTGTATATTATTAGATTACAATAAAATGTGCATTTTATTTGAATACTACCTTATGAAAATTGAGATGTATTAGAGTGGGAACCCGTTTGACAGATCTGAGGGAACGAGGCCTCTGCACCGACACTGTACCCCCACACATACACACGCGCGCATACACGCGTTACACTCTTGGATGCGGTGTGATGGCCAGCAATTACGACTCACTGACTGATCCTCACTGGTTGCTCTATACTTTCGGATTTGTGCCATATCTACACTCAATAAATTAGTTCGATTCTCACTGGGTGCTCCATACTTTCGGCCTTGTGCCACATTTATGCTGCGATTATTAAATCGCTATTAAAAGGTCACTTGTAAATGGTGTAATAGTCAGCAAGCTTGTATCGCTAAATAAATTACGAGTTAGTAGTGAGTCCGATCCCGGGTGCTCACTACTTTCGGCCATGTGCCACATCTGAGCTATGCTTATTAAATCACTATATGAGTTACTGAGCTTTTCTGCTAGAAAATTAGAAATAGTTCAATTGGTGTTAACTAAGGAGGAAAGAGAAAATGAGAGAAGGAAATGATAGAAGGAAATGATAGAAGGAAACGATAGAAGGAAATGATAGAAATGATAGAAGGAAATGACAGAAATGATAGAAGGAAATGATAGAAATGTTAGAAGAAAATGATAGATGGAAATGATAGAAATGATAGAAGAAAATGACAGAAATGATAGAAATAATAGAAGGAAATGATAGAAATGTTAGAAGGAAATGTTAGATGGAAATGATAGAAATGACAGAAAGAAATGACAGAAATGATAGAAGGAAATGATAGAAATGATAGAAGGAAAAGACAGAAATGATAGAAGGAAATGATAGCAATAATAGAAGGCAATGATAGAAATAATAGAAGGAAATGATAGAAATGTTAGATAGAAATGATAGAAATGATAGAAGGAAATGACAAAAATGATAGATGGCAATGATAGAAATAATAGAAGGAAATGATAGAAATGTTAGAGGGAAATGATAGGTGGAAATGATATAAATCATAGAAAGAAATGATAGAAATAATAGAAGGAAATGATAGAAATGTTAGAAGGAATTGTTAGATGGAAATGATAGAAATGATAGAAGTAAATGACGGAAATGATAGAATTGATGGAAGGAAATGAAAAAAGAAATGATAGAAATTTTAGAATGAAATGATAGAAAGAAATGATAAAAGTGATAGAAGAAAATAATAAAAAAATTTAGACGGAAATGATAGAAGGAAATGATAGTAGGAAATGATAGAAGGAAATGATAGGAGGAAACGATAGAAGGAAATGATAGAAATGGCATAAAGAAATGATAGAAGGAAATGATAGATAGAAATGATAGGAGGAAATGATAGATAGAAATGATAGAAGGAAATGTTAGAAATGATAAAAAATGATGGAAGGAAATAATAAAATCAAGAGAAATGAGAGACGTGTTGCTTAAATGCCATTGAGTTCCAAATAATTAAATAGTCAGAGAGAAATATAGGTAAAAATATAACGTTTATCAGTCTAACATGTTTTACTTTTATTAAAACTTCATTAGCGACTAAGATATGGAGAAAAAAGAAGAAAGAAATTCTGGTATTTTTTTTGTTTTGTGTTGTTTGATTTTCATTGGTTAATCAGGTCTCACGTGCATTCGACTCTTTAAACCAACGTTAGTATAATTTGTGGCGTTCCAAATTCAAGGAGTGATGGCGCGTCCATCCGAAGTTTCAAGAAATTAATCATTATCATTCTGTCGAATTCCGATTCATATTCGATCTATATTTGATCTCCACTCATAAAGAGATAAATATAATTTGAACATCGTCATGAGTAAAGACCGATCAATCATTTCGTCATCTATATATATATAGCTATGTATTTCGTTTTAGTGATAATTGTCGTGCCTACTTAAAAGCTACAATTTTGAATGTTAATCTTCAAAGTATTTATCGCTTCTCTATTTTAACATTTTACCAATTTGCTCCAGTGACCTACTAAAGTAATTTTGGTAAATATTGCTTATAAATGTCTGGTAAAATCCTATCGGCAAAGAAGCAAACTTTTTTAAAAACAGCAAATAAATAAAGTGCATAAAAGAAATGTCGGACTTTTTTCGTTTTGTGTTCAGTGAGTCATACAGTCCATTGTGTGGCATAAACAAGCAACGTAGCTTATCTTTTTTCATTTCAGCTCGGTCTCACGTTGACTGTTGACCTGAGATGGAACGAGGCTGGCATGCCGATCTCTCCCTTACACTGTAGAAACTTTTAAATGTAGCCGTCTCTTCTACTCGAATAGCTTCATACCTCGCACCTCTCGCCTGTGGAACACCCTTCCCAATTACTGTTTCCCTGAGAGCTATAATCTCCAACTATTCAAATGTAATATCAATCGACATCTCCAGTTACCTTGATCTACCCACTATCCCTCTCCTCATCCTTTCTTCTATCACTCCTATCTGCTCTCGCTCCAAATCTTCTGCAACCCCCTGCATCCTAGTGGCTTCACGCCTTGCTCGGGGAGTAATACTTAAAAAAAAAAATTCATTTAGTCTAAAAAAAAAGAAGAAAGACTGAACTTACAATATTTACATTATTCGGACTATTGTCCTCATCTTTGTCACCATATTTATTACAACGTTTCGGCCGTTGTACGCTCCGGCCTTCTTCAGGTGGTTGGAATGTCGAATTGAACCCTTTATTTCGCTCACTAGAGTAGACTCAAGGACACATGGCACAGTGGATAAAGGCGTTAGTTAGATCCAATGACAGGACCCAGAGAGTGTGAGTTCAATACCCGGTTAAGGCAGTGAAGTACTTTCAGAGGGAAAATTAACAGGAGATAACTGATAACTGACATCCGTTAAACATGGCACGTGGAACTAGAACAGTCTACCCCAGTGAGCGAAATAAAGAGTTCAGTTCGATATTCCCAACCACCTGAAGAAGGCTGGAGCGTACAACGGCCGAAACGTTGTAATAAATATGGCGACAAAGCTGAGAACAATAGTACGAATAATGTAAATAGTGTACATAATACCTCATCTCAGAAATATAGACAGATAGTTAACTTACAATAAGCTTTTTTTTCATACACATCGATATATTACTTACAGTAAACCAAACGCGTTTCGAAAGACAATTTTAAAAAATGATACTTTTTAATCACATTCCTAAATTTAGTACAACAGAGATTTGTGTGCTCCCTTTTAAATGCGTGACCTGAATTAGCAGATAATTTTTCAATTTATTACCTTATTATCGGGTCAGGTTTAATTTTCGTCATGCTAGTTGGACTATCGTTTGTTAATTATTTGCCATTTGAACAGACGGATTTGCATTTATCGTAAATTTGTCCATCTTTTGGAATCTCATTTTTTTAATCATTTTATATCAAGCAAGGCAATAGAACCACTAAGAAACAAGGAGTTACTGAATGTTAGAGAATATAAGAAAATAATATTAAGAAAAGAGAATTATAAAGGAACATAAAGACGACAGAAGATAACGATTGGCATTGTATTTACATTTTTGAAGATCAAAGTTGACTGGGAAGCAAGAAGCCGGGAGAGAATTCCACAAAGCAGAAGAAACTGTCAGCATAGAACTTACGGTTACATTTAGCCATCTCAACTGTAAAATGATGAGACCTTGCCGCCAATCTAGTACTGCGTTTAAATTCATAAAGTCTAGGTGAGATAGAGGAAAGTTCATCAGAACAGTTACTATGGAAGTATTTAAGGAAAAGGCACAGGGAAGCTACTACTGGGAAAGAGACTGAAGTAGAGATGCCAGGTCAGGACCAATAACAATGCAGATTCTTTTAGGGGTTTTATCAAAAATTTCTAAATATATAGCAGGAGCACCAGACCAGATGTGGCAGCAATATTCAAACTAAGGACAATAGATAAATATATAAGATAAATTCTAGCAAGAAAAACTGTCTAGCATGACGCAGTGTCTGACATTACAGAATCTAACATTAAACAAATCACCTTCAAAAGTAGTTATTCATGAAATTTTTTGTTATTTTTATTGTTGGCCTTCTTCGGGGGAATGAAAATGGCTGAATAACCATAAATAAAAAAAATGAATTTCGGGAGAAATTTGGTTCTTTTGAGTTATAAGGAATTTTACATTATTTACACCCCATCTCAGAAATATAGACAGATACTGAAGGACTTTTATTTTGTTGCGACGATAAAAATGAAACTGTAGGTATTGTCTTTCTTTTCATAATATATTTAAGAATTTGCGTTTGTTAATATTTCAACGTGAAAGGTTATCAACAACTTTTTTTCTGAAAATATGCAAAATGATGTGACTTAAACGTTGTTCAGTAAATTCTCAAAATTTTGATAGAAAAATCTCTGTTGGCCAATAGTTTAGGCTAAAATAAATATTTCTCCCAAAATAATGAAAATTCAAAATGCATACCTATTTTTTTTTCTTACAAGATGCGCAGTATATAAGTTGCAAAAATTAATTTTAGAGGTTTAAGTTTACCTCATTATTTCAGAACACAACGTAAAAAAGATGAGGATTGTACTGTGCCAAGTGGGGATAACATTGGTACTAAAAAATCTGACTAGAACACTTTGTGGGGGAAAGGCGAATATGTCAGCAACCAGGCGGGCAGGCATTAAAATTCATTTTGTACTTATATTTAATTGATATTCTGAATTCTTTACTGTTTTCTGGATTTTTACTTTTCTCTCTTTTTTTTATATATATATATATATATATATATATATATATATATATATATATATATATATGTGTGTGTGTGTGTGTGTGTGTGTGTGCATGTGTGCAACACCTACTGCTAAACCTCCTTCCTTTTCTTTCTTCCTACTTTTTTCTCTTTTCTTTTCTATTTATTTCTTCTTCCTGTTCTCTACTTTTTCTAATTTTTTTCTTTCAATGAAAACACAAACATTTTGCGGGGTTGGGATATAGACCTCTTTTTACGTTTTTTTTTTTTTCACTCATTACAAATACCATAAAGAGTCGCTAGTTTTCACTCCTGCTAAAAATTCACAGAAGCCCCGGATAAAACCGACATTCACTGTGAACCAACATAACCATGTGATTAACTCGCTGGTTTCAAGCGAACATATATTCTTAATGTTTATAGCAGCTTTGATAAATCGTTCTTTTTTTTACGCTGGAATGAAAGCACCTCCTGTAGAGACGAGTGATTGCTCCAATATTTTGGATTTGGGTGAGAATAAACCTGCCTTTGATGATATAAATGAAACTCTAGCATTGAAAGCTTTATGGTAGGTATTTCAGGATGCCATTGAATAACCCAGTTATATCAATATTTCCAATTTTAACTGACAGAAAATGTGTGAGACAGTTCCCAGAGCCCTGATATCACACTTGTATAGATGAGCAGCCATCAACGGATCCATGGAAAACGTTGCGATGTCTTGGGATGAGAATATCGTAAATGCAGAGCAGGCGAAAATTCAGAGGTATCAAAACAGGCAAATAGGATAAATATATCAAACAGCAACTTAAGTTGTCCCTTTTGTGTTTGGCACACTCGCGACTATACCCAGGAATCATTCTGCCTCGCAAGATTCCTTGGGGATATCTAAAATCATTGGGAGTGCTCGGGTGGCAGCACTATTTGGAACGGGTCATGCGCTCTAAACTGCGGGGTGGAGCTGAAATATTACCCTCATCGCTCGGCTGAAACATCTAGGGGGGGATATGGAATAATAATAATAATAATCTTTATCTATGTAATATTTTTTTTGCGCCGGAAAAAGTACCTCCTTATTGATATGGCAGTCCCTGCTGCCTGCAATATATCTTTGAAGATATTCAAAAAGCTGTCAAAATACAAGAGCCTTGAAATAGAAATGCCAAAAATGCGGCACATGGGAACATCAACAATCCCTGTTGTAGTTGGAACCCTAGGATTGGTTGAAAAGTTAAATGTAATGTCAATCGTTTTCTCCTGCCTTCTTAATTCTTGTTCTTTTGTTGTTGTCTCTCTTTAATAGTATTTTCTTATAAATGCTAACACTTACTATCTCTTGCGTCTTAGTGGCTTTATTGCCTTGATCGGGGTGAAGAGATTAAAATAATAATAATAATAATAGAAATCTCGAAAATGTGGCATATGGGAACATCAACAATCCCTGTTGTAGTTGGAGCCCTAGGATTGGTTGGAAAAGATTCCAGTAGACTAATTGAAGGGATTCCTGGAAGTCCATGCCTCAAGGAGATACAAATAAAATGTTCTGACAAGTACAGCCTACACTTTACGAAGGGCTTTATCTATGTAATATTTTTTTTTTTTTCAGAGGAAAGTGTCATGATGCCATTTCTTTTTTTGGTTTCTGGGATAGGCGGGACCCGGAAAAAAAATGTGCAAACGCCAGAAATCAAAAGGAAATAATAATAATAATAATAATAATAATAATAATAATAATAATAATAGGAAAGCCACTGAAAATGTGCAGGACATTGCCAGTGGTTGCACTCAGCTGACAGAGAAAAGCTACAGAGGACGCCATGACAAAGTAACCCATAAAATACGTTGGAAACTATACACGAATTATTGCTCATATAAAGTGGTACGTTGGGCACATCGAAGCGGTGTAATTTTAGCAAGCTTGTCTCACTAGAACAATTACGACTGAGTAGCGAGTTCGATTCTCACTGGGTGCCTCGTACTTTAGGCCTTGTGCTACATTTAGGCTACCCTTAGAAAATCACAATAAGTGGTATGTTCATTCACCATAGTCATGAGAAAGTGGAGCTCATGTGTGATACAAAAATATTGACTGACCATCACTTGAAGAGCAGTTGCCCTGATATCACACTTGTGTACCAGGGCGGCCATCATTGCATCCTGAAACATGTTGCGATGTCTTGGGATGAGAACAGGCGAAAATTCGGAACAGGTGAAAATGCTTGTAGGTACCAAGAACTGGAGAGGGCAAATCAGAGATTTGTATCAAGCAGCAACTCACTTTATCCCTTTTGTGGTTGGCAAACCCGGGACTATATCCAGGCATCATTCAGCCTCGCATGACGCCTTGGAAATACTCAATATCATTGAGAATGCGTAGCTTAGTAAAGTGTTTTTGTTTCAAAGCTGGAGGTAGGAGCTGATATGTGTCCTTCATCATCTGGCTGAAGCATCCACGAAGAGGATACCAAAAATAAAAAAAAAAATAAAAAAGCTAGAAATTTTGCTGGTTTCATTGATTAGATTTCTACGGCTAAACTCTTTGCAGGTTATTTAAAGGCCATAAATTATTTTTAGATTGTAAGAATTCTTTTTTAGATAATTATAGTTTAGTGCTAAAGTTTTACTATTTAACCCATAGCTGGGGAGAACTGGTTAATACCTTTCCCATGGTCGTTTTGTGTGTAAGTGAATATAATGAAGCCCATAGTAATTGGAACTCGGCTCTCTGATTAACAATTCCGAGCTATTATCCATTACACCACCCATACATCCAAGCTTACGGCAGCAAGAATTAAAGAAATGATTACCCATCTATGTGCTGACCTGGATCGACGTTGTTTAACTTCGGTGATCGCAGGGGAATCGGTGTTTCAGCGTGATGTGGCCGTCTGTCTATTATACGTTTTTTCAGTCACTTATTCAGCCTAGCTGATAATAGTGATTTTCCGAGCGTAGCTTAGATGTGGCACAAGGCCGAAAGTAAGGGGCACCCAATGAGGATCGAACTCATTACTCAGTCGTAAATGTTCTAGCGAGACAAGCTTGCTAACTATTACACCGCCTCGAGGTGCCTTAATGATTTTCCAAGCAGTAGCTTAGATGTGGCACAAGGCCGAATGTAGGTGGCACCCAGTGAGGATCGAACTCATTACTCAGTCGTAAATGTTCTAGCGAGACAAGCTTGCTAACTATTACACCGCCTCGAGGTGCCTTAATGATTTTCCAAGCAGTAGCTTAGATGTGGCACAAGGCCGAAAGTAGGTGGCACCCAGTGAGGATCGAACTCATTACT
>CAHIKZ030001346.1:25000-72500 GCA_903632075.3 Acanthosepion pharaonis
GAAAGTAAGAAAGAAAGCGAGGAAAAAGCAAGTGAAAGAGAGAGATAGAGAGAGATAGAGAGAGAGTAAAACTGATAGGAAGGAAAAAACAAGTGAAAGAAAGGAGGTAAGACTGAAAGAGAGTAAAGGGAAAGTGAAATAAAGAAGATAAGATTGAAAGAAAGGAAAAGGTATAGGAAAGGGAAAGAAAGACTGAGTGAGAGAGAAAGAGAGAAAGAGAAAAGAAAAGGAAAAGTAGAAGGAGGAAGGTAAGGTAAGATTGAAAGAGAGGAAAAAGATAAAGTGAAAGAAAGAAGGTAAGACTGAAAGAGAAGGAAAAGGAAAGTGAAAGAAAGAATGTATTAGTGAAAGAGAGGAAAACAAAAAGGAAAGTGAAAGAAAGAAAGTAAGACTGAAGGAGAGGAAAAGGAAGTGAAAGAATGTATGATTAAAAGAAAGGAAAAAGAAAAGGAAAATGAAAGAAAGAATGTATAACTGAAAGTGAGGAAAAAGAAAAGGGACGTGAGAGAAAGAATGTATGACTGAAAGAGAGGAAAGCGAAAAGGAAAGTGAAAGTAAAATGTATTAATGAATGAAACAGAAAAGGAAAGTGAAAGAGAGAATGTATGACTGAAAGAAAAGAGTAAAATAAAGTGAAAGAAATAAGGTAAGATTGAAAGAGAGGAAAAAGAATAGACTATGATGTAAAATTAACAGACAAAGAAAATATTGTAACAGAAAAGAATGAAGAAAAACCAGACAATAATCGAAAAATCGATACATATTTTTAAACTTCCTTTTGCATCCGAAGAATTATCTTATGAATTTATCTGTATAAATTCCTAAGTGGCTCCGCAACTGAAATCTGGCGACATTGACTTTCGTACTGTGAATATTTTTTAAAATAAAGTTCATCGAAGACAAAACCCAAGAGCCATTCAATGTAGAGGGCGACTGAATGAAACGTGTAGTATAAACATATGAAGACGATTTAGTAAGTGAAAATTGCGTGGGTATAACAGATAGACAATGACTGAGTCTAGATTTGAAGTAGTTAGAATTGTAGTTTTCGGGAAAGCATCGATACGTTAGTCTGTTCCACAAACTAGCGGGTCTTGGAGTAGACGATTTGGAAGTTGGAACACCTTATCAAAGGAATACGTCGGGACTTGTGGGTGTAGCAAGGCGGGTGTTGACTTTAAAGAACGGGTAACACCAAAAATGAAGCTCGTTTGAACATTTGCCGATGATATAACGACAAAATAGTGATAGACTTGCGACTTTGTGTTTGAGGAAAATTAGATGCAGTGAGTTTTCTTAGCTGCCCGTTTTAATTTATGATGTTGTTTTCGTGCGTGATATTGAGTAAGGTTTGGTGGACTATAGCTCACGGGTAAGTGTGCTTTTCGGTAAATAGAAAATATACAAAGGGATCGAACTGGAATAAAGAGATATGAACAGATTGAAATAGATAGATTGATATGAACAGAATGAGATCATGAGAAAGCCTGATGCGAGCCACAAATATTAGCGAAAATCTAAAGAACTTGCTTCTCCGGTTAGAGATTAGCCCTCAGCGGAGAAGCAAGTTTATCTACTGAGCCCTTATTCATTAGTCTTTTGGCAAGCTCGGAGGAACGTATCAGATTTTTTAAAGACCTCACTCAGTTCATATTTGTCTGTCTATGAATAGATTTAGATACGAGCAGAATGACATAGATAGATAGATAAAAAACGTCGACTGCCATACATATATATATATATATATATATATATATATATATATATATATATATATATATATATATATTATATGAACTCAACGTTCTTCACTTCACAACCAAAAAAAAAAATAACTTTCAGATGAACACACCAATTTTGTCTTTCAAAATAATCAACACTACAATATTTGTCTTGAAATAAACAACACTCTGATGATGTCATTGATGCTAATGTCGAAACTACACGGAATAAAATATATGTATCAACACGGTAATTTTTTCTTTTTTTTAATAATGATATCAAAAAATTTCTCTTTGAATATGAAAGGATCCAATTGAAAGTCAGTAGACAAAACTTGTCTAAATTATTGAATGAAACATGTCTCAATATATATATATATATATATATATATATATATATATATATATATATATATATATATATATAAAAAGAGGTAGAGAGAGAGGGGGCAGCGAGAGACACAATAAGTCAGACAGACAGACACAAGGAGAGGGTGAGCAAGAGAAAGCAAGAGGCAGATGGAATGAAAAATAGATCCAAAATGTAGGACACATATAATTTTCTCTTCCGGGGGAAGATATATGCTTTTGGATGTTAAAGGCACCAGTTTCAATTTGGACTTCCGGTTTAACGATCGAGTTTCTCAGACATGCGCAGATCGCATGTTACTTCTGTTTCCGCCTTTCAAACAAGATGACGACAGGACCACCCGGTCATTAGCTCTCACCGGAGAAGCAAGTTTATCTACTGAGGCTTTATACTCCTTTAGTTTTTGGCAAACTTTGTGGCTCGCATCAGGTTTTCTAAAGGTCCTCCATGTTGTAACCATACACACATTACCAATTAGGTTCATTATAAATGAGCGAAGAAGAAAAAGAAAAATAAAAAAGCAGAGAGAGAGAGAGAGAGAGAGAGAGAGAGAGGAGCGAGAGAAATAAAGAAGTTAAAGAGGAAAGGAATAAAAGAAGTGGGAAGTAGAAAAGAGAAAGCATGAGAGAGGAAGACAAAAGATGAGAGAGAGAGAGCAATAAAGATGTATAGAATGGATAAAGAGGAAAGAAAATTGGAAAAAGGAAGAAGTGAGAAAGAGAAAAGTGGAAGCGAAAGAGAAAAAGGCGGGAAAAGAAGGAGAGAAGAAAAAAAAGAAAGGTTCTAGAAAGGTAGAAGGAGAAAGTGTTAAAAAAGATAAAAGGGAAGCATGAAAGAGAGGAGGAAAGAGTAAAGGGAGGGTAAGTATAATGGAACGTTAAAATAGAAAGAAAGAAAAGAGAAAGAAACCAATTATACATTAAAGAAAATAGAAAAGGACTTCATTTTGTATATCGATTATGAATGATTGACTCGACGAGTTCGATAGGAAAACACAGAGAGAGAGAGAGAGAGAGAGAGAGAGAGAGAGAGAGAGAGATTAGGAAATTATTAATAAAAAGAAAAATGCAGGCTGTATAATTTATCAAAATGATGTCATACTCTCAAAGTTTCACTTTCTCAAACATGTAACGAACTTGATTTTTATCAGAATGCAAATGTGAGGAGCTGCTGCTGATAGCATTTAATTATTTTGTTTGTTGACGTCACGAAAGAAAAATAGCATAAGAAACAAAACATGAATAGTTCATAACAACGCAGAGTTTGGTAATTGCGAGGGCATACATTTCAGTGACCAAATCGGCTGGAGTCTGACGAGTAGAAGGATTGGCGCCACCAAGTCTACTTTGCTCAAGACACGCTACCGAGTCATATTGAGGAAGCTAGTCATATGTTCAGTTGCGCAGCGACACTACAACCACAACCAGACATGAAAGTGATGATTGTGATGAATACACACATTGTAGATGATTATGTCTAATTACGATTATCGCTAAAAAAGTATAAAATGCGTTTCGATAAACACATACAGGTATAAAGACACGCACACACACACACACACGTATATATATATATATATATATATATATATATATATATATATATATATATATATATATATGTACTCGTTTGGAAAAACCTCGGATAGCTCAACTTGCAGATATATCAGGAATAATCGGTACCTGAGGGAAAATGGAAATTGGAAAAAAAAAGAAAGAACTAAAAACATCAGAACAAGACGAAACAAATCGCTAAGCCTTTAAAGTCCTTAGACCAAAGAAGATCCTTTTAGGTGAAAACCGAGGTAGGTTTGCCTGGCTCTTAGGATTTATTCTATATATATATATATATATATATATGGGGATTAAAATAAAATCAATTAATTCTTATTTATATACATATTATATATATATATATATATATATATATATATATATATAAAAGAAGAACGAATTGTTTTTTTAATCTTTTATATATATATATATATATATATATATATATATATATGAAGAAATATAGTCTTAAGGTGTGCTATATTTATGGGATAAAGTGCTCGATATGAGAGATATAGCGTGTGTAAATATAAAAGTGAACATAGAAGTCAACACTTAGAGGCGACAGTCTGTTTCATGCTATATGCAATCGTCAGGCCACGTGTGCTGTTATTTTTCTCGGCTATTTATACATATACGGGTCAGTGGTGCATTGTGGGTAGTCTATTGTGGCGGTTATATATATATATATATATATATATATATATATATATAAAGAAGAATTCATTGAATTTAATCCCCCATATTTTTATTACATATGTTTATCGTTATTTTAGTAGATACCCGTAATTGAGTAAACTTTGAAACAGTCTTTATTTCATCTACCTGCATATTCGAGAAAAGCTATTATAAAAAATACGCTCTCGGGTAGGACTCAAACCTGTGTACAATCATGCAGAAGAAACCACCTTTTGAGACTGCGTACTTTAACCGTTCGTCTACGAAGAACTTCTCAATTAAGCGTCGAATAATACACTTTGAATCATGGGATGCCTTCTCCTGCAAGTAAGGTCACAATTCGGCCGGAGGGCACATTTTCTTTGATACGCTTTTTCAAGTGTGGAGGCCGGTGTAGACGAAAAAAAAACCCAGCTATTTAAAAAAGAAACGGACCCACTAATATATATATATATATATATATATATATATATATATATATATATTCTCAATAATTTTTGTGATATAACTACCGAGGGCAAGTGTGCGTACACACAGAGATATATGTATATGGCTGGGTGTGTACCGTCCGCTACAATTGAGTACACGTGCATCTAACGATGACACGCCTGTCTTAACAGAATAAAAGTCAACACACCCATATATACATACATACATATATATATATATATATATATATTTATATATATATATATATATATATATATATATATATATATATATATATATACGTACACACACATATGTGTGTGTATATGTGTTGCTCTGTAATTACATGCGTAAACACACGTATATGCGAATATAAATATATGGAGACACAAACTAATACACACATGCGCATCACATTTAGATATAAAGAGACTAAAATTGATATAAATGGAAAAAGAGAGAGTGATAAAAAGAGGAATGGTTGGTAAGAAGGAGCCAGTGTTTTGCAAATAAAGATAACAACTTTTAAATGAAGACAAATTTGATCTTGGATAAATACCAAATTGAGTGGGTAAGTGTCAAGGCGGTACTGGGTGGGGATTTATGTAAATAGACAAATAGGCTAGACACGACCAGGAAAGCGCGATTTGGCGTTTTCTACCTTCTACCTACCACCTCTGCTATATATATATATATATATATATATATATATATATATATATATATATATGTATGATTATATATATACATATATATATATGTATCGCTTTAAACTGCTGAAGTTTAATAACACTGATGATCGATAAGTTTTATGTTTCATGTTTACACATGTGTATATGTGTTATAAAAAAGAAAACAGATTGTATATAAAAGGTTCGTCCGGAAAGTATCAAGCCGTTTACTATCAAAAGAATATAATTGACTGACTAAACCAGTCACGTCTTAGTCCACTTCAAAGTACTCCTCTTGGGACTTAGCTCAACGCTTCTACTTTTCCGAAACATTTTTAAAGTCCTATTTAGGGATCGCCATCAGCGGCCACCTCATGTTCTTCTTAATCTCGTTCACGGTCTGAAATCTCGCTTTAAACAGTGATGTTAGACTTGGGGGGCGAAAAGACAGAATTCACCAGGAATAAAATCTGGAATGTGGGAGGAGGTAATAGTCGAAGCTACAAAGAATATCCGAGATATTCAAAATAGCGGGATAATTTCTGGATAAAGCCGTGGAATCTCTCAGATTTGCTTCTATGTCTCAGACTGTTGATTAGCGATTTTCTTTACAGATCTATCAGAGACATGAAATTTAAATTTGTATTATTGCGTTATTCCAAAATTTCAGTACATCAACAAATAGCGATTAACGTCAAAAACTCAGCACAAATAGCTATTAATTAAAAAAAAATTAGTAATTAATATACAGGGTGTTTCAAAAAATTTGATATCCTTTGAGATGTAAATATCACAGAAAGTACATGATTAAGGCAAATGAAATTAAAAAGTATTAATGTTGAAGATCATAAGATTTATTCTTCCAAATCTGAATGAGAAATTCAAAAGCATGTGGATTATGTGAACACACAAAATGCCTTTTCTCTTCTAGTAAATAGCATTTTTATACCTGTAAAGAAAAAGATTAAAGATTAAAGAACATAAAAATACAAATAAGAAAAGCACAAAAACATAAAGACATAAAAACATAAAACAAACATTAAACATAAAGATGCTATTAAAATTTGAAGTCATTTGAAGGAGATCTAACAAAGTTATTAGATTGCGAAATGATATCAAATTTTTTGAAACACCCCGTATAATATTATCGATAACCACATGTATAAGAATGTCATTTTTGATAAAAGTTTTAAAAAATAACCAGAAATACGTAAAAAATTCGTATATAGTCGAAAATACCTTTTTCCACAATATAGCTATTTGTGCTATGTTATAATGCTTATTACCTAAATAATAATAATACTGAATAAATATTTTTTAAACATTAAAGTATATTTAATCACATCTCCCTAATGGCTGTTGTTCTATCTCTGAAGGCAACCCCAGCGGATTTTGGATAAATTTCTACACAATTATTTGAATTTTTATCTGTTTTGTTCATTGAACCGAAAGTCTTTTTAATCCTTCAAATAGTTTCTGCAGACGAATGGCCAAGTCTAAAGCAAGACTTGATGCTTTGAATGCGACGACCACACACTACTCAACCCCAGTCAGCGGAATCGTCCTGCCAAATGTCTAACCCCAGGACTATCATTTGCTCGATACCAATATCTCTTCGCTGGTCAGAGGTTCTAACAAGCTAACATTACTCGAGTCAAAAACAGCATCGTTCTTTTGTGATGAAATACACATAGTTAAAAGGTCGTAGAATTTCTGAGAAAGATGCTGAGATGATTAAGGAATGATTGAAAATATGTTGGCATTTTTATGAAAATATTTGCACTAAATGCAACAGATTGTCAGTTCTCCATTTTGGTTAGTTCGAACGACTAGATTCCGCTTCGAAAGGTCGGTGACTTACAATATTTGTAAAGACATTTGAAAATACGAGAAATAAACGAAGTACATTAATTTCTCTCTCAAACAGTGTTAATATTATTAAACTATATTTCTGCATATATATATATATATATATATATATATATATATATATATATATATAGAGATATTGATAATATTAGTGGAAAATATACACATACATATGCAATCATATATTTAAATATATAAATATATATACATACATTTAAAATATATAAATATATATACATACATACACATACATATATATTTGTATAAAAAATAATTCCAAGAGGACAGAATCCAGGTAGAACTCAATGTCCAGGACAGAGTAAGGATATAATTTATATGGAATAAATTATGACCATGGAATATTAGTGTTTAAGCCTTTTTTTTATATCCTTACTCTGTCCTGGACATTGAGTTCTACCTGGATTCTATCCTCTTGGAATTATTTTTTATACAAATATATATTTGGATGTATGTATGTATATATATTTATATATTTTAAATATATGATTGTATATGTATGTGCATATTTACCACTAATATTATCATTTACGATTCCAATGGAATAAATTATGTATGGACAAAACCGTGTCGATTAAACATTTATTATCCAGTTAGACCACTTCTGCACATTCTTGTACTTGTAAAATCTCCGATACTGACAACATATAACACTTACTGTTTCTTCACCGAGATATGTCATTAGTTTGTCAAATATAGGCTACATCAGAATTTATCAAGCTTTGCTTAATCTAGCACAAGGCCGTAATTCTGGGGCACCTAGTGCGAATCATGATAATATCACAAACGAAACTTGTTAACCCTTATGGAGCAGCAAACAGCAATAATTTTTTATTTTTAGTTTGAATAATTTTAAATATTTTCGCAGATAATTTCAGTTTAGTTGTGACTATTAGTGGCTCTGTAATAGCATTGCTGCATTTTAATTACCTGCTTGTTAGAAATCATCATCTGTAATCCCAGTCTTTAAGAACTCAGGTGAATCGTTTCATCCTTCTAACTATCGGCAAATTAGTTTCTACTTTTTTTTTGGCAAAGTATTAAAGACTTTAATCTACTTTCAATTATTTAAGCATCTTCCCCTTTCAAACAAACAATATGGCCCTCGCTTCTCTAAAATGCTGACGTATTAACGATTATTATTGAAAAAGTCTATCAAACTTTAGATAAGTGTTGTGGTGTCTTCCCTCTAAAGAGTCTATGTTAGACTCTTCCGCCTACTATAAGATTAGTAGGACAGAAGGTTCGGGGGAACAGTCGACCAGACTGTTCATTTCTGTTGAACTCTTTCCCTCGACAGAGAGGAACTCGGAAGAGGCTTTACTGCAGGGCAAAGTTTCTTCCGGGGAGGTAGACAGTCCCTGAACCCGTCTAGGCGGGTTCAAAGGGAATATTTTGGGCCGAGTCTACGGGCTCGGAGAAACCCACGTTAAACTCGGCCTTGTGCCACATACATTCCTTGTGGGGGGGACTGTTAAATTTAACAGTCGACCAGACTCTTCATTTCTGTTGAACTCTCTGCCGAGGCAGAGAGGAACCCGGACGAGGCTTTGCCGCAGGGCAAAGTTTCATCCGGGGAGTTAGATAGTACCTAAACCCGTTTAGGCGAGTTCAAAGGGAATATTGTTGGCCGAGCCTACGGGCTCGGAAAAACCTACGTTAATCTCGGCCTTGTACCACATACATTACTTGTGGCGGGGGGACTCTTAAATATAACAGTCGAATAGACTGAACGCTGGTCAACCGACTCACACTCACTAGTAATGTAATACTCTTCTGGTGTACTTACTGTTTAATATACGATATATCTGCAAACCTGGTTTTTGTTATTACTTAACCATTTATTTGGTCAAAACAATAAGAATGGTGAAGCTCGAGCTGTAGTTTTGGATATCTCGAAGGTATTCAACAGTGTTTGGCTTGCTGGTCTTCTTCACAAGCTAAAAGTTTAGGGTATTTCTAGATTTTTTGTATTTGATCAGTCTTTCTTATCAAATCATAAAATGAAAGTTGTCTTGAATGGCCACTCTTCTAGATCTTTTTGCATTAATACCAGTGTCTCCACCGGGATCTATCTTTAGATCTAAGCTGTACCTAATTTTCATTAACAACCTTGGCTTGTTAATTTTAATGCCTCTAAAACAAGACTGTTCTCTTTTTAAACGTCTTAGAGATCCTTCTTTGCCTTATATTAACATGGCTGACGTTAACCTCCAGGAGAGTGGCACCTTGTACCTTCTCAGGCAAAAGTTTTTTCGCTGACATGAAGCAGAAAGATATATATTACGACTGCTGTCAGGATATTTGGTTCACTGTGTCGTTCTAGATAATTTCTCTCAGTCTGACTTGCACTTTTATTCATGCATTGAATATGGCTGTCACATTTGGTCTGGTGCTTCTCCGATGTATTTAGAGATTATTGACAAAATAAAAACAAGAATCTGCAATATTATTGATCCTGAGCTGGCATGTCGACTTCTGTTAATTTCCTGTTACCGTAACGTAACCTTCCCGTGTCTTTTCTATAAATATTTTCATGATAATTGTTCTGTTGAGCTTTCCTCTTTGGTACCTCGACTTTATGAATTTAAGCGCAGTACTAGATTGGCAGCTAGGTCTCATCGTTTTACAGTTGAAATTGCTAGATATAACCGTTCTAAATAAGTTCTATGATAACAGTTTATTCTCTCACGCTTGTTACTTGCGAAACTTCCTTCCAGATTCTTGCATTACAGTCAACTTGATGTTCAAAAAGTTAAATGCAATGTCAATCGTTATCTTCTGTCTTTCTTAATTTCGGTTCTTTTTTTTCTTTCCCCTTAATAATGCTTTTCTTTTTCTCATATTCTTTCACACTCAGTAACCTCTTGCGTCTTAGTGGCTTTATTGCTTAGCTTGGGGTGAAATCATAAATAAAATGGCAAGGAAAAATCAAATGTGGTACGATAGCTTTGCGTTAATCTGCCAAATAGAATGCTTGCCTTGAAAATTAGGATACAAAATCTAGGCATAAACACTGACGTTGACTGTTGAAAAAATTAGAAACTTTCACAGACCCTAAATATATTTATGTGTCCCTGAAAATAACAAAGCAATTGTCAAAAAATTAATTATTTGAAAATTCAGATTTTCACTGAATGTTCTGTTAATAAAAGAAATTTTTTACATCTTACGTGCCATGTTCTTTTAGGAGATTGGCGACCATGGCTCTTCACGGTTTTACGTTTGAAACTTTATTAAAATTAATTCTTGAAGATTATTTATATTCAGGCAAAGAAAGTAAATGTTTCGGTGGAAAATATTTCGCTTCATCTGTTATTACTTTTTATTTGCATTCTTTTTATGGGTTCGTATTTTGCTGACCAAATGCAAATTCGGTTAAGACGAAACGACGGATTTTTTTTTTTTTTTTTTGATATTTTTTTTCTCTGACATTCTCCGAAGCCAGAGCGATACTGGTGTGGAAAGAGGATCCCCGTGTTTTCATTGCACCAATTCGAAAGACTATCTCATATCCCGCCCTGTCAGTTTCCCGCCCTTCTGCTGCGTCTTTCACAAACTGGCCTTTTCTTAATGGCTTCTTGGCATTCGCTTAAAATAACAGACGCTGTTCGCTGTTAGTATGAAGAGGCGCATGTCTTGCAAACGTTAGCGACTTGCTACAGCCATGCGATTCTTAAAAACCCATTATCTACTCCCACTACGCCTTTACTTCGACGTATATCGAATCGAAACAGACACAATTCTCCATATCCGGACCATCAACATACGGACATTTATTAGGGAGACAACTAATATTTCCGTCTAAAGTGTTTACAATGTCGATAATTCCGGGAAATATTTATTTCTTTATTTTCTTAGATTGGACTGATTTTCTGATCTTGGTTTTTTCTTTATTATAAAGTTTCAGCTGCTATATCTTTCGGCTTTCCCTTTTAGATATCCATGGAAAGCGAAATATTATACTGGCTTAAAGAATTCCTAAAACGACAAAAATAACTTTATTCCGTACGAAATACAATGCAATGATTAAAATATCACATCGAAAAAGAACCAGGCAAGACCGATCTCCCGCTTTTATTCAAAATCATACTTATTATAAAACCCAGGTTGTGTGTGTGTGTGTCTGTTCGTTTATATATTGGATCGGATTTCCTACATTTTTCAACCGATTTCAACAAAACTTCACAGGACTACGTAAAATTACCTTGCGGTGGTTCTGAAAGCGCCCAAAATTGGAAAAACACAATTGTTTTTGCACGAAATCAGTTTGAAAACACGATTAAGAGGCATCGCTGTCGCCAGAATGAAAGGGAGACAGCTCATATCGAGTTATACTTATTATAAAACCCAGGTTGTTTGTTTGTGTGTGTGTGTGTGTGTGTGTGCGTGTGTGCGTGTGTGTGTTCGTCTATATATGGGATCGGATTTCCTACATTTTTCAACCGATTTCAACAAACTTTTTTTTTGGCAGGTAGTGTTTCTTATTGTCTTGCACACTTTTTTCTTTATTTTTACATTCAGAATTCTTTAAAAATTCCATTTACAAGACAATTGTTTATAATAAAATTCTATTCAATCGGTAGACTCATAACGATTGAAAACAATGTTTTTGTTTGAGTTTGGGTTTGACCAATTCGTAAAAAAACAAACAAAAAAAACCCCCCAAAAAACAAAAAACTAATTAAGACATGCGTGTCCTTCAACCTTAAACAATAACCTTTGTCAATTTTATTTTTCAGTCTTTATGATGGTCGATACTTGATCTATCTCTTACTGTTACATCTCCGGGCAATGCCGGGCTCTACTGCTAGTAATTAATAAAAGTAAAATACTTAACATAGCTATAAATTTATGGTTAAGCTTAACTTTGTCTGACATAAGCTGCAGCTGTAGAAGTGCGACACTCATTAAGGATTGAAATCACTCCGCTAAGGAACTGTTCAGGCTGCTGTTCATTGCCCTATGGTAAGCGCATTTAGCAAAGTCTGATACAAAACAGCTGTCACAAAGCAACCAGCAAGCGTCAGCGCTTGATTCAACAGTTCAATCGACTTTATCGAATCATTCACTTCATCGAGAATTTCAAAAGTAGAAAATTAAAGGGAGACAATAGTTATGTCTGAACGATGCCTTTCTTAAATTATATACTGTTTAAAAATTACGCTCGTTAATTTGATTGTTGCTAATTTACCATAATGAATGATTGACAACAAAGTCGGTTAGTTTGTTTCAGAGGATTGTTGAATGCTGAAATCCATTAAAGCCAGTGAGTTGATGGTCTTTTTTGCTGGACAACGAAAATAAAATATAAATGAAAAATAAAAAAAAAAACGATTAAAATTCGTGACAAACATTCTTGGAATGCTCCGAGATGAGTCGTCAGTTATGTTCTCCTGGCTTCATTAAATGTTTAAATGATTAAAATATAAATATTAAAATAAACGAATAAAAAGTGTAATGTGAATAAATGAAGAAGCCTTTTTTAAATATTTAATTCATTTCCACGGACATATAGGACAACAATCAAAAATGTTTTACTTTTCATCATTTTTTTTTTAATAAAACGAAAATATTAAGCAATATTATTACGTGAATAATTATGTTAGTGATGAATTTATGGAGTCAAAGGTGTTCATTATCTTAAATAAATAACAAACAACATTTTCAAAAGCCCCTTTCAGACATAAAAGTTATTTTCTTTTAATTTTTTATTTTTTGGTGAAATAAACCATTTGAGGATTCAATATAACGGTATCAATGAAGCTAGTTTTCGGATTAGTGGAATAGATTTTCAGAAATTCAAAGAGGTTTGGCAAATATTGGTGTTCCAATGTTCTACCTGAGCAGCTTCTTCCCGAGAGCTACTGCTATGTGGAGCGGACTCCCAAGTGGATGTTTCCCGATAACTACAATCTTAACCTGTTCAAGTCTAGGGTTAATCGTTATCTTCCCCACATATCAGAATAAACTGTGCCTCTTACTCTGAAACCCTCTACCTTGAATGGTCCCCGAGCCTTGTACAAGGTGAACATCACCGTAAAAAAGAACCCAAAATTAACCAGTTTTTTTTCGTTCAGTAAAAATATTGGAAGATTGGATTAGAGTTGACG
This sequence comes from Acanthosepion pharaonis, assembly GCA_903632075.3. Taxonomy (NCBI): domain Eukaryota; kingdom Metazoa; phylum Mollusca; class Cephalopoda; order Sepiida; family Sepiidae; genus Acanthosepion; species Acanthosepion pharaonis. Next base: position 38,423 of record CAHIKZ030001346.1, read on the forward strand.
AATAATTTCTTTTCGTGTGTGTGTGTATATATGTGAGTTTTTGTGTGTGTGCGTGATAGTCCTATAAAACTATTAGAATCATCTAGCATTAGGTGAAAACCACCTGCATATGGATTAAAAATGAATTGAGAAAGTACACAAAACTAGAAAAGGGCGTAAGACAAGGATGCGCCTTCTCGCCAGATTTATTTAACTTTTACAGCGAGGGGATCCCAAGAGAATTGGAAGTGCTACGAGAATTTATTATCGGTGCGCACAATCTTAACAACATAAGATATGCAGATGTTACCGTGTTGGTGGCAGACAAAGAGAGAAAATTGCAGGAATTGCTAGACAAGGCCGTAAGGGAAAGCTGGAAGAAAAGACTAACTATCAATTGTAAGACAAGCGAATCTATAGAGTCACCAACAAAAGGGACAGCCCAAGATGCGAACTACAAATAAGAGATGAAAAAAAAATATATATACCCCCCACGCAAAAACAAAAACAACAACAACAAAAAAACAAACAAATAGAGAAGTTTATAGATCTGGGTAGTGTTTGAACGGACAAGGAAAAATGTAGTACCGTAATCCGAAGGTTCATTGGAATGGTAAATCGGAAGGTTCATTGGAATGGTAAATCGGAAGGTTCATTGGAATGGTAAATCGGAAGGTTCATTGGAATGGTAAATCGGAAGGTTCATTGGAATGGTAAATGATGCCTTCCAAGAGCTAAACAAAATATGAAGAAACAGAAAAACTACGCTAGAAAAAACAAAGAAAATGAGTGCCGAATTTCTGTGTATCCTCTATAGCAATGGATACTGGACAATTTTCTCACCGATGAAGAAGAGACTTGAGATGATGTTCTCCACAAGGATGCTGAAAACACCATGGGTTGAGCATGAAAGCAAAGATGATGTTTTAAGGAAAATAATAAAAAAAATAGGACGCTTATACATATAATCAGAAAGAGACAGTTAAAATTTCTGGGACACGTAATGAAGAAAGAGGGCTTGGAGAATTTGACACTCACAGTGCATCTTGAAGGTAAGATGGGCAGAGGAAAAAGCGAGTAACCTACCTAGCGAGCTTATGTAAATGGAAGTCAGAACAGGGATTAGGAAAGATTAGTAGAGAGACAAATCTTACTAAGAGATACAAAAGATAGGAAGTTGGGAAGAGCCATGATTACTTGACACATATTTAAAACTTGACAATGATCTTCGGAGAGCTGTTTGAAAATATGAGTAAAGAAGAGTTAAATTTATCAAGAAAGCTTCATCAGTGCAATCAAGTCTGCGTGTGTCCTGCCTGACACGAGAATTACAGGGACCGCTTGGTGGCTGAGAAAGTTGCTTATTTCCAACCTGTGAATGGCTACAGTCTTCGATTTATAGTAAATAGTAAGATTAGTGTTACACAATCCTCTTCTACCCAATTTCTTCTATTCTTTCTAAGTTTAGTAAATATCTCAAATTAGAAATATATGCTTTTAAACGAACCGTAATCAGTCCTTAAAGTTTGACATCTGATTGGCAGTTTTTTTTTCATTTTTAAACAGGGTGCAGCAGAAAGTGTTATTGTTGATCTGATGCTGAGGAGCCCCATGATGGTATCAGGCAACGAGTAACGTTATGTAAATAAAACAGAAGGTCGAAATGACGAAGGACGGCAAAGTGAATTGGAAACATGACACAGGTGAATAGAAATGAGACTCCCTTATTGATAATAAATGGTCGGGTGAACAAATAAACTGTTGTAAACAGCTGGGTAGGGATCGAGTGAGAGAAAAGGAAAAGAGCAAAGACAAATTAGCAAGAGGTGAGGAGGAGAAAGGGGAAAACAAGAGGAAACACAAGGTTATATAAAGAGGAGGAGATAGAGAAGAAAAGTCAAAGAAAAGGGAAGAACAAAGGGAAAAGGATGACAAAGAAAAGAAATGAGAAATGCGGAGAAAGAGAATTGAGAGGCTGAAAGAAGAAAGGATTAAGAAAGAGAAAGTGGTGGTACGAAGAGAAAGTGGTGACAGGGAGAAGTATAAATGAAGAGAGAGAAGGAAAGAGAGAGATATGAGAAAGAAAAAGTGAAGAAAATAAGAGAGAGAAAGAGAAAGAAAAAACAGTCGAAGCAAAGAGAGAAAATATTTTAAACGATCGAAACAAGGTTAAGCAGAAGAAAGGTAGACAGTCGCAGAAATAGACAGAGATGGCAGTAGTCCTGGGTATGACGATAAACTACATCCGGCAGCAAGACATCTGATCGGGAGATTGGAGGTTTTGAGGAATATGGAACCACCGTCACTTAATTGCTGTTGTTCCCAGGTCCACCCTAGTCCGAAGTGATAGCACTTGTTCGGGTCCCAGCTATGGACAAATAGTGACCCCAGCAAACAAAAAACAAACAAAAAAGTATAAATAACCTATGAATATATAAAAATACATGCAATACATTTTTCTAAAAGAAAATTACCAACAATATCTGTTTGTAGTAAAATGACCAACAATACATTTTATTTGCAGCTGAAAGCATACAGTTGCGTTCAAAATATTTAGATTTCGGCATTAAATAATCCATAGAGGTTGATATGTCGCTAAACAAAACCAACCAACCGAGATCACAGATAGATAGAGAGATAGATAGATAGAGAGAGGGAGAGAGAGTTAGAGAGAGAGAGAGAGAGGAGAGAAAGAGAAAGAAAGGTAGAAGACAGAGAGTATAGAAAGGGACAGAAAGAGAAAGAGAATGTGAACATATTTGTTAGTATTTTTTAAATATTGTTTTGTGCATATCACAAATGAACGTCTGCGTATTCGTTTCTAAGCTTACATGTTCAGCCTCTTAAATTAAATCGCTATTTTTGTTATTATCAGAAACCATAGATTAGATTGCCTGGGTATAACGGTAAACTACATCCGGCAGCAAGACATCTGATCGGGAGATTGGAGGTTTTGAGGAATATGGAACCACCGTCACTTAATTGCTGTTGTTCCCAGGTCCACCCTAATCCGGGGTGATAGCACTTGTTCGGGTCCCAGCTATGGATAAATACCCTATAATGTATAAAAATACATGCAATATATTTTTCTAAAAGAAAAATCAACAACATCTGTTTTTAGTAAAATGACCAACAGTACGTTTTATCTGTAGTTGAAGGCATACAATTGCGTTCAAAATATTTAGATTTCGGCATTAAGTAATCCATAGAGGTTGATATGTCGCTAAACAAAACCAACCAACCGAGATGATAGATAGATAGATAGATAGATAGATAGATAGATAGATAGATAGATAGAGAGAGAGAGAAGGGGGGAGAGAGAGAGAGAGAGAGAGAGAGAGAAAGGGTGAAGAGAGAAAGAGAGAGAGAGAGAGAGAGAGAGAGAGAGAGAGAGAGAGGAAGAACGGTAGAAGTGAGAGAGTACAGAAAGGGACAGAAAGAGAATGAGAACATATTTGTTAGTATTTTTCAAATATTGTTTTGTGCATATCACAAATGTACGTCTGCGCATTCATTTCTAAGCTTACATGTTCAGCCTCTTAACTTAAATCGCCATTTTTGTTATTCTTAGAAACCATAGATTGGATTGCCTGATAGAAGGTTCTATTAGAAGCCCTCCTCGCCTAAAAGGGCACCGGTCGTTTTTCCTGACAACCGCTATCCGACTTGTTCACGATTTTTAAAAAGGTTGTTTGTGAGCTCAATTAGTCAGTCACAATTTCAACTGCTCTCTCGCGAAGGGAAAGGAAGTTTATACAAAAATCTGCCGCCAGATATCGGCATCGGCACTTCGCTTATTTTACCGTCTTGAATCACGACCAGACTCGAAGGTTAAGATTACAAGGAGAAGGGGACCCAAGTATTGTAGGCTTCACATTGAGGCCCTTTATCTAGAATTACCTGCCCTTTACGCAAGCGAGCTACGTAAATACACAATGACATTATTTCATGGTTTTATTTTATTTAAATAAGGAGAAGTATTGAGGTTCGTTAGATAAAGACGTCAATTATGCATACATAAACATGGCTGGGTGAGGAATGTAAACTTCACCCAGAAAATTTTACAATTTATATTACGATTTTTAATATTTATTTTATGAAAAAAAAACATTTGCTAGTTTAGTTTGAGGGACAGAAAGAAGAGTGAGGGCAGAGATGTTAAGTTGCCCTGAATTTTTAGTTGAATAATTATAACTATGGAGAATTTTCGATAAAGAGAAAAAATAGATGAATAAATAAATAAGCTGAGGGAAATACGAGCCACAAATTAATGATGTGGACACAGGTGTTTGACATTTTATTTTTTTTACACTCACAGATTTCATACAGTTTCGGTTTGTCGTATGGACAGATTTAGTAATATAAAACTTTATCATCTGTTCGACTGGTACCATTACAAATATAAACTTATTAGATGTGACCATAAATATTACCTATGACCATGAAAGATATTGAAAGAAAGAGTTTGTTCGGTCTGATGCAGACATCACAGTCCAGATGCTTGTAAATATGACAGCGAGTGAGTTCTTCCTTCTTGGCATATATCATTAATTTATCTGAAAAAGTAAAGGCACGGTGGAGTAATGGATAGCGGCTTGGAGAGCCGAGTTCGAACTCCAGTCGAATCCGTTACATTCATACCCTTGTGAAAGGTATGAATCTTTTTCTTCTAAAGTACGGGTAAATAGACCGGGTTCTATAGCCTTGGATGGCAACTGGTCAAGAAAGAAATGGAAACCTACTGCAGAAAAAAATCTGTCTCGTCAGTCATATATCGAAAGATACATGATCGCCTAAGCGTGTATCACTCATGGCACATAAGTAACTCCTTGAGGAATTGATCGTGGTGAGATTCGAACCCGGGTTTCATAGTCGGAACAACAGTCTTTTAACCAGAAATATCGAACTATAACATTAATTAAGTAAGTGAAAAAGTCAGAAAGGGAAGCAAAACACACACACACAGATAGATAGATAGATAGATAGATAGATAGATAGATAGATCCATTACATTCATACCCTTGTGAAAGGTTTGAATCCTCGTCTTCTCCCTCACGTTATCGGTAAATAGCAGGACAGACCGAATTCTATAGCGTTGGATGGCAAATAGTATACCGTGGAAATTACATTCACTTACGTGCTAATACCCTTAGGAAAGGTATGAATCCTCCCCCCACAGCTATGGCTAAATAGCAGGACCGCTAAATAGCAGGACCGGGTTCTATAGCCTTGGATGGTTACTGGTCTACCACAGAAAGAAACGGCAACCTACTTCGAGAAAAAAACTGCCTCGTCAGTCATGTATCGAAAGATACATGATCGCCTAACCGTGTATCACGGATGGCGCATAACTGACTGAATTACGATAATTAAAAGACGCTATGATTAAATTAAACAAAACAATTATAATTATTTTCAAATGATTCTTTTGTTCTTGAACGCTCATCCTGATTGCCTTAATGTCCATGTTTCGACCAATGTAACATTGACTCTTCTGATTTATTTCGTTATCATGAAGGAATGTTGAATAGATATTTTCTTTTCATCCACTGCAGATTGGAGCATTCTGTCTTCTTTCTTCGTTTTTATTTGTTATTTCTTGTCACATCCAAATTCCTACTTTAATTCTTTTTCAAAAAACCAAATCGTTCAGTGTCAGTCAAAACATTAGCCAGAACAAGATGCATATATATGTGTATATATAAGTTCTATGCTAAGAGTTTCTTCTGTCGTACTCGCATCCGGCTTCTTGCTTCCCAGTCAACTGTGATCTTCAAAAATTTAAATGCAATGTCAATCGTTATATTCTGACTTCTTAATACTTGTTATTTTATTGTTTTCTCTCATTAATAGTAATTTTTCTCTAACACTCAGTAACTCCTTGTATTAGTGACTTTATTACATTGCTTGGAGTGAAACGGTTCAAAAATATGCATATCTGAGATATATAGACAGAAACACACGCACGTTGGCCCAACTACATACATAAATAGACACGCATATATGTTACTTTCCCTGACGATCCGTTTAGGTGAAACCTAGGTAGGTGCGTCTGGCTCACTAGGTGTATCTCGGTCAGCTCTACGGTTGTATTGAGCTCTTTTGTTAGTTAGCTGTTTACTCGTGTCGGGGTTTTTTCTTTGGGCTTCAGATCTGCATCTGTGCGATTTTTTTGTCGGCAGAAGTTCATGTTTGTAGCTCTTTCTTTTTTTAAAACCTTTTTTTTCCCTCGAGATTGATTTGATTATTAGCAAATAAAAAATTCGAGGGTTTTTCGAAACGAGTCTAGTTATCTATCTATCTATCTATCTATCTATATATATATATATATATATATATATATATATATATATATATATATATATAGAGAGAGAGAGAGAGAGAGAGATTTAGATAGATATGAATAGAACGAGATAAGAAGATGACTAGATAGATAAATAGATACAAAGTGAACGAGACAGCCAGACAGACAGACAGACAGATAGATAGATAGATATGAACAGAACGAGATAGACAGATATGAACAGAACCAAACAGATAGATAGATAGATAGATAAATAGATAGATAGATAGAAGAGAGAGGATTGTGTAAAAATGAGAGTTGTATATTTAAGGAAAGTGGCTGGCAAAAAAGAAGAGAGGACGAAGAAAGTGAGACAATAAAAAAAGCACGACATCCCAGGGAGAGGAGGAGCTAGTTAACCTGCCCCCAAACCTTGCCCATCAGAATCACAACCCAGCCAAGCACAGGCATCGAAACGTGTGTGGTCTTTCTTCATCGAGTTTGATGCTGACGCCGAAGAATACACTTGTCGCTTGACAACTTTTGTTGTTCCATGCACCTATAAACATTCGCAAACACACATTAACTCTTACAAACACGTACTTACACACAAAAAAGGATACTCACACACACACTTATATATGGAGGTGGGGATAGGGGGAGTTTTTATGAAAATTCGGCTAATAACAGTGTAGGATTTCAGACATTAACTCACCATGTGTAATGATGAAATTAACCATATACTAGTATATCATGGAACCATACCTGAAAGCATATATATATATATATATATATATATATATATATATATATATATATATATATATATGTGTGTGTGATAAAATATAATTTTCAGGTATGCTATATTTATGGGTTAAAAGTGCTCAATGTCAGGGATAGAGCGCATGTAAATATAAAAGTCGACAGTGCTGAGGTCAACATCCAGCGGTGACAGTCTGTTTCATGCAATCTTCAGGCGATGATGATTGCGTTTTAGCACTAAACAGACTGTCGTAGCTGAGTGTTAATATAATATATATATATATATATATATATATATATATATATATATATATATATATATATATATATATATATGTATATGTATATATATATGTAGAAAAGTAAGGGGTGTGATATATATATATGTGTGTGGGTGTGTGGGTATATATATATGTGTGTGTGGGGGTGTGTGGGTATATAAATATGTGTGTGTGTGAGTGTATGTGTGTGTGGGATGGGTGGGTGATGTGGTGTGTGTGTATTTCCGTGTATTTGAGGGCATACTGAAATGCTGATAAATCTTCCGCCTTAACAAAGTTTGGTAAAAATTTGATTTTGATTAATTTGGTCAGATTTTGGAAATTGAATTGGTTCGAGTACATTTCATTTGTTATGATATATATATATATATATATATATATATATATATATATATATATATATATATATATATATGTATTTAAATAAAAGAAAGAACAGTAAGATATATAATCCCTATGTAGCGGAAAAAATATTTTAAATCAATTAATTTATAATATATATATATATATATATATATATGTGTGTGTATGTATGTATGTTTGTGTGTGTGTGCGCGCGTGTGTATGTGTGTGTGTGAGTGTGTATGTGTGTGTCTGTGTTTGTATGTGTGTGAGTATTTTGTATTTGCGCGTGTGTTTATGTGTGTGTGGAGAGTAGGCGAGGAATAAATGTGTTTGTATATATATATATATATATATATATATATATATATATATTTGAGTGTACGTATATATAGCAGTGTAATGACACGCAGCCATATGTAGGTATATTTATATAAATGTGTTTGTGTGTTTGTGTGTATGTATGTAGACACGCTGCCATCAGCGATGAGGACAGCTTCAGAAATAAACATTCTTGCACTTGAACAAACACTCTGCTAATGCTTCATTATCCAAATGTATACTTTTACTTACAACCTTTCGAAATCATTTGTGTGTCTGCGTCTGTTTGTTTATGTGTTTGCGTTCATGTGGGCATGCCTGTGTATATATATATATATACACACACACACATATATATATATATATATATATATATATATATATATATATATATATATATATGTATGTATAAACAATTGTAAACTTTCCTTAAATTGTCTATTCTTCCAGTAACATATGTCAAAATGGCGGCGCAGACTGTAGAGTAATTGTTAGCAAGCTATTCTGACTACTTTAATTTATAAGCTCGATTCTCACTATGTGTCTCATGCTTGTAGCCTTATACCGAACACAATTTAAATAAAAGTAAAGTATGAAAGCCGACGTATAGATAAGAGAGGAGAAAGCCAAATCGGAAACCTGGTTCGAATTCTTTAGAAAATTGTTCAAAATATCCGTCAATCTGGCTTGCACAATTTCGCATGGATAATGAATCCAGTTTTTTACGACATATTAATCTCTATCTATAAAAGGCAGGATGTGTGTGAGTGTGTAACGAATGCACGGCCGCAATTTTCGACGGATTTGCACCAAAATTTACATGCACATGCTCCAAGTTAGCGAGAAGGCCAAGACCGCCTTTGCATTTCCCAACTCCCATCGATAGTGGAAATAATCGATCTTTTCATGCTTCTACGGCAGTTTTCATGTAGTTTGCGGCCGTTTTCTACTGGCCAGAGTGAGAGCCCATAGCTGGCTGCCACAAATAGGTAGGAAGATTCTATTAGCTAGCGTGAGAGCCAACAGCTGACTGACACGAATGTTAACTAGCATGCTAGCACGCAAAAAAAGTGGGAAAAATTTAAATCTGCGTGGCACTTTACTCCAATTGGCCCATTCGCTTGCTTAAACTCAACGTTGATACTGATTCCGCAGAACTGGGTTGGATGTGAAAATGTATGTTATCAAAATTCTTTTTTTATTCGGTTTTTCAAGTTACGTGTCCTTTTTTTAAAGCTGATCGTTTTGTGTTCATTTTGTTTAGTTCTTTTTCGTAACAGATTTAATGTTTAGTATAGAGCTTAGAAAAAATTCGCAGTGTGAGATAGGCAAGAAGTAAGGCATGTAGTAACATCAGAACGGTAAAGGGCACTCTTTTAAAGGCAAGGAAGGGCAAAAATATTTTAAGTCAAGTGATAGCGATTGCTGTATGAGTCGTACGATTTTTTAATCAAGTACGGGAAACGCCGGGCCATGCTGCTAGTCAGTAACATAAAAGTATTTGCAGCGATTACCCAAAAGTTTTTTTTCTCATTGCTCTCACAACAAATTAGTAAATTTTTATATTAACAGAATGGTTTAACGGTTCGAAAAGGGAGGCGGTCGATAGTTTTTGTTCAGAGCGACCTGGAACTATGCAACGGAAGGGCGCGTAGATTTCTTTTTTTGTTTGTTTATCGCTTCTTGAGAAACTAGAAACGCGATAAAAACAAAAAAAAAAAAACTATTTTTTTTATCTCCATTCCCAAAGTAAAATGGGCATGATAAATTTCCGACCTATTTTGCTCTCATTTACATTAATACTTAAATTTGTATTTATACAATTGTATTATTCAGGCGCAGGTAAAAATGCAGGAACATCCAGATATCACTTTGCATAAACACGCACACACACACACACATGTACACAGGCACACACACACACACACACACACACACACACACACACACATATATATATATATATATATATATATATATATATATATATATATATATAAAGGTGCTCATTTTTACGCAAATCGTTGCTGAGTGCTCCGCCCTTGTGACTTTGAGCCATACTTGTATATACTTGTTTGACCCAGCTAATGCTCTGCGATGGAGGAGTTCGGGGGAAAGGAAAGACGTGGCTCTTTGAGCACTGGATTATGAATACTTCGATGAGTTTCACCATGGAATTTGTGTGTAGAGGCGCTATTCAGTTTCTTCTTCGTCACGGAGGCCTGTTGGTACAGTTGGTATGACGCTTGCGTTGTATCGAAACGGTACAGGTTCGAATCTTGGTAGTGGATGACCACTGCTGATAAGTCCCAAGCATAGGACGAAACGCATTCTGCATATCTGTTGAGGATTCTTCTAGAATTAATATAATGGTTTGTCTAAATCCCCAAATTCTATTATATATATAAATATATATATATATATATATATAAGATTAATGCAAATAAAATTATGGTAGATGTTATATTCAGCGGGGTTTCGTAGGTGAAGTTTTTTGTAATTATTCGTATCCCCCGTCAGGAGATTTCAACGATTGATTGCGAATTTTCTCATTTTTCTTTATTTTTATGCTAAGAAATTACTTATGCGAACACACACACACACACACACACACACACACACAAACTAAATAAAAAGCTCAATCGCAGTACCTTGTCAGCCGTGTGTAACGAAACATATATAAAAGTGTGTTTGCTGCCTAAATAGACACTCTCTCTCTCTATATATATATATATGTATTTATATATATTTATATATATATACGGACTATATATATATATGCTCTTTGTATATATATATGGACTATATATATATGCTTTTATATATATATATATATATATATATATATATATATATATATATATATATATATATATATATATATATATTAGCATTTTTTTTTCGTTCTTTGACGTGAGCATTTCCCCATCTTTTCTTTCCTTTTTTCTTTTTTTGCATGCATGTCGTTATGCAGTCTTTCTTTTTCATGCACATTCTTTTATTTCTCTCTTTCCTTTATTCCTTCTTTCTAGGGTGCGCCTTCCGCTGTCGGACACTTCAGCTGTCAATTTCCATCCACCGTTGTCAGAGTAACAAGCTGTTTGTTTCTTGGGAGGGGGGGGGAGTAGAAAGAAAGAAAAATATGTAAAGAAAAAAACAATACGAGTAGAGCTTTGAGAATTTTTTTTTTTGTCTGCTGAATATTTGCTTCTTCTCGGGTGCCGTTTGCCCACCCGACTGGAATCCTTTCGTTACACTTGTTCCGCTCATTGCTACCAAGTTCCCCACAATTGTGCTGCATTGTACCGAATCCGCTCTTAACCTGAACATTACACATTCGGAGCTCTCTTTGATTGTCTAATCCGGGATCATTGTCACAACACACGTAATGGATACGGTGATTGTAAGACTGTCGTTCTGGTAAGGAAAAAAAAACAAACTAACAAACAAACAAACAAAAAACAAACAAACATCTTCCTCTCTTACAGCTAAAGATTCTTTCGTTGGCGCCAAAGCAAAGATTCGTTCAAGTGGGACAGAGTGGAATCAAAAAGCACCTGCTTCGTAAATTAGAACTTAGCTGAGATAATCTTCATAAATACACGAAAGACAAAAACAATTCTAGCTATTCCGAATGTTGTTCATACACTTAAGCTCTTTCTTTGTCTTCTTGATGAAAGAAAGATATTCAAATCTTAAAAAGGCGGGTGTAAATAGGGAGAAGAATGTCATGTCGCAAAAGATTTAATTATCGTCGTTAAAAAAAAAATACAATCTATCCCACCAAGTCAATTATATAATACAATATATACAGATATAAACATGAAATAAACATCACACACACATATATATATATATATATATATACAGTGTGTTTGGATATAAGAGACCCGGATATAAGAGAAACCCGGATATAAGATATTTTCTCTGGTCCCAAATTAGAGCCTGTGTTAATGTATATAAAATAGACCAAAACGGATAAAAGAAAATATAAAATGACCAAAATATACAAAATCCCAGATATAATTTCTTTTTCTCTGGTCCCAAATTAGAGCCTGATATGTTAATGTATATAAAATTTTTCTCCAAACCCGGATATAAGAGAAACCCGGATATAAGATATAAGATTTTCTCTGGTCCCAAATTAGAGCCTGTGTTAATGTATATAAAATAGACCAAACCCTTGATATAAGAGAAACCCGGATATAAAGAGATTTTCTCTGGTCCCAAATTAGAGCCTGTGTTAATGTATATAAAATAGACCAAACCCGGATATAAGAGAAACCCGGATATAAGAGATTTATTCTGGTCCCAAATTAGAGCCTGTGTTAATGTATATAAAATAGACCAAACCCGGATATAAGAGAAACCCGGATATAAGAGAGATTTTCTCTGGTCCCAAATTAGAGCCTGTGTTAATGTATATAAAATATTCCAAACCCGGATAAAGAAACCCGGATATAAGAGAGACCAAAAAGCCTGTGTTATATATATAAAAAGACCAAACCCGGATATAAGAGAAACCCGGATATAAGAGACTTCTTCTCCGGACCCGACAACTCTCTTATATTTGGATTACGCTGTATATATATAGATGATGATAATAATGATGATGATGATGATGATGGATGTACGCGTTGATTTCAACGTATAAGGATCCGAAAACCTCATTCTGTTTCTATGTTTATGTCGTATGTGACACTTCAGTCCCTCTAGTGACCTGCATACAAGTCCACATATTGTGCAACAGCGAGGATCTCGGGGCATAGACACAGGAATATTCGCTGACGCTTTTCGCCGTTGTCTTTTGTCTCTTAGCTGGTCAATACGACTGATTTCAAAATTGTTGATATCACTCTGGCACAAGAGGTCTCCAGTTATTTATATCCAGGGCAACTCGCTCGAAGTTCGGATGAGACACATTGACAGCTAAGAGGGTACTCTTTAGCTTGCCTTCATACCTGAACCACAGCCGTCCAACACTCCTTTGTCCACTGTGAAGTTGTCTTGGGTGCCTTAGGTATTCTGTCGTCACTCATTCTTACAACATGACCAAACCAGCGAATTTGTGATTGAATCAGTCACGCCAATGTTGCATATATATATATATATATATATATATATATATATATATATATATATATATATATATATATATATATATATATATATTATATAATATACAGTGCTGCACAAAATTAAATGAACCTCTAAGATAATATTAAAAGATTGTGTTTTCCAGATAATTAACAAGTTTAATTAAACTATATATTCATTAAGAAAAAAAACTTTATTAAATGAATTACAACCATTTAAAATTTTTTTTATCACGCTGGAATAAAAAGATTAATTAAAAATTAAGATGTGCAAAAATGAACTCTTATATAAAGACAATTCAAGTCGCATGACACGGGACATCGCAGATATACTCCGCGTATCTCATAAGAGTGTTGTAAGATATTTGAAATGGACCGAATTTTCCTGAGTGATTCTCTGCTCAAACACAATAAAAACAATCCATTTTTAAAAATAATTGTCGGACTTTGTTCTTTCATAATGTGTGATGCCATTTGTTTACATTTGGATACACATCGAGCAGATATGAATGGACGAGATAGAATCATGGAGAATTGTAGTTTAAAAACAGTAAAATCGACCTTTCTAATCGAAACGCTCCTCTGTCGCTAAATCGGTAAACACGTCAGGCTATATGACGGGTCCGTATAGGATACAGTTTCGATTGCTGTTGGAGGACGCTTATTTTATACGAAAATTTCTCGGTCATTCAGGCCGTTAAATGTTGTTAATACTGTTTATTATAAACAGAGCATTTACTTAAATATTTGTATCTATAAAAAGAACATATAAAAATAAAAACATGTCTTAATATATATATATATATATATATATATATATATATATATATATATCACTTTAAACCTTATTTTTAGTGGATAGTCATATCTGAGTAAACGCTCCATTTATTTATTAAACCGTATATTTATTTATCTTATATAAATGGAGCGTCTGCTCAAATATGAGTAACCACTAAAAATAACGTTTAAAGTGATAAAATTCTGTCGGATCGATAAATAAAATCCATTATCTCAAAAAAAAAAAAAAAATATATACATAAAAGTGGAAAATGATTTGGCGACAGTCTGTTTCATGTTTAAACACAATCTCCAGGCTATATACAATGTTTACATTTGTATTTACATAGGCTTCATCCCTGATATTGAGCACTTTAATCCATAAATATAGCATCCTTTAAAACTAGATTCTTATCATATATATATATATATATATATATATATATAAAGCACAGTGTACCTATGTCCATCCGTTCGTTAAATTTAGATATTGAAAAGAGTGAAAGGTTTAAAAATAATTCATTGTTAAAAGATTAACTTTAATTTCGCTTTTCGTCGCAATTGCAATTGATATCGTCTAATTAAACAGTAATTAAAACTTAAGCGGTGCTCGGTACGTTTCTCTTATTCTTTCTTTTTCTAGGATGCGTATTGTGACGTATTCAAAATATTACATAGTTTGGTTTCCCTTTTGTCTTTTAAGAATGACTTTATACGAGGGGATCATAAAGATTGGTGATTTTAAAAGAAAATAAAAATTGCGCACAAAATAAATGTAAACTACGGAGATTTGTTGCGTATACGAAGAAAGATTATGCCGAATTAAGATATCGAATAAAGATAAAATAATTTTATTATTTCTAAATTATTGTATGTACATAGGACGCGGAAGGTAAAAGGCCGAATTATAAAAAACCCTACACGGGGAGATAGCCTTAAGACCGCCTGGAAGCGGCAGCTAGGCTATATATATATATATATATATATATATATATATATATATATATATATATATATATATATATATATATGTATTTAGGCAGCATCTTTTCATTCATTATGGCATCTCTACAAATATTCTTAAATGTCTATAATTGGTAACAGGAGCCATTGGTTTATACCATCGGCTTTCCATATTTCATTCTTCTGCAATACACTCTCGTGTGTTCATGTGTGACGTCATGAGATGCGGTGCGATTTTCTCTTCTAGCGTCTTATATGCACGTGTTTATCGTTGCTTAGAAATCATCTATGTAAACAATGACAGACTATCATCACTGTCGTGTCCGTATATTGCTTAATATGTTGTAATTGACATCTTTGATAATGATTTATGTAAGCCAAAAGCTTAGATTGTATTAAATAAATATGGATCAATATTTTGAATTTCTTTCTTCGTTCAACGATAATGTTATTAAACTTATCAGACGTTACAAAAAAACAATTTAGATAAAATAGAAAACACTTGTCTATATTATTTAATGAAACGTGCATGAATATATATATATATATATATATATATATATATATATATATATATATATATATATATATATATATATATATATATATATATATATATAATGGGGGCCAATCGTATATATATATATATATATATATATATATATATATATAATAATAATAATAATAATAATAAAAAGGCTTAAACACTAATGTACCATGGTCATAATTTATTCCATTGGAATCGTAAATACGATCCAATTCATCAGACCTATCGTATTTACGATTCCAATGGAATAAATTATAACCATGGAATATTAGTGTTTAATCCTTTTTATTATATCCTTACTCTGTCCTGGACATTGAGTTCTACCTGGATTCTATCCTCTTGGAATTATTTTTATACAAATATGTATGTATGTATGTATATATATTTATAAATTTTAGATATATGATTGTATATGTTTGTGTATATTTACCACTAATATATATATATATATATATATATATATATATATATATATATATATATATATATATATATATATATATATATATATATATATATATATGAAGTGTGTTCGAAAAAAGTCACCACGGGATTTAAAAAATTTAATAACTCCTTTATTTTCTAACTTTAATACACAATGCCATAATATTATATGAAGTAGACACGGGAAATAAATTTGCACTAGTTGAGTAAGATTATATCTTTTAAGTTGCGTCCATTTTCAATTTGTCACGACCTTATCCTTTCTAAGTCTTTTTTTTATCACTGCCTTCATTGTTTCAGGGTCTAGTGATCTGATGCCTTTCTGAATGGTATTCTTCAGTTGTTGAAGAGTATTAACTTCCTCTTAAATCTTTTTTTTTTGGGGGGGAAAGATGAAATAGGAAGACCTCGGCGCTTGTTGTATATGCTGTTCCTCCATCTTGTAAGGAAATAGGTCGATACATTTAAAGATTTGTTGGAGTAACGTTCGAGAGATCTAAACCTGACGAGACCAACTCTGCTCGGAGCGTCTTCCATAATCTCCATTACCCACCCAAATACTAATTCGTTTTTTCGTGGAAGATCAATTACTGAAACTTTACTCTCAAAACCTGGAGAATCGGTCACACCGTTATGGCAAAAAGATATGGACGTTGAGTTTGAATTATTGATTCTTGGTTTTGGTACAGATTTCAATACTTAAGTTCATTTTTCAATCGGCCATTTTGACAAGTTTACTTTCCAAAACCTCCATTATAAAATACCTGAATTAATAAATAAAAAAAGGATGTTAAACTTTTTAAACACCTTAGAGTCTTTTAGGAAACCTCTCTCTCTCTCTCTCTCTCTCTCTATATATATATATATATATATATATATATATATATATATATATAAATATATATATATATATATATATATATATATATATATATATGTGTGTGTGTGTGTGTGTGTGTGTGAATGTATATGTGGGCGGCAGCCTTTTTTAAAGATCATTTAAAAATTTGTCAAACAAGGAAGATATAATTAATTAAATCTTTCCTGTCTGCCGTGTTTTTCTCTCTCTCTCTCTATATATATATATATATATATATATATAGAGAGAGAGAGAGAGAGATAAAATATGAATTAAATAAAGAGATATGAGCAACAATACATGCGTGCGATTACGTTTATATACAAATTTACAAATAAATATTTAATTTATGGTGTAATCAAAACAATGTGGTGAATGTAGTAACAGAGCTATAAGCTATATATCAATAACTATATATATTAACTACGTAGGTAATATGTACAGTTATTAATATACGCCATATATATGTGTGTGTGTGTGTGTGTGTGTGTGTGTGCGCGCGTGTGGATAGATAGAATGAGAGAGAGGGAAAGACCTTTGTGTGTGCATATTTGTGTAGAGGTACATATAAACTGAAGTGTTAAAAAAGATACACCTATCTGAATACTGTCGGTTACGCGACATGGTATGAACTGCAGAAAGTGCTGCGTCATTGCATATATTTATCTACGCAAGTTCCAAGGATTTCCATAAGAGATTTATTTTTGTTGTATGTGGCGGTAAGGAATTTAGTGAGCTGTGTATCGTGTCCTGTAATACTCCACGGGGTCTAAACCTGGTGAACACGGGGAAGAATGAAATACCTGGGAGCCAGCCGAGTGTTCGTGGAGCTAATTTCATGTCAGCCGCATCTAATGGGAGACTGCTTAATTTTGTTGGAAGTAACCACCAATAGCGGAAAAATAGTGAACATCAAAGTCGTGTAAATAAGCTGCATCAAGGTTTGTGTTTGTCGCACCTGTTTTTTTTTTTTTTTTTGTTCAACACTGATCGTTTCAAACACTAACAGAACACATGACGCACCATTGCAAAACAATCATCAATCTTTACTTTCTAGTTTTGACAGAGTTCAAAAGCATCTACACCTCCTTGTGGATGAATTATTTTCAGTCCTACAACCCTTTTCAATTGACGAAACGTGGCAAGACTCTCGTTACACTATCGCTATTTCCATGGTAAATGTTCAGACGAACTAAATTTATTAATTCCACCAGTTCAGTCCTTCACAAATAAAGCCCGCCACGCCAGCTACACGGGAAGAAATAATCTCCATTCTCTTTCAATTCCATTAATAAGAACGAAGCTCTATTCGGACGACTAAAAATCAAGTAAAATTGTGAGACTGACTCCTGTGGCTACAATCTGAACCGCTTCAAGTCTCGGGTCAACTATTATCTTGCCTCTATATCCTTATAACCTACACTTCTTACCACCTCCTTTTCTTATCTCCTCCTCTTACATTGATGCAATAGCCTCATTTAGTAACCCTCTATCCTGGGCCTTTTACTGGGATCAATTACTGTAAAAAAAAAAGCTTGCATAACACCCTACTGTTGATCGGCTGGATCAGTACGCCTGAGGATGTTACCTGCACACAATGACAATCAATTGTCTATTTGAAAGAGTTGAAAATTTAATTCGTCTTGATCAGGCAGTCCCTATCATAGACAGTCCAATAGCAATAATCTCTTATCCAGTGAGGCACAGTAACTAATGCTATGATTCCAAGAGAAGTAGCCTTGTTGGTTGATGACAACAAACCTCTACGAAATACCGTCTTCGTCGTAGAGTTATTGAATAGCAATGTAATTTGATGTAACGTTCACCTTTTGCTTCCTATTTACCATTCTTGTCAGTCACCAGTCGTCCGGTTCTTGCATCATCTGCGGGTGACTGGTTTTCGCATGTCATGACATGTCGAAATTCACGTATTTCCGGCCTAAGTAAACCTTAAAGCATTTACAACCTTGAAAATAAAGATTGCGATCTTAATGGATCCAAATATCAGTCAAACAATGTTCATTCTTATCCACGTACCCTAGCTGTTACAGCTTCACTGCCTCTTTACCTATTGTGTCAACCAGCTGAGTAGATTTTTATAAATGGAGGGGTGAAAAGTTCTGATCTACGGCTGGCGCTAGTGTTTTGACTCTTCATGGTTTGCAATGCTCTTGCGTGTGTTTTGTGTGTGCACGTGCGTGTACGTGTATCCGTGCGTGTGTTTCATCAGAACGAAATCGATATTTCATCAATCATAGTCTGGCACAGGGTTACGGTAATGACGTGCCCTGTAAAAAAACACCGGCGCGATGATGATGTTCTTGAAGATAAGTATAAGCCACCTTGCACGATTATTTTAGGGATGGATAAAGAAAAACACCTCAAATCTGAAGCCATTTTTAAACAACGAAATTATTGGTTTTATTAATGGGTAATAATAATAGTAACAATTGTTTTTAAACTGTAAACCAAACTTTTAGCATGGTGGAGATAGGCAAATCATTTCCTTCGCCAGACATCTGAGGATTCATCAGCCAATTTCAGCGTCAAAATATCGAATTTTCTTTCTTGTATTCGAAATCCGAGAAGCGCAACCTATCGTTCAATTTGTGATAAAGCAATGGCACACAACTTTTGTTGATTTCACGCAGGTGAAAACTCTTGAAATTCGTATTAGGACATGAAGTGAAGAAGGGTGGGGGGATGCCGACTTGGCACAAAAATCTATGTTTCGGAAGGGGAGAAACCTATTTCTTTGAAGTGGGATCTCGCCGTCCCCGACCCCCTGTGGAATGCAATCCTTTCGTTCTCTTCACGTGACCCGTTTTATGACAAATGTTTCTACTCCAGTGATTTTCGAGTTTATAACATCGGCATCAGATTTACCAATTTGATTTGTGAAGAAACGGATTTAATTCGCCTGAAAAGTTTTCGATTCCATAATGAGGCTACTCAGGTCGGTACGTATTTGCGGAAGCAGCTAGGGGGTTACGGAAATAGTTTTCGAAGGAAAAGGATGCATCCTTTTCCTCTTTACAATTCATAGCCTAGCAAATTTAGGTTGCGTCTTATACGAATAAATTTCATGAACTCTGAATTTTGAAAAAGGTTGTGAGTTAAATTTTTTCATATTTTGAAAACAAAATACAAAATCATTATTTTATTTTGGGTCTTTAAAAAAAGACTTAATATATATTTAAAAAAAAAATCTATAAAAAAGTAAAATCTGCAGTCATCCGAATGATAAACTCTAATCTGTGTTTCGATTAAATTCCTCGTCTCGATAAAACACCATCAGGTGATTGCTGATTAGTTGCGCTTAAAAACTTCACCTGTTGCGAACCATTTTTTTTTTCTTTTGTTTTTCTTAATACTTCAAATCCTTTTATCCAGACCACGTTTGTTTTTATGGTAATTTTCTAAACTGATTGAATTAAGCATTTTTCTCTTTTACCAAAACGCTGACATATTTTCGCTTAAATCTTATAATCAATTTTTCTTGGAGAGAAAACCAAATATTCTCGGATAATATGTAAAAAAAAAAAATTCTTAAAGATTCTATTCTATCAGCATTTTCCATGTAGAACAAGGGACACATCTCTTTCCTACTTTTCCTCTGTTTGGATTATAACTTTTCTGAACCAAAAAAGTTACAATCCGAATCTTTTAGGAAACATAGAGAAAATAAAACAAACATCAAAAAATACATTTTTAATCCACACCCGAAAACATCGTCTTTTATTCGCAATATTTAAAACGATCAATGCAGCAGTAATTACTTCTATTTTGATAGAAATAATTTTTTTCTGATATTTTTTACTCTCTTATTACTTGAAAATTACGAATGGTCAGTGATTTGATAATGACCAGTTACCGCTTAACTTCGTCTCATTTGTACATAAGGAAAAGTAAACACTCAGAAAGGCGCCTGAGAAACAAATCATGCAATATTTTGCGATCCAGTTCATTGCTATCAACTTCTTTCCTATCGAATTTTTGTTTCAAATCTCTTAACGCAAAAAGAGTCCAAGATCGTGTGAAGTTGAAATGGGAGACGTTAGAAATAAATCCTTTATGTGTTCTAATGCCAAATTAAATAATTTTTGGTTTGACCCCAAATCTTTCGATCAAGTTTTGTCGACTCAGTTGACAAGAACAATCTTGAAGGTCGAATTAATTGAAATTTTCTCCACACGCGCAAAAGGTTTCCAGAAATTGACCCTATTTTTCCCCCAACTGTAGACTGGTGCCAACTTTTGTTTTGGAATTCTTGACAGGTCTCTTTTTTTTCCAAACAACCACATTTCAAAACACTATTTGCTTTCTAGATCGAAGAATCCCGCCAGAAAGGTTAAGTGCCCATCTTTATTAACTTCCTCATGCATACTTGGGTGGTCGGTATCATGGCCGACAGACCGACAGAGAAAAATGTTAGAAAGAAGAAAAAAGTCGTATTTTTTTTTCCTCTTTAATGATTTGCTAAGAATGAAAGAAAGTTTTATCCGTTTTGATGAGAAGCAGAATTTTTCAACTAATTTTCTAATGTTTTCCTAAACCTTTGTGTATGATGCACTTAATGTTCCGCACAGAAAAGTTTATTCGTAACAAATGACGTCCATAAAATTCTTGTTGATTTTCAATCCATCCGGCGCCTGTCTTCTGTTAAGAATCTGCTTGCCTTTCAGTGTAGTGACCATAATGGAAGTAGAAATATATTTTCTATCAATAACACTATGAGTCTTGTTATCTTAAAAATGTCAAAGTCTGTCTATATTTCTGAGATGAGGTATTATGTACATTATTTACATTATTCGGACTATCGTCCTCATCTTTGTCGCCATATTTATCACAACGTTTCGGCCGTTGTACGCTCCGGCCTTCTTCAGGTAGTTGGAATTTCGAACTGAACCCTTTATTTCGCTCACTGGGGTAGACTGTTCTAGTTCCACATGCCATGTTTGATGGATGTCAGTTATCTCCTGTTAATTTCCCTCTGATAACATCAAAAATTGCAATATGAGCACTGGTAAAAATGGTTGCTGAAGACATTAGGTTTATAATACCCAGAAATTCATACCTCAAGGACACATGGCACAGTGGATAAAGGCGTTGGTTAAATCCAGTGACAGAACCAAATGAGTGTGAGTTCAATACCAGGTTAAAGCAGTGGAGATCTTTCAGAGGGAAATTAGCAGGAGATAACTGATAACTGACATCCATCAAACGTGGAACTAGAACAGTCTACCCCGGTGAGCGAAATAAAGGGTTCAGTTCGAAATTCCAACCACCTGAAGAAGGCCGGAGCGTACAACGGCCGAAACGTTGTGATAAATATGGCGACAAAGATGAGGACAATAGTCCGAATAATGTAAAAATATCAAATCCTTTTCTAAGCATGTAACTGAAACTTCATTTTGCAATAAATAGCTCCAAAAATTAAGGTTTCAAGGCATTTCCTTCATTATCAAGCGCCTCGTAAAGTAACGTTGTTCGGTCGAGTTAGTCTCGCAAAGCATTCAGTTAGGTAACGAGCTCAATTCTCAATAATACCCTATCGAGACGATTTTACCAAGACATTTAATATCTACATTCCTCACCGTTGAAGTAAAATGATACCATGATTCGATGAATTAAATGAATTTATATTCTTGTTTTTGTTGTTTTGATCCAGCTTTCTTTTAAAAACTGAATCTTATATTTTTGTTTAATAATTTCACCTCGAGTATTGCAATAAGACTCAAAAATCAAAAATTTAACCTCGAGTATTGCAATAAGACTCAAAAATCAAAAATTTAACCTCGAGTATTGCAATAAGACTCAAAAATCAAAAATTTAACCTCGAGTATTGCAATAAGACTCAAAAATCAAAAATTTAACCTCGAGTATTGCAATAAGACTCAAAAATCAAAAATTTAAATGAGAAAGAACAATAAAAGAACAGGAATTAAGAAGACAGAAGATAACGATTGACATTGCATTTGAATTTTTGAAAATCAAATTTAACTGGAAAGCAAGAAAACGGAACAGAGTTCCACAAACGAGAAGTGCGAGAGAAGGAACTGTTAGCATATAATTTATAGTTATATCTTGCTATTTCAACTGTAAAATGATGAAAGCTTGCCTCAAATCTAGTATTGTGCTTAAATTCATAGTCTAGGTACCATAGGGGAACGTGTCATCAGAATTAATTTGAAAATACTTATTTACGGCGATGGGAAAGTAACTGAAGCCAAGATGCCAGGTCAGGACCAATAATATTGTTCATTGGATTTTATCAAGAGTCTTTAAATACATAGCAAAAGCACCAAACCAGATGTGACAGCAATATTCAATGCATGGACGAATAATAATAAATGTGTAAGATTCTGATGAGAAAAATTTCCTAGCAGGATACAATGAACAAACATTTCTTAGCCTCAGTCGTAATAATTGATTCAATATAACCTTTCCCTCTTCTTGTCAGTGGAAAACGTTAGACCGAGAGAAGGAGAAACGAGTCGCTCATTAAATAAATGCTTTGTTTTTTTTTAAGAAACTAAATGGATTAGTTATTTCATTAAAGCTAACTAGCATTACTCGTGAAAAATTTAAGGTCTTCCTATTTGAATTTTCTGGGAAATTTTTAAATTAATGATTGAATAAGCTTCTTCCGAGTTCTACAACTGTAGAATACCTATGGAAATTCCCATGTTTCATCATTAAATATTTGGGGTTAACAACATTAACAAAATAATGAAATAGCAATCATAAGTATCAGGTCATCCCATAAGTTCTGTCTGAATTTTGAATAAAGAAAACAAGTGACCAAATGTTACATTTAATTACAGATTCAATCAACAATGTATTTTCCCTGATTATCTATGACTTCCTCCCATCTGTTAACAAACTCACAAATTCCATTACTGTAAAATTCTTTTGGCTTTGATTCGAAGAACTCACAAAAGTCAGTTTTAACCTCTTCCTGTGTTACAAAAGCTGTTTCTTCCAAATGATTCTGTAAGCTACGAAACAAATGGTAGTCAGAAGGAGCAAGATCGG
The DNA here is from genome assembly GCA_903632075.3 of Acanthosepion pharaonis. Lineage (NCBI taxonomy): Eukaryota > Metazoa > Mollusca > Cephalopoda > Sepiida > Sepiidae > Acanthosepion > Acanthosepion pharaonis. The sequence continues at coordinate 62,115 of CAHIKZ030001346.1, forward strand.
GAGAATAAGGTGGATGAAGAATTTTCTTCGATCTTTTGTGACGTGATTCTTGCTGTGTGGGGTCGCGCATTGTCCTGATGAAACATCATCTATTTTCGATTCAATAGAGCAGGTCTTTTTTCCTCAAAGTTTGGTTCAAACGCTCTAATTGCTGACAGTATATTTGAGCATTAATTGTTGCATTAGGTGGTAAGAATTCAAAGTGGATTATTCCTTGGCGATCCCAGCAGATTAAAAAAAGAACCTTTTGCCCATGAAGTTCCCTTCTTGGCAGTGACTGGGGTCCTTCCCCTTTACCAAGCCACTGTCTACGACGCTTAACATTTCGATAAAGGATTCAATTTTCGTCGCCAGTCACAAGTCTATCCAAAAAAGGAGAAACAAGTTGGCGAGAATGGAGAGAAGAGCAGATGTCAACACGGGATTTGAGGTTGTTTTCAGACAATTCATGAGGCACCCATTTTCCAAGTTTAGGAACTTTTCCAAGTTGTTGAAGATGACGGTGAACAGTTGTATGGTTTGAACTGAGAACCACTTCCAATTCCTCAACTGATAAAGCAGGATTTTCTTCAAGGGCTGCTTCAAGAAGCTTTTTATCAAACTCAACTAGACATCCAGTTCGATCTTCATCTTCAATGGTGAAATCTCCACCTCTGAATTTTGCAAACCATCTTCTGCAAGTTCTTTCATTCACACATTCCTCTTCATAAACTGAGTGAATGTTTCTAGCCGCTTCGGCTGCTGAGTTTCCTTTCTTGAACTCATAAAGCATTATGTGTCTCAAATGATTCTTGGGTACTGTTAGCAGGGTTTTAATCAAACAAAATCTAATTTTATTGTTCTCTGAAATAAAATTTGATCAGTTTAAATGCATCTAAACATAAAAAATAATGTTCAGCTCCATTAGACATTATAAAATACTCTTTAAATTTCGTTCATTTTAACAAAAAGTTAAAATTCGGACAGAACTTATGGGATGACCTGATATTAATACAGGTCATTATTTAAAGAAGTAAGGGGGTACACATAAACAGATTTAAAATTGAAAATCTGTATAAGTTCTATTTCACTGAAGCAGACATTAAACACACGAGAGGGTTATCACCTCCGCTATTTTCCCCTTTCTTTCGTTCTTTCTTTCTTGTTATTATGCATACTTTCTTTTTCTTACTAACGCCAAATATCATCCCTGATATATGTTTCTTTCATCTTTCCTCACAATCAAAACGGAACGGTTCATTATTTATCTGAGGCAATGTCAGGGCGTAACGCATGTGCCAACTAATGATGACCACACAGAAGCTGAAAGTTGGCTATTCAATTGGTTACCATTCACAGAATAAAATTCACCAAAATAAAAAAAAATTCAGTGGTCGAACAAAAATGAATCTGGAAGCAAAAGAGTTCTCAAATCAAAAGCAAGAGAAAAATGTACAAAATGGCTTCTACTGACTGGAAGCAGATAACAATTTCTTTATTAACCCTTTAAGTGCTGCGTTCCTGAAGTATTTTAACCCTTCTGTCTGAGCTTCTGAGTTAAAATTCGCAAATAATTGGTATGTAATGTTTCACGGTAGATATAAAAGTAGTTACAAGTGTTTACCCACCGTTCAACCAGTGGCTGGGCATTAAGTCATTTTTCTCTACCACTGTTCAAACGATGGCTGGGCATGACACCATTTTTTCTCTGCCACCGGTAAAGCTGTGGTCAGGGCTCAATGGGTTAGGACTTTCTTAAAAAAAAAAAAAAAGACTGGAAATCCCAAATTCTTTGAGAGAATTCCTGATAGTTTCTAGAGACACTTTTCCCTTCACTAGAAGTAAATTTCTTGAACATCTTGATGCTCCATATGCTATGAACAGAGGGAAATGAATGCTGTAATTAAATCTTTCTTCCATCAAGATTTTGTATTTTATTTATGTATTTCTCTGCACGTATCATTTCAGAAATGATATCGATAAGTCATTATAGAACTGCCTGGGTGTGTCTTTTCCAACATCACTTGGGTATCTATGTTGAGGACGCATGCGCGTGCGTGTATGTGTAGGGAGTTTCTTAGAGAGTAAAGGTTGCAGACTTGAAATTTCTGCCAGCTTCTTATTTTTTTATTGTTAGATTTTTCTTAGTTTTTTTTTTTTTTTTTTTTTTTAAATATGAGATAAAAAGAGGGTTCATAAACTTTAATCTTTTCTTCTGACAGGATTAAAAATTGTTTTTTTTTCTAATCAGAAGTTTTCAATTTGAAATCTTTTCCTTTAAAAGACTTTAAATTTTAAATATTTGGTTCCCAAAGGTTCGATATTTTTAATCTCCTTTTGAAAGGTCTAAAACTTTAAATCTTTTCTTTGAATTTTTTTTAAATGTTAATCGTTTTCTTCTAAAAGATAATTCCTGAAAACAAATGGTTTTGTTTTTACAAGTGTTTAATCAGGCCCAGATTTTCAAGATATTTTTTGATGATATTTCTCTTATTACGTTATTATCAGTTTTGTTAAGTTCAACCAACAGGTTATGTCTATTTAATTTTTTTATTTTTAATAATTTTCAAAATTTCCGATTCAAATTTTGTATATCGAGATTGAAATAATTTGTTGACTGAATATATATATATATATATATATATATATATATATATATATATATATGTATGTATTTTTGACTGAATATATATATATATATATATATATATATATATATATATATATATATTGTGTGTGTGTGTGTGTGTGTGTGTGTGTGTATAACATCCCTATAACTCTAGAAACATACACAAAACCCATGTACCCAATTAAAAAGCAAAAATAGAATCATCCTTGATAATGGCTAAAAGTATACCGTTCGGAATTACAGAACATTTTGACAGTTTCTACACAGTCTGTGCCCAGAAAAAAACACTTGTTTGAATACAAGAAAAAATAAATAAATATATATATATATATATATATATATATATATGATAAAAATATATATATGATAAAATGTAATTTTAAAGTACGCTATGTTTATGATTTAAAGTGCTCAATACCAGGAATAGAGGGTAAATATAAAAGTCGATATTGAAGTCAATACCTAGCGGCGACAGTCTGTTTTCTTATGCTTATACGCAATCGTCAGGCAATGAAACAGATTTTTTCATTAATGGGTGTTGAGTTCAAAATACATTTACATATGCACTCACTTTAATACATCTCCCCATATACATAACCATATATATATATATATATATATATATATATATATATATATATATATATATATATATATATATATATACACAATCAAACAACGCGTTAAAGTTAGTGTGCAATTGGAAAAATTGTTCGTAAATTCAAACAAACTGGGTCGGTGGCAGATGTGAAAACACAATTGCCTGCTCGTTTACGCCGTTCAGCTGGAATTGAACCTCTCCACAACAACGTTGCATCGTTTCCAATTGCACTCTCGGTTTGTCGATTATGTTGACCAAAATATCGCGAAGTGCGTGAAATGCATTTCTGTTTGAACGTCCATTTTCGTAATAGGCTGCGATAACTCTCTTATTTAAACTCTAACGCTTTTCTTTCTGGTTGCTGCTCTCTCTCTCTCTCGTTTTTCTCTCTTTGTTTCTATTCGTTCGTATCTCTCATTTTCACTCTATCTTTCTTTCTGTTGTTCCTCTCTCTTATTTCAACGTTATTGCTTTTCTTTCTTGTTGTTTCTCTCTGTCTCTCTCACTCTGTCTCTCTCACTCTTCTTTCTCTTCTTTCCCATCTCTCATTTCCTCTCTACCGCTTTTCATTTGGTTTCGCTCTTCTTTCTCTTTCTCTCTATATATTTTTTTCTTATTTTCATTTTTCTTCTTCTCTGTTCCCCTCTCTCTCTCATTTCTTCTCCCTCGTTTTTCTTTCTGTTTGTTTCTCTTTCGTCATTTCTTTCCTATCCTTTTTCTTTCTACTTGTTCCTCTCTCTATCATTTGCTTTTTCACTCGCTTTTCTTTTTGTTGGTTTCCATCCTTAATTTCATTTCTGTCGTCTTTCTTTCTTTTAGTTCCTCTCTTTCATTTCCTCTCTCTCAATTTTCTTTGTGTTCGTTATCCCTTATTTCCTCTCTCTCTCTCTCTGTTTTCTTTCTGTCATTTCTCTCTCTCACACACACATTTCCACTCTTTCTTTCTTTCTTTCTTTCTTTCTTTCTTTCTTTCCGTTCTTTCCGTTCTTTCCTTTCTCTCATTCCCTCTCTATCACAATTTCTTTCGTCGCACATTCTCCTTATTTGCTTCTATTATCGCTCCTTTCACTCTTTCTACTCCCATTCCATTTCCTAGATTCCTACTCATTTGCCGACTCTCCTAAAATCATCTCCGCAACGCGGGGGTTCCTAAATGTTTACATGCCCAAGACATGTTGGAACAGTTGTGAGTTATGAACTCCACTGCCGTCAATGGTCAAGCGGCAGTCGTGCAACCCGAGCTCTCAAACACCCAAGAGGATGAAGCTTATCTCGCTGCGTTTATTTATATGACTTACAACCTTCAGAGGTCCCTGGGTCTGGGGTTTAGAAGACACAAACTCCTGTGAGAGGCATGAGAAAAAAAGAAGACAAATAGCACAGAAGGAATCTTACTTTAATTGAACAGTATAATGTCATCTAAGGAACGGACACCACTAGCGCCCTACATCACGATAAGTAATTAAGGACATGAAATCCTAAACCACTAAGTCGACACCCGCCAGATTTAGTCCCGCAGAGTTTAGCGCTGAGCAGGTGCATTAATCCCAATGTAAGCAGATCAAATTTTAGGGGAAATGGAACTCTTTACCCTGGAAAAAACTTTACGGGGGTTCAAATTAAATCCATAGCTGTTGCAGCTGCCGGTATTGTCACATAGATCTTGAGAAGAAATGACAAAAATCATAATTCTACGTAGAATATTTGTTAGCGAATATAGATGCACATTTTTAACAGGCGTTGTTCGAACCCAGGCCAGTGGTCAGGATTTTGAATACTAATTTACAAGATGATATAATGGAATATGCGTACACCTGTGTTCCCCCTCACTGGAATATGATTGGCTGGTGTCCGTCATAAATACAGACGGGCGTGTAGGTACGACAGAGTCAGAGCCTTAGTCTGAGAGCTAAGTCTATAACGACGCCCACTGGACTACGCCATTGATCTACACTTCTTACCTGCGACTACGACGCGTACCAGTCGATTACTGCTACCATATTCTACTTGGTTATAGTAGCCAAAACTACTTAGCTACTTCGTTCAAATATATCCCTTTCCGGGACATATCACAAGGCAGATTAGCTTTACTTATTAGAATACAGGAACGACACAATCATTCGTTCCCTCTTTAGCCATGTGTCAGACTAAGCTAGACTTAAGAAAATATCTCTATATTTGAACGACGTGCGTAAGATTTTAAGAGTTTCAAAATGTAGATTACGTCACCGGTTTATTTACAACAGATTCCGTATACGTTGTTTAAGCATAGCTTTTAAAAAGGATGATGTACAATTGTAATAACAAATATTTTATTTACAACAGCGTTATGTTTTTCCTCTAAAGTCTATATTCGAGACATAAGAAGAAAGAATAAATAAAAGGTAGACAAGTCTTTCCCCTCATATATATCAGTCAGTTTTATGCAATGCGTGATACATGACTGACAAGGCAGATTTTTCCCCGCAGTAGGTTGCCATTTCTTTCTGCGGTATACCAGTTGCCATCCAAGGCTATAGAACTCGGTCTATCCAGCTATTTAACCATAACTTTGGGGAGAAGAAGAGGATTCATACCTTTCACAAGGGTATGAATGTAATCTATCTATCTATCTATCTATCTATCTATCTATCTATCTATCTATCTATCTATGTGTTTTGCCTCCCTTTCTCATTTTTCACTTACTTGATTAATGTTATAGTTCGATATCTCTGGTTAAAACACTGGCGTTCCGAATCTCACCGCGATCGCTTCGTCAAGGAGTCAGTTATATGCCATGCGTGATACACGCTGAGGCGATCATGTATCTTTCGATATTTGACTGAAGAGGCAGATTTTTTCCCGCAGTAGTTTCTTTTTGACTAGTTGCCATCCAAGGCTATAGAACTCGGTCTGTCCTGCTATTTACTTGGGGGAGAAGAAGAGGATTTATACCTTTTACAAGGGTATGTATGTAATGGATTCGACTGGAGTTCGAACTCGGCTCTCAATCCGAGCCGTTATCCATTACTTCACCGTGCTTCCCCCCTCCTATATATAGTCATAAACAATAAGCGTCATTTTAAAAATTAAATATTTTCCCGTCTTATTCAAATGAATCCAGTCTTTATGACGAAAATTCTTCAATTTCAATGAACAGCGGCATCAGTAATAAAACAGTCTTGCGTCAAATGCGTATATTTATTGTAGTTTTACAATTTTGGCACAAGGCCGAAGAGGAAGTGTGGTTGCTGCTGACTATCCTAAACCTTGCTAATCTGATTCATGACTAATTCATTCATTACAATTTACTCATTTACCACAAGAACATACCATTTTTCACCCAATCCTACATTCACCAAATACCACATCTACTAAAACCGCATAATGTAAAATTTATGGATATTTACAATTTTTACTTATATTTTTTTTTCGTTTTTTTTTTTATAAAAATATATAAAATTATGTGTCATGAAATGAGAAGGGGGGGGATGAGCACAAAAACGAAAAAAAAAACACAAAAAAACAACCAAACAAACAAATATTCAAGCTACAAGGAAAATATGTTAGTAGGACCAGTCCTTCCAACAGAAAAATAAGAGTGGCCGCTGTATTCTGCCGAGAGGTAAAATCAAGACGTCCACTCAGTAAACGTGAGGGAAGGGAAAATAAATTGTGGAGTGGGAAAAATCAAAAGTTGACGTTGAGATTCTTGTCAAATACCATAACAAAGGTTAACGTTTTGTTGAATAATATCTTAAAAATGTGACAAATATTTGACTTAACATAAGATATCGGTTGAGCATCAATAAATTTTTCAAGAAACAATTTTCGTGAAGTCGACACTAAATTCTATTGGCATGAGACAGCAATATGTTTATCACAGAAGCAATTTGTATCGATATGAATTTGCATAAAAACCAACAGCAAAAGACATGCTGATAAATCGCAAAGTAGCAGATGGTGGGCCTTATTTTCGCCGCTGTCTTTATTTATGCAGCATATATATATATATATATATATATATATATATATATGGTTAAGTCAACGGAAATATTTTTTAGAAGTTTTTATCTATTTTATTTACAAGGTTTTTAACTGATGGTTCAAGATTGTAGAATTATTTGCAGATGTTATTTCTTCAAGTCTTTTCAGTCACTTTGGTAATCTTCGGTGGGTAAGCATAAAATCGTAAATGTCGTTTGACATGTAAATAAAAAAAACATTAGATTAGCACACTCATGGAAGTAATGGAACATTCGATGTTAAAGTGTCAAATGCAAAATGTAACGTCACAATATGTGACATGATAAAAACTGTCAAAGTAAGATATTGAAAAGAAAGCAAACATCCGCCTCGATTAAAAACAACTTAAAAAATTTGGTACCAAAATACAATATATATATATATATATATATATATATATATATATATATATATATACGAATGTAATGAGATCAAAAATAGTACAAATAACGTTCATAGCATTAATTCTAAAAAGAGCTCAATAGACCAATAATTATTTATTATAATTTTTACATACGGACAAAAACAAATTACGGTTATAACCAGTTTTGGTTCCCACCCGTTGAGATGCATACGCATCGAAACAAAAATGCATCTTTGTCGTAAGTTGTTTTGTCCATATGTAAAAATTATAATAAAATATATATATATATATATATATATATATATATATATATATATATATATATATATTTAAAACATGTGTGTGTGTGTAAAAATATATAGAAAATAGGAAAGATGTAGCGATATTTTTTAAATAAATAATTATATATATATATATGTATATATATATTATAATAGACGAAATAGAATAAATAAAAAATAAATACATAAAAAACAAGTAAAAACTATCAACCCAAATAAGTAAATAAAATAAATAGTAAACAAATTAACAACACAAACCCGCCAAAATAACCGTTAGAATAGACTATAACAATCAATCCAAAATTAGACGAAAAAATAGCTATAACTGATATAATAACGATAAAAAAAACTACGTTACTCAAAAATCGAAAACCGAATAGAGTAAACAAAAAAAAAAAAATAAATAAATAAGAGAAAACAAATAAAAATTAATCCAAGTAAATAAATAAATGAACAAATTAACAAATCGCCCCCGCTATAATAACCGGTGGAACTAATAAAGAATAAGCCTAAATAAGCAAAAATAAATAATGAAACCAAATAAATAAAATAATAAACATAATAAAAACTACCAAAATAAAAAAAGACTATGTCAATCAATGCAATAATTGGACGAATAAATAGCTTTATCTTACCAGAACAGAACAAGCTACTAAATAAACGACGTAAGCAATTCCTTTTACTACGTTGATAAAACATCGAAAATAAAAATGAAAATAAAAACAAGTAAAATAAATTAACCCAAATGAATAAATAAATAAATGAACAAGCCACTACCACCAAAATAACCGCCAGAATGGATTACCCACAATCCACCACTGAACCATATATATAAATAGTGGAGAAAAAACCTATACTCGTAGCCTGACTATTGCGTCTAGCATGAAACAGCCTGTCGCCTCTGACTGTTGACTTCAATGTTCACTTATATATATATATATATATATATATATATATATATAAAATAATATTATTTTGTTTAAAAATATGATTCCTTCGCTACATAAGAGTTCTCATGTTTCAAAAACGAGAGCCGAAACCATCCAAATAATTATTAAAATTAAGTTGAATTGAGGTTGAATTGAATTTCATTCTCAAGCGAAATTTTAGGAATAAGCTATCTCTCGGTTTACGTGTGTTTTTAGGCATGGTCCTTTACAGAATTCGTTATTGTGGGAGTGGCTAGACTATTTTTCTTCGTTAGGTGGTCAGAGAGTTAATTCTTATCAATAGATTCATCATCTGAGAGGTTTTGCTAAGGTTTGGTAGGGTATCTATTTCAAGGCTAATGTTTGCGGTCACCCCTTAGTTGGTTCCCAGTGAGGGATATTTTTATGGCGCGCCTACAAGTCGTTATGTGTATGGGGAATTGTCTTTTATTATTGTCCATCTGATTATCTATCTATTTATTTATTTGTTTATTCAAGTGGGTGTTTTATATACAAATCGTATTGCACTGAATTTCAATTTGTTTTTTTTTGTTTTTTGACGACTACAAAAAGGGTTTTTTCTATTTAATGATTTGGCTAAGCTTTTAAGACTTTTATTTAGCTATGGGATTTTTTTTATGCTAATTATTTAATGCAAAAGTTTGTTGATGTCGGCAAAAAACCGTTAACTCCTGCCTATGGTTTAATAATTTTTCATTATTTAGAAATTTAATGATGTGTAGTTTTTCCTGTAGGCATAAAGGGCATGGGTCGTCCCAGGTTTTACAAGTTCTTGTTTTATTTACTATTTTCCATTTTACTTTTGGTGTTTTAAATATTTTTTCTTTTAGATGCCAGAAATATTGGGATAGAGATGTCTGATTTCTATTTTGAATATTGTTGAAGGAGCTCTTGTGTTGCCTCCATCTAATTTTAAAATTATTCTTTGTTGAGCCTATATATATCCTATCAGTGTTAGGACCCTCAATGGATGAGATAGTGCACTGGTATACCACAGATTTTGTGAGGCATTTATTTTCCAACGGGCAGTTTTTAGGGTTTCTACAATCACATAATTTTTCGTTATTTTTATCTAATTTTAGTTTATGAGATTTATCACTGTTTTGGTATGCGTGTTTTTCTAGGATTTTTTGTGTCTTTTTATGATTCTTTCTATATTTTCAGTGCAGCTGTAACTCAATTTCAAGGTGTTTTTGTTAAAGATGTCGCTAAGTTTGCTATTAGTGGGAAAGTGCTTTTCAATTAAAGCTAGGAACTTATGGCCTAGTTTGGTGCTGACCATTTGGTTGTACGGAGGGGTATATATCGAAGTATGAGTTTGTAAACAGAGACTATTACGGCTAATAATGCAATACTCTTCGGTAAAGCGTTTATCCAAAAATAAACCCGCTTAAATTCACCTTAAATTCATCCCTGCCGTGCGCCAACGGCTTAGGCGTAAAATCTCCGACTAACGTCAATTGCGAGTTTTGATCCTAGAGAAACGAACCGAATCTTTAGCTATGATGCCGGCAATTCATCGAACTTCTTAATGATTGTTAATCATGTTAATGATAGGGAAAACTCATAGATTTTCT